>CM020505.1:1740628-2050628 GCA_009823395.1 Thamnaconus septentrionalis | reverse complement strand
CTTCACGCCAAATTTGTATTGAGGCTTTTCCCCTCATTAATTTTGCAACAATTCTAATAAGTGGAATGAAAAGAAAATAATGGAAATATAATTTGCTAAATTGTCCCAGACCCCATTGAGTACCTGTGGGGCTGAGGGATGTTCTTTTCTGTGATGCAAATTATCATCATTCTGGCCAATTCCTGTGACCGAGCCACACAATTACTCGAGCATTCTTTTTATTCACATCTTTGCTAATTTGCTCATCATTCAGTATGAATTAGTATCAGAGCGACATTAGTTTTCGAAACATGATGTAATATATGTGTGTGTGTAAATATATATGTGTACATATATATATATACATATATACACATATATATTAGGGTGTGAATCTTTCACTCACAAAACGATCCGATTCAAATCTCGATTCACAACCTACGATCTGATTCAGGGACGATTCATAAAATAGTTAATAATTTGGTATGATTCGATCCGATTCGGTTCGGTGCGATTCAATACAAATGGACAATTTAACCCCAAGTGCTTATTTTTACTTTACCGATCTTTACCGATCCAGGGCTCCATCAACCGATGCACTCGGATCTCATACGTCACAGACCGATAACCGATTCAAATTGGTTTATCTTTACACCACTAATATATATATATATATATATATATATATATATATATATATATATATATATATATATATATATATATATATATATATATATATATATATATATATATATATATTTGTACAGAGAGAGAGAGAGAGAGACTAGCTTTCATAACAGAGACTAAGCAAAGAAAGCAGCTTTCCATGAGGCAGACTTTGTTTATGACATTACTGACATTCAAAATATTGCTGAAATAGCTTGTCATTCTTTCCAACAGTGAGATTTATTTTGATCTTGCTGGAAGTACTTTTTAATTACTCTGACTATGAATGTGTCATATACTGAGTGCTGTCTGGGGAGTGAAGTCAGAATTTAGCGGCTGAACTGGAGGCTCCAGACAAGAGTCACTTGCAACCCCACCCCTTGTGTCTTTGCCCTATTGATTGTAAGAGACATGCTTCAATTTATCCAAGTAGGTGAACAAAACCTGGGTTGCCGTTGCTGTATTATAAAGGAGCCAACAGGCCGGAATAAAGTCACGGACATAAAAGACATAAAACAGTGATGTGCTAATGAAATCCCGACCTATATGTGGTTTTCATAACGAGGAAGTAGATTCAGCTGCCTGAGCATGTGCTTATTGCAGTGGTGAGGAAGTTACTGGTTGCCGTACACACCTCTATGGTGACGTCTCTCCTCTGGGATAGCACAGAGGGCAGAGGTGTTAATTATTCTACAGATCAGCAGTGTCAGCGTACTCTCATTGCTTCTAATTGTCCCTTATGGGGCACTCAGATCCTCATTATGGGAGCACTTTAAGTCAATAACACCGACGGCAGGTTTTGGTGTTATTTTTCTATTCTTAGCGTCATTTGTGGCATTTCAAAATGCGTGTTCTGTTGGACATTTTTTACTGTTATGCAAAATCAAAATACACGTTGAACATTGATGTTTGTGATTCTTACATTCATGGTCAACGATGATGCTTGAAAACAAGAAATTATTAAAATCTGAGTGATACTGCTGTCAGTTGGATCAGTCCTGGCTGCTTTCACACCAACAGTGTTTCCCATTTATTTTCGATGAGAAGCCCCGCGTGTGGTTCAGCCGTGATGGTTGTCAACAGCTTTCACCCCACGCTACTCCAACACCTGAAGGTGGACCCAGCCCAACTCTTTGCTCGCTGCGTCCACATCACACTATGGCAGCCAATCGCAGGAACCCACACAAGTCGACATCACACCAGAGCCCGCCACCCCGCTGCCCGGTCACCACGCAACCCTCGCAGTGCTTCATTTAGTGTGAATGTTGTTTTTATTTTTTGATTTTTATCATTATTATTAATTTATTTGTTTATTTTTAAATCACCACAGTCTTTCACACACCTCAAACACACTCGCACTCTCACCATACTGGATGGCTTCTTGGAGTTCTGCAGTACTTTAGTACAAATAACAAAAATAAACCATTGGCCAATGGCCACACAACCTTTTTTCCATTCCATATTTGAGCCAACCATGATATATTATGTCATGTTTTAGTTTTAAAAACATATGGCTGGTTTATACATTAGGGATCATATTCATTTAGATTTATGTTGCATAGTCTGAGTGTCATGATCTATTGTTTTAGTGTTTCCTGTTTTATTTTGAAACTCTCTACTCCCATTGTATTTTCTGTACTTTAATTCCTTTTTCTGGTTTCCAGCCTTTTTTGTTGCCTCATGGTTTCCACCTGTGTCTCGTTGTCAGTCCTGGCCTTGATTGTTCTCACCTGTGCTCCCCTGCCCTCTTGTACAAATACTCCTTGTCCCCCTTTTGTCTGTCATAGTTGTTTATCCTGGGTTGCCTTGTCGGTTGTCTGCATCGGCGTCAAGTGAAGGTCTGTTGTCTGTTTCAATTATCTGTTTCCTTTTTTACTTTGTGTCTCCCATTTTGGTTTTTGTTTATTTACCCTTGAGGACAGCTGAAGTTAAGTTTTGTTTATTTGGATGAGAGTTTACTGTTCTCCACACTGCGTTGTCTGCATTTGGGTCTCATGACACCCATGACACTGTGTGCAGCACTAAAAGTGGTTGACAGGAACAGCATTTTGCTACTGCAAGTTGAAACAAGCACACACTCCATCAACCGACCTATCAAAATGAATTATTCCACTGTCACTGCTCTCAAAATCAAAATTCTCATATTCAAAAATCTTTCAGAAGATTCAGTAACGCAGCGTTAGTCAACGTCGCATTTCCCCTCGATGAACATCCATGGCTTCAAAGGAATTCTCCTCAAACCGTCCATTTGACAGCCTTTCATTAAATTGCTTCATTGCTCAGTTTGTATCCAGATTCTATCAGAGTCATGTACATTGTATACTCTAATAGTCACACATCTGTATAACTGAGGAACAATAATAATAATAATGATAATAATTATAATAATTAAAAATCTATTAATGGGATAAATGTAAAAGGTTTCTTTGCCTGCCTTCAAGGTCAACAAGACCAGGGAAAGAATACACAGCAAAGACAAGTATACATTTAATAGACTAAGAAAGGTTTGTTGTTGAAATGCTTTCATTCAAGTAAAGCAATGGGGAAAAAAATGTGTTTGGAAGAAACACTAGCAAGTGAAAAATGACAGTGTGACAGTTTTGAGAAAATGGGTAAAGTCGTAGTCCAGCAACTAAATAGTTAAGGCAACTGGACTGGTTTTAGAAGAGTCCAATTAACTTAAGCTAACCTAACTGTATTGCTTTTTTATGTTAAAGGCACTTTACATTAAAAGCTCAACGTGCAACACAAAGAATCATAATATGACACATATCAGCATATAAGACGGATAGAAAAGCAGTTGGCTCATAATAAAGGGAATAAAGAACATGAAAGTAGTCGGTTGAGAAAATGAATATAATAATCTGTCGTCTAGAATGATAAAATGACCATGAGAATGTTTTAAGATTGAACAGAACATATTATTAGAATTGAATGTTTTCAGAACCTGTTTAGAAGTTTCAATCGTCTGTGGAACAAACAGAGGAAAAGTGTCTTGGTCCTGGGTAGAGGAGGAGGATGCCTATTGGTGTAACATGGCAACATGTCTGTTGGATGTGGAGTTCTCTGGGTGGTGGTATTGCCATGGATGTCTGGATGGATGTTATAAGTTATTCTGGGCAGAGACGGTGAGCCAGTGCAGCGGTCATGTTTCCTTCCTCCCATCGGGATCCTCATGGCACTGTTCTGGAGTTGTTATTGCATGCATAGCTGCAGTCTGAGGGAAACAAAAATGCACGGGAAAATATCTCAATATGACTAAGAGTGAGTGTGAAAGAGTGTGCGCTATTGCCGAGGTGGAAACAGTTCTAAGTACCAAGTACTACAGAGAGTGGATGGGAAAAATATATATATCGTACAGGCAGTATAGACACTGTGTAACCACAAAACATTCCTACAAAATATTTTCAACCAACAAGAACTTCTGACCCTTTGTACCCAAAACCTGCAACAGTTATTTCAAATGAATCCAAGTGATAAACGTCACTGCAGGTTTTGCTACCTGCCGTCATTGAATTCTGTCATTCCTCATTGAATCAGCTGAGTTCTGACATACATCCAACTTTTTATTTCTTTTCAGAAAAGCAAAATACTGGAAGAACAATCAAAATGACGCTGTTCAAAAACTGTTTTCAGGTTGGGGAGAGAGATCGGATTAGGTGAAGAAGGTGTAGTGTGCAAAAGACAGTTTTTGATGTTATTTCTGACATAGCAAAGGAAGAACCCACAACCACCCTACTTTCACTCTTGCACGGCTCTCCTCTGCTGCGACTTGGGAGTGACTTCAGAATCCTTCAGCTCACCTTGAAAGCTCCTCGGTGGCTTTTAGCTGCAGCGCGCATCGGCTCTAAGAGAGCAATGTAAGAACATTAAAATTATGCCTTGGAGCAGACAAACAGCAAGTTCAAGCTGGCCTATTTACCACGATGAAACTTTTCTTTGTGTCCTCTCGTCACCTGTGATTCCTCTGCTTGCCTCGCAAGCTGCATGCGACCGATTTGGGAGACACGAGTGCCGTGACATTGCTTTGTGTGTGTGTGTGTGTGTGTGTGTGTGTGTGTGTGTGTGTGTGTGTGTGTGTGTGTTGTGTTGCGGTTTCAAAACAATTATTTAAGTAAGCTGATATCTTTAGCATCAGGAGCTTATTTAATAATTACTAATTTGTGTTTTGATTTGATTTTAAGCTACAACGCAGCTTTTACATGAAGGTTAGTTATTTCCCTACAGTGATTGCAATGGACTTAAAACCTAAGCATCACCTAGTGTGTTATTCCCACCTCTCTAAGGGGTAGATGCATTACTTACCACTTCACAAGCCGTCTGACATCTGATAGCACCTTTTTCATTTCATAGGTGATGATTAAATAAAAAGAACCCGAGCCAGGCAAGGTGTGCAATTAGGTCCAAGTTGTCTCCAGAGATGTTAAGACGTCGTATGACTCTTGATCACTCCCCAACTCTCATTAGTCGCCCATGCCTGATGTGTTGCGGCGTCACCAATACCCAGGGTAGAAAGTCCGTCTGCTTTATAACCCCGCTCCCAAACAAAACACCCAGGCCACCGATTTGCATTCAACAAAATCATGTGCCTTAACAATGGCAACTGGGGAGGTTGCCGACCTGCAACGCTCCTCCTCTGTGATGCCCCGTTCTCTTTCTTCACCTTTGCAATCTACTTCGTCCTCCACAGAAGTCTTTAAATCACAAACTCTCTCTTTATTACTTAGCAGAGTGACTCAATCTGCAGGAAAAGCCTCTCTGGAAGTCAAGGCATTGCCGGGCGGTGGGTGGAGAAACACTGTCAGCCACTCTCCTCCTGTCACAACAGTATGAAACATCGTTCATCCGTCTGCCCAGAAAATAAGCTGTCAGAGCAGGAAAAGACACTTGTCTAAGGATCAAATTTATGTAAGAGTCTGGTCTGCTTTCCATTTCACGTGGGCACAACATCTTTCACCTTCGCACTCCTCTTCAGGAAATTCATGGTATTTTTTTCCCACTGGATTGCAAATTGCTGTTGCACTCAACAGCCCCTCTACCTTATTTCTGCCGTTGCCGACGGATCAGGGTTGCGGCAGCTTCATTTCCCATATAGATCAATGGCTGCATATGCTGATCACAGATGACTATGAATATTTGATGCAGCGGTGTTCTTTAGTTTGAAGCACATAATCTACACATCGCACACCTCAGCTGTTTTGTTTACCAAGATTTTCAGATCAAATGAAGGTCTAAGAAGGGGTTACTGCAAGTTATATTACCGAGTTGCCCGTTTTGATTAAAAGAACAAAACGGAAAAAAAAAAAAAAAAAAAAAGCTGGACTGACTCCTGCAGTCTATCGAAAGAAGATTTCCGCAGACTTCAGTCAATTGTGTTGGGACATCATTGAAAGGGGTCAGGCCAGATTTTTATTGAACGTCACCAGCTCATATTAAATTTGCTTCCGCTTCGTGCCTCTGCATTGCCACCCCGCATATTTCTGTAAGAAAATAAGAGGAAACGACTGACAAGAATTTCCATGCAGGATCAGGAAAAACTTGGGTTGGCACAACACCATTTCAAGGACCAACTTAAGTTTGACATTAGTTTCAACAACAAACCTTACTCTTACATTTTAATTCGATTAAATGTGTTTATTGGTCTTGGCCTTGACCAGGTTTTAAATTTTTAAGTTTTAATGGTTGCTGTTCTCTCCTGCGGGAGACTAGCAAGAAAGTCTGTTTGTTTAAGACTGTGGTTTAAAAACCTCGACCCCGTTCACATTTCTGGATTTTGACTTATAAGTTGAGCTTGAGGAATTGGTACAGAACAGCACGCAGCATCAGAGGGGTTTTGTTGTTCTTACTGGAAGGTCATGTCTCCTTTCTTCGATCTTCTTCACTCCACTCATTTTTACAAATTTGATAGCTGTCCATGTCGATAATCCCAGCGTTCTGGAAATTGTTCTCCTCACATTCTAGCACTATATTGTGCACAAAGCCAGTAAAGGTGACCTTTAGTTTATGTTTTTAAAAGACAGGATTTTGAGATAAACCATCAAATTGTTTAGGGGTTCAGACAGCCTGATTTTAAATGGTGTCTATGATAAAATAACATATAGGTTAAAAAAAATACACACACACACACACACACACACACACACATATATATATATATATATATATATATTCCTTTTGATTTTTTGATGTGAATTAAAAACAATGTTTTTGAAATGATGGTGAGAGAATTCTTACCAGTGGTCCAGACTAAACAAGTGACAGACCATTTGATGACAATTTTTCATCAATATCAGATTCAAGGAAAAAAGTAAACCTAACAAAAATAAGGAGCATCAATGAATAGCAGTAGGTTTGTACACTGGACAACTGAGAGAAGCATTTTGTTTGTTCTGTGCTGGTCATTACCAGAACAAGAAGATGCAAAAGGAAGAACACAGTTTTCCTTGTGACCCAGTTGCAACTTCACAAGAGCAACGCACTTAATTTCATTTCACCTTGGAATATTCATTAAAACGTGCACGCGCGTGTGGGTGTGTGTGTGGTTAACAAGAGAGTGCATGTAGGGAGTGAAAGCATGAAACAGAAGTGTACAGTGCACCCACATGTGAGACGGCTGAGTCACGTGTGAGCGTCCTGGTGCCACACTTTGATGTCGTGTTCTGTCATTTATTTCCCTCCTCTTCCGTCCCGCCCAGCCCATTTTGCTTTGGAAGGGACGTAAGCTGCCTCTATCAAAGCAGCTCAGCACACAACTGTTTCTTGCCTCCGCTGGGACCCTAAAAGCCTTGGCTGATGTGAACAGTCTCGAGCAATCAGACTGGCCAGCCTCCAGTGGTGCCGCTTGAAATGAGCAAACCAGTTCAAATGCAAGTCAGGCCACTGGAGCGAGTTTCGCACCACAGAGGCGTCCGTCAGGCCCTTTGATGTGAGGGGTGCATTGCACATCACAATGAAACCATTTCAGAGATTTTCTCTGTGCGTCACTGCATTTGTGTGTCGAATGTGTATTTCCTTTAACTTGAGTTTTGGAACTTCGTATTTTTTAGACTAAATCAGTATAAACTTTATGTGAGTTGAATAAATAAGTGTAGCGCTGTGGCACAGGAGTTGTTATTCTCTTTTCCTGAATCATGAATTAATCATTAAATGAAATCTACCTTTTACTATGGATCTCTTGTGACACTACATACGGCTGAAAGAATGAATGAAGGTCTCTACAATAAGATGCTTCTGTTACAGATATTTTCTACATAGCTGTGCACTGTGCTTTTTGTAAGGATCACTATTTTGCTTGATGTGAGGTTAGCTATTTAGTTAAAAAAAACAAAAAAAACGTATCTAAGAACTAATGGAGAACAATTGAGAGGAGCGATCTTCATTTTACAATAATATTTCAGGCATTATTGTAGGGCTTCAAACACTCTTTATTTCTGTTTTTTAGTGAACACTGAATTTCCATTCATGTGTTCTGGTTCACATGCAGAAAGTATACTATACTACCTTAAACTTCAACTAGTTTAAGATAAAGTCACAAAAATTACAGTGACAACATAAGCCGACCCGAGAAAAACCACAGCAAAGTCAAAGTTCTTCTTTCAGAGTCGTAGTTAGAATTTTTATTACTTACAGTAACAAAAGCAAAAGCAGCATCAGGCTTTGCTCCAGAGTCAGGTTATGGCAAATATCACACAGCGGAACAGCGGCAGTGGTTTTGATGTTATAGATGCAGCATGTGTCAATTTGTCTTTTCCATACAACAAAAAACACATTTCCAGCAAGCAGTTTGCAAATATTTTCAACTCTTTACTTCTTCACTTTGCTTTGTTGTACATTTAATGACCAGTTGCTGCCGTCTCCGTCTCCATCTCTGAGCCTTTCAAGTAGCCGAGATCAAGGTCCTGCCGTGTTGATCCGGCGCCGCCTCCACCGTCCAGCCCCATCCGTGTTTTCTTTCAGATTTTGCGAGGGCTCGTGTTAAAAGTTGGGAGCATCGCATGCATAATAACTCGGATCGCTGCCCCGCGGTGTTCGGACTTAACACCACTGTGGCGCAGACGTGAGCACTGCGGGATGGCGGCAGTCAGAAACAGGGGAGACAGGCGGCAGCCCGGAGACAGATTAAAAGGGACAGCCAAGACAGATGCAGTTGGGGGGTTAATCCTGTGTGTGAATGAGTTATCATGTTCATCCACCCAGCTGTGGCGCCATCCGAGGCCACAGGGTTTGCTGGAAGTCTGATGAGGCGTCGCCTCCGCCTCCTGCAGGAGGGCCGTCTCACTCGGCTTTTCCTGTCATTAAGTGAGACGGCCAACCAGGTACGGTGGGGGAGGGGGTAAAGGAGGGGCGTGCTGTGAGGTATTGAGGAACACATTTGTATCCTGTCTCCTCAGCTTATTCAAAACCTTTTTTCCCAATTCATTTTCACAGCGGATTAAACTCTTTTTTTTTTTCCTTCACTCCTGGCCACCAAGAGGATGGGTGACATTGTCAAATTTTGTGACATTCTGTTATTGTATATTATGTATCTGTTATTCTTCTATAATTATCTATATATTCACTGTTACGATTACTAATGGCACTCTAAATCTGACTGTGTATGACTGAAGGTGAAAAAAGAAATGATTATTTTATTGTCTTTATAGTACAGATGCTGGGGATAATTTTCTTGGACTTTCCTGGACTGATGACATTTGGTGGTACCTTTTTTAACTAATGAATTTGACCACATGAATATTGTTTTAGCAAACATTAGGTCACACCTTTTTTAAACCGAAAAGTTTGTTAGTTTTTACTATATGAGCAATTAAAAGTATTCAGTTGTTTTTATAGATAAGGCTACAGGGATAGTATCAACCGCTGGAGTTTTTTCTTCTTTCAAAGGAGTAAATGACTTGCTGTAATTTCTGCTGTGTAAAAAGCCTCTTGCAGGATTCCATTTCTTTTTCAACTAACTGAAAATTAAGTTTTTGTTTTGTTTTGTTTTTTTAAATAGAGCCAATATCAATTGACAGCTGGTCTCTTAAATGAGTACAATTTTGAAAAATAATCACGTTGTTCCACTAAAATGTCATTTGGTTTCTAAAGAATTGAGTTTCCGATTATAAACTATATACTATACTTGAGGGTATTTTTACGCTGTACAGTTAAGCAATGAAATGGTAACTGGACTGCACTTATAGCACCTTCACGGTTCTCCAAAGCGCTTTACAATGGCCTCTCATTCACCCATTCACTCACACACTCATACACCATAGGTGGCTGCTGCCATGCAAGGTGCTGCCAGCCCCATTGGGAGCAATTTAGAGTACAGTGTCTTGCCCAAGGACACTTCAAACACGTGGACAGTTGGAGGCGGGATTTGAGCCACCAACCCTTCAATCATCAATTCGCGGTCCGCTCTACCAACTGAGCCACAGCAAATAGTTGTCTAATAGTCTCAAAGCTGAAACAAATGGCTTTTGCACTGATAACTAACAATTGGTGACTAGCAACCGGAGGGCCACCTGTCTAACTGCTCGTCATAAATATTGTGACTAACTTACTAAAAACTGGCATGGATTTCCTACATTAGGATGGAAATTCAGAGCACAAGCAGTGTGCAACTGCAAAATCTGTTCAAATGAATCATATATGCTGCTGTTGCTATGAGTGCCCAGAGGAAACCCTGCTACATCGCAATTACATTTTCTCCTGTAAGAATAAATCAAACTCTAATTTTCAGATTAGTGCATTGTGAGATATTTGTCCTCAGAACCAATACCATCCTCTCTGTACCTGCAGGACAGATGTGCAGCAAACACAACGATTGATCTGTGAAAAATAAACCTGATATAGAAGTAAAAGACGAGAAGCTGTAGATTAAAAAAAAGAGAAAAAAAAAGGGCTTGTAAAACGGGGGCACAGGGGGATTGGATCAGGTGATGGACAACTGTTTTCTCTGCTCCCTACCTGCACTGCTGAGCACTGACGGGATTTATGTCCAAATAACAACAGATATCTGTAATGAATCAGGAGTCAGGCCACCAGTCAGACGTGAAAAGCCTCAGCTATAAATTAAAGGAATTCATTTTTTCCCCGCTGTGTGCAGAGCTATTATTATATTCTGTCATGATATCATACTGTGCACACTCACATTGCTTCAAGACAATCTAACATGAGTGGCAGGACATTCCAGTGTGTCTAGCTGCATTTCCATGACAGTTTTTCGCAAAATAAAAGCGGTATTTCTAAAACTTTCGACAAAGTACTGTTGTGATTTGCAGGTGTTTCCACTGAATGGTGTGAAGTGCGTAAGCCGTAATTCGCGTAAAATCTCGTCCCGCGAGACCCCACTTTGAGGAGGATGGAGGTACAAAACATTTTGCTTTTTGGAGCAGCTATTTGAAGTGAACTGGTCACGTGATATACCTCAATATGGATACCTCTGAAAAAAACACCTCATGAGAGCGGCAAAACCTTTCACCCATATTTGAGAGGTTTTTCCAAGTTTAAGTGTTTCCAACTTAGCTTGGTTGCTTTTTTTTTCATGCATCCCCGTTCAGTGGTAGGTTTTAAGTTTGAAGTTAAATGAACTTCAGCTGTTGTTCTTAACCAGTCAAAATCGGTTGATGTGTGACATCGAGTCTCGTGACATCGTGTCTGCCTCAGGACAGTTGGTCCAGGGTTTCATCCCCAGCCGGGTCACACCAAAATAACCCTTGTGTGTCCTTGTAATGCCAGTTTCTAGGTCTGGATAAAAGCAAGCTTTCTGACGCTAGGGCCATCCGAGGTAAAAAGAAAAATGTCAAAAAAATCAATGCCAAACTAAACATGCAGATCATTCAGCTGTGGCCACACACAGCTTTGCTATATAAGAACCTAAACATGCAAAATGTCTGATGCATTTTGCACATATTATAGACCCTATACCAGGTATGCAGCAAACCACATATGGTGCATTGTTGCATTGTGTTGTTAATAAAAGTGAGTCCGAAAAGTTCGATTGATGACGCTACAGATTTTGCCAATGCATCCGAAGCAGACAGCTGCGTGTCTGCTCTGCTTGCATGCATACGGGGCCCTCAGCCAAGTGGGCAGGCTGGTGTACTGGCACTGGGTTAAATTCAGGGGCAAATCATTCAGCTGAGAGGGAACTTCAGCAGCTGTTACATTACCATTGCAAATCACTGACATGAGGTCAAGTAATAAGAGTAGCGTAGAGCAGCCAATACTAGACCGGCCAAAACACACGAGATATTTATTCAAAAAGACTTGTATACCAAAAAAATAAGTGGTATTTAGATGTGAAGGAGCTTTTAGACTTAGAAGATTCCTCTAAGGATGAGAAACAAACTGTGCATGAGCAATGACAATTTAGAAAAGGTTGAACTGGTATTGAAAAAAAACAACAACAACAAAATGGCATTCTTGAATTTTAGGTAACCATTGTTCTTCCAATATATAAAGACTTTTGTGGGTCAAACCAAATGCATGCAGACAAAAACGATCTCTCAATCTACTAATGGTAATGCTGTGGTAAAGACTCAAATGTTTCACGCCCACACAAGAAAGTAAATTGCGAGATCAATACTCTGACTAGGCATCTCCAAACCATAGTCACTTTGTTGATGTATTTATTTTCTTGAAGCGTCTCTGAGGTGACTGTGAATCCATATCCTAATGTCTAACATGAACAGTCATTGTGTGGCAGTCATTCATCTTTAGTTTTCACGATCAGAGAGCATTTCCTGTTCTCACCAGCTATGGCAAGTAAGCAGCCACAGATCATTGCACTACTGTTGTTTATATTAGGGATGCACGGATACCCATACCAGTATTGGGTATCGTACCGATACCGGGGTTGAGAACTCTTCTTGTAGTCAGAAAATATGTGCCAATACCATGATACTGCTACCAGTTGTATATTCATGTATATGACAATTTAATTTTGTGTTTGTACTCCGGTGAAACTTCAATAATTCTGTAATGTGTAATGGCCTAATTAAGTACTCTGTATCCATATCGGTGTGTACTGAAATGCAAGTACTTGCACTCTGTAAAAAGAAAAAAAAAGAAAAAAGTGGTATCAGTGGATCCCTAGTTTATTATTTTTTTTAAATATATTTTAGTGCCTCATTTTGAAATTCTTTTTGAACTGCACCTTCCAAAAGCTCAATTGAACAAAGGTGACAAACCATATTGTGGGGGTGATCTCTCTTGCTGGCCCCATCACTCTTTCCTCCAAGATCCATTTTTGTAAAATAACATTTGATCAGCGAGAAACTCTCTGCAGTCAGTATGATCAGCTCTCCGCTGTTCCCCCATGGTCTCCCCGCTGTCTCATCAGCTCTCCGTCTCCTCTCAAGCCTCAAGAAAGCTCCATTTCTGTCTGCACCGGAACATCTTTCTGCTAGGCTTCCCTAACACATCCTGAAAATGTACACATAAATGCCATCAGTGCCCACACGCAGGCAGATTGCCCCTGTCAAGCAAACACACTCAGGCCCGACGCTCTCGCTTACGAGCGATCCCGGCCACACTTGAAAAGTAAAACGATAGAGACACTGCAACCCATAAGAGACGCCTTCTCATGAAATCTTAAACGAGGAAGTGTTACACTCTCGGTGAAGGCGGCGTTTCAGATGGCTTAGCAGCTCACCGAGACCTGTTTTTCTTTCGTTCTTCTTTTGCTTTAATATTAATGTGCCACAACAGATAAAGGATTCTATCTCAATTAATTATTTTTCTTTTGTTCAAGTTTTTCCGGGCCAAAAGTGAATAACTCATCAATAATAAAACACCGGAATGTTCTAAAATATTCTGTAATTTGATTTGTTCCAAAAAAAATTTAAAGGCTAATATTTCCAGTTCAGCCTTCCAATGTGGATGTTTGTCTGGACTGAATCATGGAGGAAAGTGTATTTTTATTAGCCGCTGCTTCCATCGTTTCCACTGTCCCTTGCACTTCAGCCACCAATTGCGTCTTTATTTAGCCGTTGCTGACACATAAATTACACCTCGATGCTTTTTTTCACAATATAATATAAATGCAGAAACACATCATTAGTTGTTTTGTTTTTTTTGTCTCCCTCAGTCTCACACTCAGCCCCTTTTGAAGCCCTTGAAGGAGGCGGCCTCTGCACATTCGTCCCCCTCGCTCGTTAATTACGCGTGATGGCACCTTTCTCCGCAGGATCAATCAGTGTGTCTAATACAGTCATTGACCCCAGACCCTCTCCAAACGCACCCTCCCTTTTGTGCTCCAACAAGCCCTCGCGCCAGCAGGGGGGATGTCAGCTTGTCAGAGACACAGCGCATACCTTTCCGCTGGGAGATGAGCTCATATTGGCATGAACCAGCGTGAGGCAATAAAGAGGATGAATCGCAAACGGCTGGCCATCTTGTCGCCAGCAATACAAATAGAGAGCCACCTCATTATTCCACCGTGTGTGTGCTGGCTTTCTGTGGGGGAAGCTTCGACACACAGGATCTTCTTACGCCTGGGTTCCTATTCTCCCTGCTTATTAAATCAGAGGTTACACAATGAACGACAATTAAATGTTTGGTGAAATACATAATAGTTGTAAAACAGGAAATCATGTGTGGAAACTGAAATTGTCTGCGTATACGGTCTCGCTGCAACAATATAAAAATGCTTGATGAATTAACCAAAACACTATTCAATTATTTCTCTATGTATTTTATTATTTATTGTGTGCACCTGACATGGCTGAAACCTCGGCTGTCTTTTTTTATGTTTTATTTATTTATTTATTTTTTGTTAATGCATCCGACAATAGAGCCGCACACGAAAACACACAGTCAGAATGTAGCTGAAAGAAACTTGTTTGTTGGTTAGTTCCAAGGCGAGGTGTCTTGGTTGGCAGCTGCAATACTGCTATGCCCGGGTGACACAGCAGCCACTTCACTGGTGGTGTTTTTTAAAATGACTGAAGAAACGGCTGTGAGGCTGTGACACTGCTCCAGATAACAGACAAAATGAAGACCTTTAACACATCATCTAGGAGGCGTGTATGTGTGTATGTGCACGCGTCTATTTTTATACACCAACCACATAAACATAAACATAAAACACAATTGTCCCACAGACTCTTACCTGGTCAGATTAACACCTTCTTCCTTCTGAAACCGTTTCTTGGATTTTCTGAGTGCAGTCTGTCAAAATATATGGCATCTTATCCTCCACCATCATCGTCCTCAACACCACCCCTCCGACCCCCCCACCCATGTCACAGCCGCATTATGAAATTTGCAGAGGACACAGTGGTAGTGGAACCGAGAGATCCCACAATGATGAAGGTCCCCTGCAGCAGCCTTCCTTCCACTGAGGACATCTCAGACATCAGCAGGTGCAGGAGCAGCTCAGCCTGCGCTGCGGAGGACACTACCCACCTGGTGCATGGACTGTTTGTCCTCCTCCCTTGGAGTAAGAGGCTCCTCCACTGCCGCTTCTGTATAGAGGTTAGACAGGGGAGCTGCATGCTTCACTGAATGCACTTTTATCATTCTGTCCATAGTGCTGCAACCTGCTATCTATCACACTGCCATGTGGTCTTAACTTAACATGCTGGCCAGTTTTTAACCCTGCTGTTTTTAACATGTTACATGATCAGTTTGCTAATCTTGCACTACGGTATTCAACAGACATTCTTACTCTTGATATTTTATTCAGTTATTGTTATTTATTCTTAGCATGGCCCGAATCATGCATTATTATATGTAGTTTATTTCGTGGATTTATTATTGTATTGTACGCTGCCGGGCCTGAGTACAAATTTAGTTTAATTTATTTTAATTCAATGTATACAAATGACAACAAATTAACCTTGAACCTGCATGGATTATCACAAAGTCTGTTTCAAAACGTAAACCATAGAATTTTGAAGAATTAAAAGCAGTAATCCAAGAAGAATGGGACAAGTTTACCCCTCAACAGTCTGAAACTCATGAGTCACATGCCAGCCATGATTAGAGCTGTGCTGCGCACTAATAGCAGGACTTCAAAAACATTCATTTGATGATGTGATGATTTATTTACGTTTTTGTTTAATTTTGAACACACATTCCCTTTTCTTTTCTTTTTTTACTTTGATCCTAACAATGTTAGGAACTGACGTATTGTTCAGTATTAGCATTTTCCTCTATTTCCTTTCTCTTGCTCTACGTTTAGTCCTCACAGTCCTTTCAGTACAACCAGCTAGAAGTGCTGAGTTATTGTGCTGGAGGCGATGGTGCTCTGTACTGCACAGATGATTATTTTCCCAAGTCCACATCTTTGGAGTGTAAGGCTTCTATAATTGCTGCGATGCATCCAGGGGCCTGGTCCTTATCTGATGCCGTGGAAGGAATCCTACCCATGTTATTGCTCTCACACCCCATGTAATTCATTGGAGCTTGCATCATTTCCTGCACAACAGATGACCATGATGGTGTCACCCTAGGGTGCTTGATGCTGATTGGATGCACAGTGTGACCCTGACCATATAAATCACTGCTACTCTGTTCAGAGGAGAAACATAAGCCCTGTGGGTGGGCAACCGCTCTCATCATTGAGTAGCACGCACACCCACAAAAAAAGCATGCACACACACACACGGACACACACACACACACACACACAAAGACACATTTCACTTAGCACACTTACAGCCTTCATTCCCCAAGCACTAATCAGTGCTAACACAAGGCACATGCAGCGTGCTGGTGAGATCATAATTAAAACCTGTCTCTTGGCATATTATGTGCTATATCCCTGAAGAAAGTGTCTGTAAATATATATCACACTCAACCATCACAACTCTAAGGAATTGCAATGCTAATTGAGACCAACATGCACTGCTGTCCATGGACGTATGCAGCATTATTGTTTGACTGTTGAAAATAAATAGTTCAGACTTCACATGGATTCCTGTGGTGACCAAAATAGTAGCTTGGTGAGTATACAAAGATAACTTCATTTAGAGCCCACACATGATCTCTTGCACTGAGCCACCATTGCTGAGGTTTCTTCAGGCCTGATATAGTTCAAAATGTCTTTATACTTTGAAGATATATCTCTCTCTGAGTGTTTGATATCACCCTGCAGTCTGCATATGTGGTTGGATGTGCATGAGATCATTTTGAAATAACACTGATATGTGCAGGATGTTTTTTTTTTTTTTTCGCAAGAGGCCTAAAAAAAAGTGTTACAGTAAAAACACCCACGTACATGTGGACTTGGCCTTGGAGATAAAACTCAGCAGATTATGTTTATATCAATATACAGAGGTCTGGCATGCAACAGGTAGTAAAAGCCTGAGAGATTCAGTACATTTACATGCACTCTAGATAAGAGTATTGCTCCAGTTATGATTGAATCAGACGAAGGCTGTAAATTTAAGAAGTCTCAATCTGCAGCATCCTAATTGTTGTCTTCACAGCTTTGATGAGCACTGCTGTGATGAGGTACGTTCATACGGTCACTTTTTTATTATCAATCTGATTCAATTGTTTCAAACTGAGGGATCAGACAGGACAGACTTCCGTATCTGCCATCACTTCATATAAATACAATTCCACGCACGCATGCAACGCACATCCATCGTGCCAGTGCGGCAAGAGGCGAGAGGGGCAGCGAGAGGAAGAACACAGTTGAACATCTGCCGAAAACGCCTAAAGGATTAGACTGCTCGCTTTTGATCCCTCTCTCACAACATGTACCAACGTTAAAATATCTTTCTGCTGAATTGGTTTTCGGTTTGATTTGAGTTCTTCTCGTTTCAGCTTTTGTCCGCCCATCAGAATGCAAAAAGATTATCCCTGTATCTGAAAGGCTTATCGCGGCTTGCAGGTGAATGAAACAACGGCCAAAAAAAAATGTCGCTTCTAAATAAAATCATAAGATAACCAAGCAATTGCTATTCTGTTATATAATTACTGGGCCAAATAATGGGATTATATAGGAGTTGTTTATTGTATTCAATCTCTAGGGCTCGCAGCACTCGAATGTTTTGAAGAGGTGCATTGCTTGTTTAAAGCTAGAGAAAACATTTTTTGAAGGTGTATTTTAGTAGATAGTACTGCGTGAGCTGTATAGTTCCAGTGACAATTTGTTACTAGAGAAATAGAAAATATCTAATCGTCCTAAATTTTGGATTCAGAAAGGTTTGTTGTCACTTCCAACTATCAAGAAGCGATAATTGGGTGAATTAATTTGAGCCAAGGTTAATACAAAAACAACAAAAACACATAAAACTAAATAACAAAATAAATTTTTTAAAAACAATAGATTTTTATTCTACAATTATCCTTGATCATTTAGAAGGCACACATTTGAATTATATTATTTTGCACAAACTTGATTATTTTTACTTGATTTCTTTTCTTTGAACAGTGAAAGTGGACTGCTTTTATTTCAAACCCCTCACTTAACTAACGGGCAGGCCAGTCACACTAAAGGCGAAACCCGTTTTGGCAGCAAGCTCAATCTTTCAGTCCCTTCCCATATGTCATTTCGATGGGCGAAGGTTGGAACATAATTCAGCTCCAACAACAACGGTGGGACAGTGTTGTTTTACTGTCACTGCAATGTCAGACCACACTCAATATTGCACCTCGCTCAAGAGCAGCAACATTTTTTTTGAATGCTTTCACTTTTGATAACAGAAAGGTCAAAGTGATAACAGGAAGTGTTGATAAAAGTTTAACCTGGATGTCCCTCAGTCTTGCCACTTCCAAAATGCAATTTCATTTTCTCTAAGTTGGCTGTGTTTTTCTGCTCTATTGTCCCATTGCAAAATGCCTGGGTGATGATCCTTGTTAGCTTCAGACATATTAACACTCTCACTGTAATCATCACTCGATAAATCAGTCATCAACAATATAGACAGACTATAAACATCTAGCTATCATCCATCATCTGTCTGTCTGCCTGTCTGTCTGTCTGTCTGTCTGTCTGTCTGTGTGTTTTATTTTGCCGTCATGTTTTGTTCTGTGAGCCTTTCAAGAATAATTTCATTTATTCTAATCTTCATTAGCTTATGTTAAAGCAGGGGGTTTTATTGTGAGTCCAACTTCACACTGCAAGTTGACACTGCAATGTTTCGCAACACACAGAATAGCAGCAAATACAAAAGTAGTAGCTAAGTCCACAACACAAAGGCAGACATATCAAGAGAACAGACCAAAGATCAAACATATATTTTGCATATTAGAATTGTATGAGTAGGATGTAGGGGGTATGCACTTGCAAGGAGAGAAGGTCGCTCCAACACTCTTTTGAACCAGTGGTTCACAGTGAGAACAAGCAGTCAGGCAACAATAGAAAGGAAAGGTTGCCTTACAAAGAAGGCAGAAACCTTGAGCAGATCCACTGTCCCTATTATGCCAGGTTCAGACTAACATGAATTTAGCCCGACTTTGACCCGACAGACAAATGTCCCAGGCAAACATTCACTGTCCGGCTCAGAACTCGCATTTTTACCTCTTGTAGCATCAGGAGTATTGGACACTCTCCGACCACAACACGGAAAGTCTAACCTGTCACTTTTCTTTTTTTTTCACTTTGTTGTCCTACAACCTGTTCTGCGACAAGACAAAACAAAGACCTGTGCCTCGGAACGTGCTCATAGTGACAGCACGCCATGATCGGGCGCCGCGTGGTCGGGGTCAGTGAGTGTGACCGCTTGCCAGTACCAGACACAGAGCAGATTTATGGGACCACGTCGGCGCAATCTGACATACTGACAGTTGTGGATGGAAAAGTGTAGTCTGATCCCGGCATTGGGGGTGATTGGCTACCTGCCAGAATCATGATAGAGATGGGATGGGATGATTTAAGACAACAAGAAGCAAGACAACAAAGTTCAGATGATGTTAGAACCATTTTAGTTATTAACTTGAAGCACCATGTTGCAGGGACAAATAAATATGTAAATACAGATTTGACATGATATAATACAGTAATAATGACGACATAATTAAGTTTTGTTGGATGTAAATGTTTTATTCTTTGGGTTGATTTTTTTTCTTGCAAGGAACAGCAACAAATAAAATTGGTTGGATTTGTTCAGCAACACAAGCGCATTTGTTTCACAAAGGTCATCCAAGCAGATAAAAAGACACACAAATAATAACTTACAGTGGCAATGGGTCTCTTCTGTTATTATATTCTCATATTTAATAAATTGCATTTGATGAATTGGTTTGTTTTGATCAGGCTTCCTAAATTTTAGACGAATGAGACAACTGTTCCAGAAATATAGAGCAGATAAAAAAAAAAGGTCCATCGCTCACAGGCTATAAATACGAAGCATATCTCATCTGTTTCAATATAGTACAAAGCTCCAAAGCTCCCAGCCTCATACCTCCCCAACACCTTCCAGAGAGGCAGCAAATAGATAAAAATGACACCCCTTTAAGTTCCCAGTGGATAAATGCCTGGTTAAATGTTCTCTCAACCAGTATATTGGCTGGTAAAGAAGATTTGTTTGATTTTGAAAACACTTTATACTTATCCCGAACCAGAGTCCTCTTGGCAGCAGAGGCGTTGCAGCTTTACTCAGTATTATCAATATATTTCGATAAAGTTACAGCCCATTTTGAGGACAAGGAGAAAAAGAGAGGATGGCATGCTTTCTTGTGCTGCCATGCACCATCAAAGCTCTGCTTGTGACTCTTCTGTCACATCAGATGACATGATTTAGGCAATGCAGACACCAAAATGTAAATTTTTCTCCATTTTTTCAGGCTTGCTCCTTTTCATGTTTTTTTTTTCTTTTTTTTCTTTTTTTTAAATCTACGGGCTATTTCCCATCCTGCTGAGAGATGTTGCATTTCTCTTGCAACATGTTTGATATCGTTTGATGACAGCATGTGATGTTGAAATTATATTTGAAGTGAATTGAGAGCGATCCTGTGAAAATCAGTTTTTCTCGCAGTCTATGCTTTGTAAAGGTCATCTATCACATTTGTGTTCACCTCTTTAATTTTTCATTCACATTGCAACAGTAGATAAGTGGAGAGACCTTGTCAAACAGGAGTGGGGGGAGCCGTGCAAACTGCCTTCGACTCGTTCTTAAACATTTGGTAATTTAGGCCTTTGCCCAGTGGAAAGTGAAAGGCTCTTCTTGGACTGAATCTGTCCACGAAGAGTCTCTTCAGCCTCTTGTACTTTTATTTTTCTAGCCAGATTAAATGTGCACACACACACACACACTGATTTTGATGATGTTGACTGTACTTCCCTTTGGTTAAGGTGGACCCGAGGTGGCCACGATAATGAACTGCTGTGAACAGTATTATGCCACAGAAGAATCACATTGTGTCAAAAAAAAAAAAAAAAAAAAAAAAACCGCTGACGCTAACTGCCCCTGACTGCTAACATTAGATAATGCTGTTAAACATTTCTTCGTCTTATTTCAAAGAAATACTTTCCACCCTTTCATTTCACGTCATACTCACGTCAAGAGTGATGCGAGTATAAATTATTTATACTAATTTATTTATTTATAAATAAATATATTTCATCCACATGCTCCTACAGCTAATGTATGCTCCTTCTCCTTCTGCTTCTTCCAGTGCCGCCTAGCTGTGACTGGAAGCTGTGACAACTTAGCTCTGGACAGCCAATCAGAAAGTGAGTAGAAGCCACTTGTGTGCATGTTAATGACGATGCCTGGCTCTTTGTTTTCCTCACGCATCTGCTCATACAGGGATGTAAAGTGTGCACGCGGCACTCAACTTGTGCATACGTGATTAGTGACATAAACGTGATTCTATACCCCACAAAGCCTCGACTGGATGAAACTCCTACTCAGTGGTGGTTAGAAAGAACAAGAGCGAGCTGGAGCCACAGAAGGACAAAAACACACTAGCCAGGCCCAGTGGCTACAACTGTTTAATGATTATGACGCTTCAAAATATCTAAGCCACGCTCAGCAACAGAAGGTTTAGCTCTCATTTACATTTACTAACATATAGATAGGATTAAAAATATGAAATGTGTTGAAGAGACAATAGTAAACTTCAAAAGGTCTCGAATTCAAACTTTGCAGATTATTTCAGTAATCTCTTTGGCCAGAAAATAGTGCAATAACTGTAAATATTTAACCTCTTCAGCAAAAACAAACTGAAAGGAGAACGATTAAACGATTGATGGTTCCGACTGTGGGGGAAAAGCTGACCAAAACAAATTCATTAATGACAACATAAATAAGGATTTATTATACGCAACGTTAATGTGTTGACCAAAACCTTATTGTCTATCACAATTTACTTTCACTTTTAGAGACTTGGTCAAAGTCAGGCACCACATTCTATTGCTTTGCCTCATGTCTAGACCACAGCCATCACCTCAAAGTAACGTCGGCTTCTCAGGCAACACTGCATGGTCTTGCTTACATTTTATTCAAACGTCCACAGCTGAGAAGTAGCTGCCTTCAGAATGTGGTTTGCTTTGGGCATATATGGGGATTCTTGTACTCCTTCAATAAAACAGACTGCCTGTCACCACCCTTTGGACTAACTGCTGTGACCAAAACGGAGGGAAAAGCTTTGCTGGGAAATTGTTCAGAAGCGGCTATTGTGAGAAGCAGCTATTGTGAGCTGTAAGCCACATGAACAGGCATGGACTCTTCCATATCATGCTGAGTGTCTGATAGGGGGCATGAACATCAAAAATGAATTCAATTAATTTGAGACAAGTTGGAAAACTGGAAGCAGTGTTTTCCAGCAGAGTACTGACTTAGTGTCTGAGATGAGGTCACTCGCACCTGCAAACTATTAATATAACATTTGTCTGCAAAATCTCCTGCAAATTGTAATTCTGCAAGAACACAGGCACATAAAGTGCCTGGAATGGTTTCTAATTTGACTGAAAGTCAGAGTGACCCTGGCTTGTTCAATTAGATTTTTTTCATCAGGGGAATTTGGCTTGCCATTTTTTAACTCGGAGAACATATCTGTAATCCCACTGGCACCTCCCTGTGGCTACAACTTTAGCACCACTGCCCACCATGCAATGGCAAAATAAATTCCTGTGAGATTGTGCCAAGGTTGCTTTTCGAATGCATTTCATCATAATGTCCTTTCTTGTCTTGGATTTGACTCTCATACATTTGCTTTACCACCCAGAAGCTCTCCCCTCCATTTGGCTCTAACCCAACAGATGTAACCTGAAAACAGGAGGTCAATAGCAAGCACTCATTCCACTTGGTATTCGCCCACGGCACTAATGTGCCATGATTGGTGGCTGGGATGACCAGTAGATCACCCACAGTAACTTGTGGTTTGGGATTTCCACAGCCTGTTGGTCTTTTAGAAAGATTCTGGTCCTCAAGTACATAAAGGTGTTTTCAAGAGACAGACACTGGGATGGAACAGGTTTTAAACCGCCAACCTAAGGTTAATGGACAACCAGATCTTCCTCCTGAGCTACAGTCCTCTACCTTTAGATCCTCAAACCAGGTGAGGAAAAAGTTCAAAATCCTGAACAGGCAAAATAAAAAACCTCCAAAAGTACCACAGAGGACAAATCCAAAAGGTCTCACAAACACAGAGCACTAAAGCACAACAGTCACCACCAGTACATAGAAGTGGGAGAACTGAAAAAGAGATAGGAGTCCGTATGTGTTGAGTTGAGGAGCAGGATCATACAGATCCAGGGTATGCAGTTCATCCCGAGACAGGTGAAGAAATCTAGATGACAATGCCGTGGCTCCATCTCTGCTGGCAGCACTCCAGTAGCCGTGGTCCAGGAATCAAATGATGATGGCAGGTATCACTCTGCTATGCCCACGCTGTTTGGAGGCTATGAAAAACAAGTCAGACAGTATACAAATGTACATGACCTATGTCTGCGTTAAGTTTCACATGTATCAATGTCTCCAAATATATCCATATCAGGGGACTCAAATGTAAACAGACCCCCCCAACACACACACACACACACACACACACACACACACACACACACACACACTTAACATTCTCTGTGGTTGATGAAATTTTAATGATTACTAATGCTTCCATCTAACATTTTCTTGTAGGCATGATAGATGTAGCATCATAGTAGTGTCTTGTAAATCATTAATACATACAAAAGCTGTTGGTTTCCGTTCCATTTATGTGTTATTTTTATACACAAACAGAGACTGTTGGCCTTACTGAACCACAATAACATACCACGGTACAAACTCTGACTGTCCTCACTGGAGCGCTGTATTACAGCTCTTTCTATGAAGTGTTTATATTCTTCAGTGAGCTAAATGTTTTCTCAAATGGAAACTGGAAGGATTCATTAACAAGTTTCTTTTATTAGATGTTTTTTTGTTTATTTCATGGTAGTCTGAGTATCGTCTGACTTCTCTCCAATCCTTATGTCTTGTTTTTGAAGTGTAGCAACAGCCAGAGGATAGTGATCAGGGAAAAGAAAAATCAACAATTAATCAGCTCAGGGGTGGGATGCACGGCTGGAGGGTTGGAGCTGTTGTCTTTCTGCAAGGCCTTGGCTATACATTTGGCCGGACAAGAAACCCCATGACATCTCGCTAAATAAAGGGCTTAATGAAGCAGATGGCTACCCCCTTCCTCTCTAAACTGGTGCTTGCCAGGAAGACGATGCTACAGGTGTGAAAAGATGTCCATGCTGGAGCAAAGCCAGTCTGCAATGCTCTCTACTTCAGTCTCCAAATGAAACCACATTTTGCTTCTCTTCCCTGCCTTTTACCTCCTCTCGTTTCACTGATCTCCCTTTTAATTTCTTGTTCCCCTGCTGACAGCAAGCAAATGGATCAGGAAGTCCAAATTCACAGGCCAGGTTAAAGGGAAAGTTTGCTGTAGCCAAGGGAAAAGCTGTTTGGCAATTTCTGATGTTATCCACAAAAACACTTTAATATCAATACAAAACTATTTACACAATCCATTAGTCATGTCTTTTTTTTAAGCCCAATGCTTTTGTAGTACAGCGGGTGTTAAAATGTGCCTCACTTTCAGCACAATGTATATCATCAGGCTAAATGTAACCTGGAGGCATCAAGTAGCATTTCTGTCATGGCAACAGAAGCTTCCAAGGCAGAAAAATTGTGTTCAACCACAGGATTGGGCACCGGATGCGTGTGTATTATAGAACGGCTCCGCTACTTTTCTGCTCCATGCTCTGCCGTGTGTCAACACCCACTGGTTTTGTTTTCAGAGCGCAGCACGGCGTGGGTCTGCCGGACAGCTGGAGTTATAAGACCAACGATGTCCCAAGGTAATGTGAGAGTTCATGCATGATTTGTGTGATTTCATACAGTGGGCCTGAGCTACTGAGTTCCCAGATAGCGTGCGTGTTGTCACCATATCAGAGGAGCGGACTGACTTGGAGCTTGTGTGCTTCTTACACGGGGAATAACGTTATTTCTCATATGCCCAGGATCATTTTTGACTTTTGAAAGTCTTGTGTAAATAAAGCTGAAGCGTACATGATTTTCTGGCCTGTACCTTGCACCAAAAAGGAAAAAAAATATACATAACATCATACAAAGTGTAGTGCTGGATATGACCCAAGCCAGTTGTTTGTGTTTGTGCACAACTCACAAATCTACTGTAGAAGGTTCTATGTGATTGGCGTCATGTTGACATTGACTGAAATGTAAAATCAACAACTCCCCTGCACATGCATCTCGGTTAGCCAACAAAATTCTACTTTTTTCCAGAACCTACCTAACCTACAATTTTTTAGAAAAAAGAAAAATATTGGTTCTGCATGGGAAATATCTGATAAGACATTACCTACAGTCCAGTATGATGGCACCACAGGAATGGAACAAAAACCAACAACAAATGTCCATTCCATATGCAAGCACTGCAGATTGTGTGGCAGAGATAACAGAGGTTGTCTATAACTCCACCTGAACTCCGTTCTTACAGGAAACTAACTCAATCAATGCACATGTGGTTGTATTTCATAGATAGGCTTGTTATTGAATTGTCATGAAGGGGAATTCTGCCAAGCTGCAGCAGTTCAGGTGAATCACCAGAGAGAATGCTAGGGAAGACAGTGTTTCAGTGATCGTGACAACAAACCTGCCCCATCAGTTGAGGACGACCATGTGCCACTGTTTATTTATTTAATAGCAAGGAGGAGGCCTGCGGGCTTCCACAACTCCTCCTTTGACTTTGCCTGGAGTTGGTCACAACACCCCCAGGACTTGTGCATAAAAGACGGTACCTGGGAAGGAAACTTTGAATCAGATGACACTTTGAATAAGAAAAAGAAGGCTTTGAATAAAATGATGATTGCTGAAGAATACGCTACCACTCCAAGAATTCAACTGAAGTGTCCACCTCAGACGTCTTCCTCTCTTGTTCCATTCTCTGTTAGTGACCGACATCTCTCTTCTCCTCCAGCAAACTCTGCAACCTTCCACAGTGACGGCGGCATGAGCCTTTAAGCAGCCTCCCTGCAGGGCAAGTACGCACCTCTTTCAATAAACCAGTGAAGTGCCATTCTTATACACTTGGCAATCATTCTCAACTTAACGTGCAATTTACCATATGTATGTGTGTGTTTGTTTATACACACACACATACATATGTATGAGGTGTTTCCATGTGCTAAGACATTTGCACATGCGTTTACAAGCTCTTGTAAATTACATATCACATTAAGGGGCGCTATTGGTGCATAGATTTGTTGATGTCAAGAGCTTTTACACAAACACTTTTACACATTATTTCCCAATTTACATGCAGCATGATCAGAAACTGACATCAAACCAAGTCAAATAATTAAAAAAAAACTACTAACAGCTTTAGTTTTTGTTTTTTTTTCCTCTGCATAGCAATGTGAGTCAACTATCGTTATGTGAAACACTAATTTTATTGTCTTTGCTGCTTTGTCAAAACATCGCCATCTGGGCATTACAACAGGATTATCGCTGGTGTTAAAGGCTATCTTCTTAATGAACATTTGTCAGTGGTGACAGAATAATTAAGCTCAGGTTATTTTGGGACGGGTGTGATGAATACTCATGCGGCAGTTATAATTGGAGCTGCAACATGAAAACAGTTGCAGGGCACTGGGGTGGTCTTTAATCAAAAATATGGGAGTGTTAATCCTCAGTACCTCATGCTTAGCGTTACAGAGAGTTTACAGAGCTATTCTCTCACCAAATACATCTTATTGTAACACTGGGAAATTCCCATTTAGCTAGAAAATGCACAGTGCACAAATAATGTGTTTTTGTCCTTGAGCCCCAGTCGGCGTTTTATTAATGTCTGCTGCCTGGTTCTTTAAATGAATGATATTAGAAAAAACGTTGATAATGTTGAAATGATTTTTACAATTTGTTGACTTAAATCAGAGGGAATGATACCATCATTTAACACAGCACACCTGGCTGGTCTCATATAGGAGGGTCTAACTTATGTCCATTCTGACTGGACAGGCATGTCCTGATAAAAGAGGGAAGCATGTACACATGTACAAGTCAAATCATGATCATTGATGCGCCACCAGCTGCTCTCACAGGAAAATCAGCTGGCAAAAGAAAGAATATTTCAGAAAAAGCTAGAAGCTCCATATTCAATAAAATGCACAAAGCTGATTGGCCTTGACTGCCCAGACTGAGCATGCTGCTGATTCTTGCAGGTCTTGCAGGTGAACTACTGAGATTGCATGTGCACAAGACAAGAGGCGCGAAATTGGTGGCGACCGGCCTGTTTGAACAAGGGTTTTGCGTGTGTAATCGTTTCTCTCCAAAGAGAACATGGGGGAGCGGAACGTTTGCGAGCAAAAAAATTAGAATTGCAGTCATGGAACTGCAACACAGCACTGTACAGTCTCATTTGAGGTGAGAGCTGCATCCACTGTGGTGGAAGCGCTCACTCGGGACACTCTGGGCATCACTGCTCACACTGGGCAGCCGGTCAGCACTGTGTCTGGACTGATTAATACCATGGCAAAAAGAACTGAAATGCTCAATTGGGAAGGGTGGGCGTGACTAAGAAAATTAAGACAAATATAAAATATTTCAACATATAACCCCCGAACAATACAGAAATGGAAATATTAAACAAATGTTTATCTTGAGAATTTATGACAGATGGATTTGAATGACATCGCCCGTGCCCTTAGCCTCAATGCGACCAGTGTTTTGCGCCAAGCTGTGCTAGTTAATAAATGCCTTTCACGTGCTCAATAAAGCCACAAATATATCCACTGCAATCAGCATCAGGTTCATCTATTTGTATCTTCTCTGCCAAACATTTTTGAGCATCCTGGAAAGCAGCACTGCTAATGGATTGGCAGGTTATTTTGCCTTTTTGACAGACGCAATCCTGAGTCCGCCTGCTTAGTAGATCAATAAACCTTTGCTGTTATTTCCTGAAAATGTGCTTTAAGCCTTCGTCTACATATTATCAGGGACTTCCTTAGTACAAAACCATGCATATTTGAGGGCGCCACATTTTAAGAAAAGGATTCAATTTAATTTGTTTCAATGAAATCAAGGTCAGACCTTTTCCATCCTACACATAATGCCTGTAGTGTACAGAAGGTAGAAACATCACTAAAGAGTCCTAATAATGTAGATATCAAAATCTTTTGTGTGCTCACTGCTACACAATCTGTCCTTGATTTTGAAATGTCACATTGGGAGATGGATCAAAGAAGAATGTTTTAATGCATTTACATTAACTCATAAGAATATACACATTGACATTTAAAAATAGTTTTGCTTGTTTTCATTGCTAATAAATGAAAAGAAAGCCTGGTATTAATATTTTGCCTTCAGGATTGCAACAGACGACTTCAAGATTTAATCCCCCGGTTCTTCACTTTCATGGGGGCAGATAGGATGCAATAGTTCCTCGGTGCAAACAGCAGATAGAATTTGACATTTATTCAGGGCCATTGATGTGTGAAGGTTATCGGTGGAATTTTTAAGGCTTGTGCCATATCTGATGTCTTTCTCTCTGGTAAGGCATGCATTTGAGTTGAAAGGCATGTTATTTCTTGTAGTTAGATATCAGCATCTTTCTGTTTCATGGGGCCGACGAATGGCTTTGAGGCTGCAAATAATGTCATAGAATAACATTACAGTGATGTGATTTAGCCAAAGTTCAGTTAACTGGAGGTGACAATTACCTTCATTCCCCCCAGAGGTCAAAAATATTCCGACTGCTGATTCTGAGATAATTCGGCTATGACAACACCCCAGCACGCCAAGATTCACCAGAATTTTCAGTATCGCAATCACTGATGTTTCTCTAGAACATGGTTATCATTTATATTCATTTTTAATAGATCTGTTAATAGCAAATTTTATTATTATTTATTTTATTGGCAAACACGCTAATTGCATTTCAAGAAGTTTAGAGGCAGGATCACAGTTCGTTTGATGGTGTTTAATTCTGATTAATTGTGAGTGAAATGTTCTATGCAGTCTAGCTTCGGCTTTTGTGTCTGCCAAGATTGTTAGAAATATCTTGTGTTTGAGTTCATTTTGATTGCTTCTGCTTCAGTTGTTTGCCTCAGCCCTTCTCAATATGCATCGAAAAAAATAAAATAAAGGTAAAACAATTACCTGCCGACACAATTTTCATGTTGATATTTAGATACATTAAAACACACAAGGCTACCTAATAAAGACATCACACAAATTGGAACACACACCTGCTCTTTTATAGTGACAGCTCTTTTTTAATGTATTTTATTGATTTATTTTTTACTATTATCCTGCAGGAATGAAAAACACAGAACGTGTGTACATTATTTCAATTTAAACATTCCATAATACATAATTGCATTGCTCATCAGATATATTGAGTTCTTGGAACCCACACATGATGTGGTGATGTAAGGGTTCCACACTTCTCATCATCAAGGGGTTCCTGCAAAGAGTCCTAATCATCTAGATAGAGTCTCCTTATCTCGCAAAAGGGTCAGGGGTATCCTTTGAGGGTGTGTGTGATTTTTCTCCAGCTTTGAGCAATACACAACCATTTGAGACCCACTAAGGAAAGGATGGAGGTATGTGTTGGTTCAGCACAAGATTCCTGAGATGTTAAAAGCAATCTGAGACACTGATCATCTCTAAAACACATTTGAAGTTCAAGACATACAAGTCTTTTTTTGTAACTATGGATGCTCTCGTCAGCTCCTCATCGGCTCCGTCTTTTCTGTATCATTCTTTTCCACATTATGTGTGTAGACATGGGCTGTGTGACGTTCCCTCCTGCTTTAAGCACTTCACTGTCATCGCAGTCCCCATGGAACTCACCATCACGGGGTTGAACGACTACAGGTCCGTTGCCCTGATGTCTGTCGTTGTGAGATCCTTAGAGACTGACACTGAACCACCTGAAGGACATCAAAGGACGCCCTGCTGGACCCCCTGAAGTTTGCCCACGGGGCAAACAGGTTGGTGGATGATGCAGTGGAATACACTTGATCTCCAACACCTTGACTCCCCAGGGACATATGCATGGATCCCGTTTGTGTACTTCAGCTCAGCGTTTAACCCAGAAGTCCTGAAAGACAAACTCTCCCATCTGACTTGTGTTGCTCCCCACATCTCTGTGGATTTACAACTCCCTAACCAAGAGGAGACAGCAGGTGAGGCTGGGAAGCATTGTCTCAACATCTACACCGCACTGGCACCCCCCAGGGGTGCGTTCTTTCCCCGCTGCTCTTCACCCCTTTGAAATAATAATCGAACACTTCAGGGGTGAAATAAAAAAAATGCTGTTTTTGAGGCAAAACCTGGAAATGCAAAGGAATTGTGGAATAATCCTGGGCTGGAATATCGGTGCTATACATTCTGAGAAACAGTGGTTATAAAATGAAATATTAGTTTAGTGATTCACAGTTATTCACAGCATTTTTTATGTACCATCTGCTGAGCGTTCTGATTGAAGGTAGGTGTAGCTCTTAATGACACAAAGAAAGGTAGACACATTCATGCTTTATTGGGAGGGAAAAAATGAAACAAGAGCTAAAAATGGCCCACACTCACAAGGGGAACTGCATTTTGTTTATTTCCAACTGGTAATAGTGAATAAAAACAGCTATTACTAAAAACGCCTGCTGACACTGCCAATCTGACAGCAATCTGTTCAACTTTTAAAAATTTAGGGTTAAACCCTAATTAACACTACAGAACAGTCCAGCACACTGTTAGTGCAGCGCTTCACAAAATTAGGAGCTTAAAATGCAGCTAATGCAGTGTCATGCTCATTAACCCGTGGTAATACTATAAAATCACAAATCCCAAAATGGACATGGCAACGAGCTCACTTATCAAGGCAAACTCATTAGCAGTTGTTAAAGCAAAAGAACTATGATGTCAAACAAAATACACATCCAGCCAGGAAATGTGGGGAAATGGAGACAATGGCCCTGCTTCTGTGTTCACAGCGAGTGTAGAATCTGATAAGAGCTTGTTTGTTGCCTTCAAGCTGTTAAATGTTACACACTATCTTATTTACTCTTGAGAACACACTGTCCTAGCTCTTTTATAAACCTTCCGACTGTGCAACATAAATATTTGTAAAAAGTAACCCTTACTTGTGGCAGTATGTGAAGCTCCTTTTGAAAAATAGTATCGTTATCAATTATTTAAATAAGGTAGATGATGCTAAATGCCTTTTAAAATCTTATTTCCCTAAAAGTTTGATATGTGTGTTTTTATCCATATTTTTACAGGGCAGGTACAACATGACATAAGGAAGGAGGTTTTGTTTGATAAAGTGATGTTTTGATTTTACTCATAACCATGTTTCTCCTCAGATACGGTACAAGGGCATTAAATGTCAAGCTGAATAATGCCTTAGAACATCCTTGTGACTTCTTTGTATGTAAAACCCATCTGTCATTAGAATGTCAAATATTTTTGCCACTTTTTTTTCCTACTTGGTTGCCAAAATATTTTCTGCAAAACACTCGAGACAGATAATCTAATGGACCTGATTCTTAGCTCAAAGCTTGCTTTCACAGTTATACCGAACTTTAAAAATGAATTTTGTCTCTCAACATGGACAAAGGTTTTTGCTGTTGTCTGGCAGTTTTTCTACTTAATGTCCTTGATTTGATGTTGTTGATTAGATTTTGTTTTGTTTTGTTTTTTCATCTGAGAGCTTACATTCCGTGAGCACACAGCTTGTTCAGTGGCAGGAGTACATTCACTGGAGGCAGTGAATGGCGTCAGTGCTGTATGTTTTTTGAAGGCATGCACATTCAGTGAATGAGTCACTTAACATGCAGTTTCTCATACTGGTATTTCATTGTCTCAGGCAGCCGTTTTTTCAGCTTTCACCACAGGTTGACCCATGAAATGTGGAGAGAATTAAAACAAGGTATCGAAATTTCAGCGCTTAATGAATAAATGAATGAATCATTTCAGAAAGTGATTCAGTTCAGCTGATGCAACTCTATGGCAAAGGCGCTGCCTTTACTTTGTCTTCAACCAACTACAGTCTGCCTGGAATAAAGTCTTGAATACTTGAGAGAGGAAATATGAAATAAATTGGTAAGGCCACACTAGGACAAATATTTAGATATTTGGTTTTGTCTATTGTGTTTAGTCAAACAGGAAACAAGACCATGTGAAGCAAAAAACAAACAAACAAACAAACAAGGGAAGACATTTGGCACAGTGGGCTGGCACACAAACCACTGGATGTATTTCAAAGAATGGCACAAGAGGTTTATTTATTTTTTAAAATATTCACTTTTGTTATTATTTTTTTCATGAGCAAAGCTAACCTCCTGCATGGTGTCCCATGCTCAAGAAGAGAAATTAATCCTGCCTGCAGGAATAGACATTATGAGCACAATGACAGAAACAAAGAACCAGCATAAAAATGAAAATGCATCCTTTTGGGTAACAGCACTGTTTCCTGCAGAATTAATGACGTTCCAGACAACCTTGAGGAGCAGCTTATTTCAAGACCCATGGTAGCAGGAGCAGATTTTTTTCATCTACCTTAGTAAGAGGCACAAATATTCAAGATTAGGGTGGAAAAAATAATTTGTAGATGACTTGCTATGCTGATTAATTATTCAACAAATGAACATGATTTGATGGGGGGCAAAGGGGGTTGCAGAGAATCACAGTTTCACTTCTCAACAGGTGGTGGCGTCCAACAGAATATCTGAAATGAGCAAAACTAAATGATGTCAACCAAGTTGTGAACTTCATTCAAGGCAGCATGCTTGACGATTAGCTGGTTGATCTATTGCACTCAGACATAAGGGATACACGCCTTTACTATTTCATACAGAAGTACAGTTTATTGCCAAAGGCAAAGTTGTGTTTTTGTGGTGGTGTGGCTTTATTAAATACATCCAAGAGGCCTATCGCCAACTACAAATCACTATGAATCCTCTCCTGCACCAGAGGGAGGACCTGACTGCACTTTTTGACAGAGGCATTGAGCTGACAGGGATTATTTCATGCCTCCTACAGTTTTCATAGTAAAACCCATTGTATGGGTGTTGAACAATAACGTGGTTTTGTTTGAAGATGGTTTGTTCAGACTGTGCAAAGGTACCAGTATGGGAGCCTGCTGTGCCACTGAATATGCTTGCCTTTACTTAGGTCTTTGGGAGTCTGTGTGAACTATGGAAAAAAAACTTTTTGTAAAAACATGAAAATATATTGCAAATTTATTGATGACATTTTTCTTCTCTTTCAGGATAGCCAGACGGACCAGTTGGATTTTTAAAATCTTAATAACACCAACAAAATCTAAAATGATCAATGGGAAAACTCAAGAGAAACTATCAACTTTTTCGATCTAACGAAGTTGAAAGATGAAAAACTCCATATTTGAAACTTTGATACCTTCACAGTGGCGTTTTCCAAAATCTGAAACATGTTCTTCCCAAGTACCCCAAGCGGTGGCTCGCACAACCAGATCCAAGCCACTACGTGTTTCCGTATTTGTTTTGAACTCATAAAAAAGTGACACATGTGGATGAGCATGTGCTGTTGACACCTTTACAGACTTACTGAAGCACTCAAATAAAATCAAAGGTAAAAAGTCCCACTAATTCTCACCGACCAAAGCCTGTGAAGTTTATTTGCAAAATTTGTTTTTAGAATCAAACACTTGAAGTTGAGTGCCAAGAAGGGAGTTAGTGGGTCCTATTTTTACAGTCTTTGATATGACCTGGCGAGCAAACCCATAACTTCCCTTGTGCTCTGTCATAAATTTAAATGTTATTTCCTCATGGATCAATAGTTTTGTAGCCTTGAGTCATTGCTGAACTTTGGACTAACTCCTGTTGAGCAGTGATGGTGGACAGTGTTGGGACGTTACAAAGTAACAGCTTTTTTTAATTTTAGTTTTTTTGCTTAAAATTCTTCTTCCTAAGTAAAGTAATGGCAATCGCTGGACTTGGTATGAAGAAATTCAAGCAAAAAGCCAGAAAAGCCGAATACTGCTCTGTGTCAGCAATCGTAAGCGATCTGCATGTATGGAGTAAGCAGTGCAATCTACACTCCTGATAATTATGTATTTAACTACTGATTTATTTGGCTGTAAGTGCTTTTTGTTCGTGTCTGTGTTGCTGTGTGAGACATACTGTAGATGGGCTTAACAAATCCTCAGAACGATGTGTTCATCAGCGGTGGTCATTCCAAACAATGAATTTTCTCTGTTTCTCGTTCTACTGTTTCAAACAGGAACTCATCACAAATCACCAAAAGCCACTCACCGGTTTGCACAACACGTGCAGGAACAGCTTGCACACACACACTAATGGGATCATTCTGTGTTACAGGAGGAAAGTGTAAAGAAAAAAAAACCCGGGATGATTCAGTCTTTTACAGGCTGGGCAACCTTTGATCATACATTTGTTCGTGTAATTTGCCGTTCTAAAAATAAATCCTCTGTCAATACCGAAGACGTGACCTTGGTGTCCTCAATGGTAGCTGTGGGTTTGGTGGAGATGTCTCATAGAAAATGCAGTGAAATGGAAAGGGAGTTCATCTCTTTGACCATTTCAAGTTAAAGCTGGTAAACTATTCATACAGCCATTCATACAAAGCAGTCTCCATGGTTGCCTAAGAGAGACCTCTGTAAAGGCAGACCTGTGTCATGAACCCAGTCATCACTGTGGCCTCCCACTGAATCTGCCAGAACTCCTGCTGCAAAGCTGTCCATCCAAGCTGAACAAAACAGCGTGAAGGGTGCATGAGCTGCACACGACCCCGGATATTTCATCCATTTGTAAGGTCAAGGGCTGCTCATCCGGTTAATCACAAACGCCAACCTGTAGACTTTGAAAAAAGTCTGAGCGGCATTTATTATAGACTGCCGTGGCATGAAAATAAAAATCATTTAGCTGTCTAAGGGTCAGTTGGGTTCCTGGTCATACTTCGCAATGTTATTTGATTTGCAAACTTTTCTGTTTTCTTTAAACAGAGGAAGTGCAAAGAAGAAAGACTGCTTAGCAGCAGGCCAATTTCAAAACGTGTATTTCCATTTCCTGCTGCAGGAAAGGTCTGCCTCATTAATGACCCTGGATGAGGGAACATGAAGTTGTGATGAAGCTGGCAAGAAATTAAGCACCCCTCTGTGACAACAGCCAATACACTGAGAGAGAAAAAAAAATATCTTTGATAGTGTGAAGACACTCATTTTCACTACATGTTTATTAAAAAAACAAAACTGGAACAGAGACTTATAGATTAATGTGCATTAGTATTGTAAATGCCATAGGTATTATTTCTTCATTTCTAACCGTTTCTTTGATGCTTTTTTGCGTGTCAAAAACATTCCACTGGAAAAAAGCCCTTGTAATTGAAAATGCGTACATAAAAGGCCAATATATAAAAATAAGCTGCAAAAAATATATTTATTGATGTGATGAATAAGAACAGAAGCAGTTTGTGCACAGGTAGCATCCCGCCACCTTACTTGAAGAGGCAATCCGGTGGGAATTAGAGGGCATACCCTTGTGTGTTAGGGGTCACAGTTGCTCCCTTCTGTCCTTTCTGTCTTCGGTGCTCAGTGTGTGGTTCAGGACAGTCACCAGGGAGCCTCGGAGCTGCATGAGATGAGGGAAACACCCGAGCTGATGCAAGAGCAGTTGAATCGGTTGACTCAGAGCCTTTACCATTTGCATGGTTCTCAACAGAATGTCCAAAGAGCTCCTCGTGGAAGAGTACTCTGGTAGCAGTGTGCTGTTTTAGCCCCTCGATTCTGGCTTAGCAGCCCCCATGCCTTGATGCAAGTTGTCCAGGGCACATCTTACATCCCTATCATAAATGTAGAGTCCTCAGATGTGCCTCTCTACACCCATTCTCTTACCGGTGCTTTAGACAAGGTACTACTTGTGATTGGTGTCACTGAGTTGCCACCCACAGTGGCTGCAGTGACTCCTCAGTCTGTTTCTACGCCAGTGCAGGGTCAGATAGCGGCTCTGGAGTTGAGTCATTTGCCTGCAGATGCATAGTTTAATGGGAGGGCTCCTCTTGTTCAGTAACGTTCAGTTTTTTTCAGCCAACGATGGGACTTTGTAGGTTGTACTGATCTGATTTCCCACAGGATCCCTGTCCTAGATCGCTGTAAACTCAATTCATCCATCTAAGTATGAGGTTGTTAATGACCAGATCAACCAACAGCTTACTGCACAATGGTGAACAGTTTTGGGGTTTTTTCAGATAAAAAATGAGATGTCAAACTTTACCTTGACATGTTTCGACTGACAACTACATTCTTCCTCAGAAGTGTGATTGGCACGTCGCTGAACTTCGCCTTGCGATGTCCTCTGGAGAAGAGAATCCAGGTATGAAGTCGACAGGGGTTTTCATGAAAAGTGACACTACAGTTTGTGACATGAAGATTTCATCTGGTTCCACATCTGTCAACGAAGTTTGTCAGGCAGTTGTTTTGACTTCTTGTGGTGGTCTGTGGCACCGAGGAGGGGTTTTATTGTTTCTACCAGGGCTTTTGAGAAGTTCTGTCAGGTTTGGTCTGTCGGGTTCGCTACGCCCCATGGAAAGTTCAGCTGATAAAAGACAAGTCAGCGACATATCAGGTGATTCTTCTTAGAAAAAATGCAGTCATCATTCGAAACATGTCAAGGTAAGAATTAAAATGTACTTATTAAGTTGTCAATAGGAAGGATGCCATATGTTTGTTGACTATCAGCCAGACAGACTTTGATGCAGTTGATTTTTGGTGACCAGCGGTGTCAATCTCTGCTGCTTTATCTGGACAACATTGTGGTTTTCTCCTCTAACATTGAAAACGTGGATAGGTTGTATAGCCTGACGTTGGCAGCCCCAAAGACCGTGGTTTTAGATCCACTATGTGCAACATGTATAATTACAGCTCCATGAAATTTTTGATGCTCAAGTCTAGTTGTTTTTAGTTATACGGGTAGGATTGTGTTTAGTTTTGGTTACTAATTGGCATCAATTTTGAATTTTTTAAAACATTTGTTTTTTTAATTTTTACCTTTTGTGATTAAACCCATTTTTTGTTTGATTTCTCACCTGTTACTCTCCACTCACGCGCTAAGCTTACAGTGTGTGTGTGTGTGTGTGTGTGTGTGTGTTTTGCACTTGGCTTGATTTCGTTTTTGGCTTAATTTGCATTTCCAGAATAATTGTCCAGGAATTACGCAAAACACATCCCTGGCGACACCACATCAACACTGCACAGGACTGGCAGCTGTCAGTGGAACTAAGCAGGCAACTCAAGTTCCCCAAGCATATCATCACAGAGGGCCCAGAGAGCCAAAAACATTCTGGAACCAGAGGCAACAAAGAATGCTGTCATGCACACTGTGCCATGGGCCGGACTAAATTGATGAGGCCTTGGATTGCAAGGGGGGGGGGGATACCAGAACCTTGTCAGTAACGGCCACACACAAGGCTGGAAGACACTGTGCACCACAGGCGAACGGAGAAGGAGAGTCATCACTAACGTCATAGACGAGGTAGAGAAAGTCTGTTGGTGGCTCTGGATAGTGAATCACAGGGTGAGCCAGGGCACAAGCTGAGGCCTGATCAACCTCAGCAGAGTTGTTTTTTTGTTATTTTGTTTGAGAGACACAAAACACTCAATAATCTTTGTATAAATTAGTGATGATGACAGGGTCCTGAATTCACATCAGGTGTACCATCACAACAGCCTTGTAGCTCACAGCAAGCTAATGAGGCCAATACTTGGGACAATACTAACCTTACTTTTTCACAAGAGCTACGAGCTACTTTAAAATCAGGAAAAGGGTTGAGCAGAGAGCAGGTATGAGGTGCATTTTCTTTTTTTTAAATATGACAAACTTTCCAATCCAATAATCAATTTTAAAATGTTAACTAATTAACATATCTTGTCAATAAAGACTTGATTATATTGTTATAGAATCGAATAATATTGGCTTTTATTGTCACTGTTGCAGGGACAATGAACAGTGGCGCCTTCAGAAATTTTTCATAAGGGTGGCCAGATGGGGACACTTAAAATCTTGGGGTGGCACACCAAAACTAAAAGCCATATTTTCAGGATATCATTATACTGTTGTAGTAAACCAGCCAGTAGAAAACTATCAGAAAGACTTAAGGAAATGCCTACTGGTATACTTTGGTTTATTGTGTTATATTTAATGTTACTAATGATCTAATGTGCACAGACTCTGCTCTGCTCTTGACTGGGAGATATCTATGATAAACCAGAGGCAAAATCAGTTATTATGACATTAAAATAATAACAATAGTGGTAATAATAATAATAATAATAATAATAATAATAATAATAATAATAATAATAATAATAATATTTAGTCCCTCTCAATAGTAATTATCAATTATAGCTGTAATAATAGCCTGTAGGTATTTCTATTCAGACAAATGAAACTCAACTATCAATAAACAAGCTTTAATTGATTATGTCATGATTTGTAATTTAATGGAAACACACTAAATAAAACATACATTTCTCCAGATGACATTACTATCTATCCTAGCCGTCAATTTCATTATTAAGGCCAAACAGTCATAATTTCACCAGTTGGTCGAGGAACAGGTTGAGCAGCTGCTTTTGTTGAGTCCTGCCTGGTTTCTGGCTCTGTTATTGACGCTGGCTGTGTATCCTGCTCTGTATTTTCCTCTACTCCATCCTCCTCCTCTTCCTCCTTCTCCTCCCCCTCCTCACTCAGCCTCTGTTGCTGCCTTGTCGTCTCTTTCTCTCCTGTTCTAATACTCTTTTTAAAATAAGAAGAGATGTCTGTGGACTTTCTCTTCATTGTCTGAAAATGACTGACATAACATTTACAAGCAGCAGCTAACGTTAGCTACGTAACTCAGTTCTACATGTCAAAAACCCGTCGATAAGCTGCTCGAGCAGGTGCTGTAGCGGCACTATTTAGCACTTAAAAAGCACACGTTACGACGCATACTTCCCCCTCTTCTTTTACTCAAGAATATTTTGACTTTATGACTTATTTTGACTTACTGAGGCTCGGCTCCGATCGGACCAGAGGGAGCCGAGCCGATCGGGGCGCTCCGATTAGAACCGATTTCAACCCGGGTCCCTTGCCGGGTTGTTTGATGCATTTTGACGCATCTTCTCTGTCTTCTCTCTTAACTCCATTTGAGTGGGGTGTGGGGGTGCTGTGAGTGAGGGAAGATTAAAAGCGGCTTGCCTGGCTGGCTGCGCATTTGGGGTGAAATGCATTGTAGTAGGGTCAGTACCCTACTACAACCTATACGGGCCAGTGGGGTGGCCAGTGGGGTGGCCAGTAAATTTATAGGGGGGGCCGTGGCCACCCTTGGCCACCCCCTGGTGGCGCCACTGACAATGAAAAACAGCGGCTCTCTATTTCGTAGCATGGATAAAAAGAAAATTGTACTAAAAGATTCATTATAATAATTGTATATTGTGACAGATTTTATCCTAACATAACAAAGTGTGTTAGTTATTTACTTTAACCATTAACATGTCTTCACTTTAGTTGGTTAAAAATGTATCAAGGTGACCAATCTCAGTGTGATGTCATCAAAAGACAGGACAGGGAATGCGTTTTGGACTCAAAAAGTAGTGTGTAATCACAATCAGTTGTATGTAGTTCTTGTTCAATCATGCAAGTAGATCCAGAACGTGTGTCTATTGACAGCATTGTGCTGTATGTGGCGATGCATGCAGTATGCTATAAATAGCTTCAAGCCCATGTATTCCTATATTTATGCAACTTAGGGCATGAATAAATGAAGGAAAGTCTGGTAGAAATTCAAAACAGGGTTCCTCCTCTTGTGTGTCTATATTTTCTATCATTTCAAATAAACCTTCACAATACTTTAAATGAATACTCTCTTAGGAGCGACAAAAACAGAAATGCAGTGTTCATGGTGGGCAACCAATGCTTTCTCCATTACTGTGGTGACTTTAGTGCAGTCACTATTCAACTACTTTTGCCACAACCTTGTTTGTCATTCACTGTGATTGATGTTGAACTGACAGCCAGCCTGTGCAGCCAGGCAGGGGAGGCACATGCTGCCCCAAGATTTATATTTATTCAGGTTTGAAAATGATGTATCAGCGCGCCTGGCAAACCAAGCAATTGCCTGTGACCTCAGCTGGTAGGGCACGACCCAGAAACAGCTTACTGCGTTTATTGAGACGAACAACAGTGCAGGTCCACCTTCAATTCTTTGATGGCAGTATATGACTTTAATGCAGACTTTGATGACCCATTCATAGCCTTCCTAAAGGGGCTTTATTCTTGTTTTTTTGTTTTGCTATTTTTCCAGGGAGGATCAAACCACAAAATAAATATTTGAGTAACCATGAATGTTCATCGATCAGAGATATCAAAGACTAATGAGCCACTGTAAAGTGTAGTGTGTATTAAGGTTGGGGGGTTGCGGCTAAGTAAAAAAAGTAATGTATGTAGGGGCTTGGTAATGGATGGTACCCCATTGTCTTCAAATGTGCCTGATTAAAAAGATCTTCCCTAGGTGTAATTCCTTTGTTTTGCAGATTCATCACAGCACGCTATATAACCATAATATCTTTTCTCATTTTTAAGTCAAATGTTTTCCTGTTCTGCTAATAAAAAGTTCTTCTTGCTAAGGAGCAATGCAGAACAAAAATGCTAACATACTTGCTTGAGAGAGCATGGATTCACATCATTGTTTTCTTTAGACGTTTGCTTAATTACCTGGATTGTTGATGTTCTGGTTGTTTTCTTGCAGTCCCATATTTTGCATCGTAGGGTGAGACTAGTGTCAAATACTCTTAAATCCCGAGCCTCTGGTGAGAATGGTTGACCTATATCATGGCCTGTGTGGAGGCGGAGCTTTACAGAAGTCTACAAAAGCCTTGTTTGTATCGTTGCAGCCATCAGCCTGACAAGCTTAGACACATTTGGCGGCAGCGTTTTCATTCTTTTAATAGCTGTGGCCAGTAACTTTTCCATCAATTGGACACTTGTTAACACAGTGTATACATATGAACGTAAAGGGGACTGATAATGGGCAAGAAAGGGGACAGTAAGACTGAAGAAAGTGTCAGTTCCCATGAACTCAACAAACGCAAACTTGGCAAGTTGAATGCAGCTGGGCCCGGCCGCAGCCATCCTATGCTGGATGACCTTAAAGCATCAATTTGGAGATTCTGAGATGAGATTATTGGAGTGCATGAGTATAACGTGAATGCACAACAAGCAGTTCAGTGAAGCGAAACTGTCGCTAAAGAAGGAGCATTGATGGGGCAGCGTAACACAATTTTGCACAAAGACAATGTTTTTCACACTTGGATTCTTGGGTGCTCATGCCCCAAAGCTGTTAGTGCAGCAGCTTGTGCGAAGGACTGCTGGACTGTGCAAGTGGTCACTCGGTCCAGTGCAAGATTTGCAGTGCGAGAAAGTCAACTTTATTGGTCAAGGTTGTACACAGATATCGAGTTGCTTTCTCTGTACCATAGTGGAGGGAACAAGTCTGAAAACATATGCAAAGTATAAGGGAAAAAAAAGAAAACAGAAAAAGAAATGAACTACAACTGCAAAAAGGTGCAGGTAGAGGATGATGGAAGTGTGGCAACAGTTGCTTGTGTCATCATTACCGTCTAGTTTCGCCACCTTGTATCTGGATAATTTGGACATTCCGATTCTGCTTCTCGTCTCACTGCTCTCGTGCTTCTGTACTTTTTAGGCTCATACATGGTTTTGGACATAAGGACAACATTAACAATAACAGAAATAACAGATGTGTCTTTATTTGTACACTCAGTCAGACTATTTTTTTTCCCCTTCACACGGCAGCCTGCATTTTGACTCAGTCTCTCAAAGCAATGAGCTCAGAGAAAAAGTTTTCCCTTGAATCCTCATTTGTCCTTCTCTCTCTTTTCCCCTTGAAATATTGTTGCATTTATCTTCTAGCACTTAAATATTTTATTGATTTTTGTCAACATAGACACGTACATGTCACAGGGGACGATTAAATGTTAAATTTCAAATTTATGAAAATCATTTTTTGCTGCATGCATAATGCCAGATTTGCTGATTAATAAATTCTAAACTGCACTCCCTGAGCATCCATTTTAACAAATAGTCTAGTTTGTTGCATTTTCTATGCCTAAACAATCAGCAAGTGAAGAGGAAATATCTTTGATTAAAATCTTGACCACTCCCCCCACCCTAAAAAATAACTAAATAATAAATAAATAAATATATAAATAATCGAAAATCTCGACCCAAGCTTTAAAAAGGCACAATTATGACCAGATTCAATAAATTCATTATAATGGTCTAATTCCAATAGTAAACAAGGTTTGTTTGGTTCAAAAAAAAAAAATATATAAAAAAAAAAGCGTCCAGGCTTTCAAAACAAGCATTTTTGTGTTTGTTTTTTCACTCAGCCCGAAGAGGCTATTTTGGCTCTCTATCCTCTCCCCTCCCTGCTTCATACACAGTGCCACCCTAGAACAACCCCACTACCTTGTGATTGGCCAGATACTCACTGTTAGCACGAGCAGGCCTAACCCTAGCTCTCACAGTCACGCCAGCAGAGACGTTACTATGACAATCAGTTTGACTTGTGATGTAGGAAGCTGAGCCAAATCCAAACAGCTCGTTTGAGGGAAACTGAATAGCCCAGGCCATCTAACAATACACAAGTTGGCCTTTTTCATACTCGGTGTGTTAGGTGGTATGCCAGTCATGCAAAAAGACCAACATTACAACTTCTTTGTGCCCTCAGTGAGGCCATAAACCCATTATTGCACAGTGTGTCATACTTTTCATGAGTCAAATTTGAGGGGATTCGTCTAAACACTGCTATTTCTTTTATAACCTCTGACATTTTTTGTAACCCCAGCAGTTTCCTCTGAAAGCTCTGTTTTTCAGTTGCCCTGACTTGCAATCTCATTGCCCTCCCTGTCATCACATTTTCCCAAAATTTCCCCCAGGTCTGCATCAATGTTCTGACCATTAAGTTTGCGTTTGAGCCCTCTGACACACAGATGGACTGTTTGAACCTCAGAAACATTAAGACTTTAATATGTTTTTAATGTATGATTACAGAGAGCGCTATTAGAAAATGTGATCACATCTTCTCAATATAATTGCCTGCCTCTACAACCAAGAGGGGCAGGCAGGACACCATTACCGTCCACCTACCATTCTCAATGAACTTGGCTAAATAAAATTATTATGTTAATTTTGCAAGGCGACGTGGCGGCGCAGCAGTTGGCACTCGGAGGAAGAAGAACCAGGGTTTGATTCCTGCTCCGGCTTTTTTTGTTTGTATATTGTCCCTGCATCTGCATGATTTCTCACTGGGTATTCCAGCTTCCTCTCATATTCCAAAGACACGCGCAATGAATTAACAGGCAACTAAATTGAATTGAGGGTGGATGATTGTTTCTGTGTGGGCCTGCAATAAACTGGCAACCTGTCCAGGATGTAACCCAGCATCGTGCCAAGACAGCTGAGATAGGCTCCAGCAACCCCTGTGTCCCTGAGTGCAGGCTGCAGCCATAGAAGATGGATGGATATTGATTTATAAAGACAGGAAGTAGGGACAGAATAGATGCAGAATAAATCAATTCAATAAATCTAGTATCCAATAAATCCATTTCACATAAGTTGATAAGGTCTAATCCAAACCTCAATATGAACCAAAGTCAAAGTATCCGTGTTACCAAATGTATAATAACATGAGAACCGAAGCAACATGTTAAAGACTTTTTTTTCAATTAAATTGTTCCATTAAAAGCAACAAAATAAGAAAGAGATTTCCATGTCATGACTGGCTTTGCCATAATTGGGAATTAACCACCATATGCCAAACCTCGAAAGCACCACAAGTGTGAGAGTTTTTGCAATTAAAATTTCTGTCTGTAATCTAAAAGTGACATAGTTGGACTGCAATATTGTTTAATGATATTATTAAACAGTGTTCACGAAGTATTATTTTGCCCATATACTGAGGTTTTTAATTTCCAAGCCTCCGACTCCCTTCGTCTTCATCACGTCCCTTGTTACACAGACAAATCATCCACTGAATAAATTGGAGTGTCATTAAGCAGTTTGATGGAAACATCTGTACTCAATGTGTCAGCGGCCCCTCTGGAAATCTTGCCATATTTGCTTTTCCTAATCAACTTGGACAAAAAAGAGGGAAAACGTGCCATGTTTCATTGCAGATTTATTCACCTAACTCCTTTTTTTCTGAATTCCAAAAGTATCGTGTCCCTGCAGAAACTACATCTGGTGTGACACTTGCAGCTCAACATTTGAAGATCGAAAACTAACAACACCATGAAGCGACTTCAATTTTACGACAGAATGTCTTCAGGACATTCATTGGTAATGGCAAGTGCGGGGCACCAAAATAGACTGAATCAGTCAGATTTTCCAGGCTGATGGAGAAATAGATCAGTCTGTTCCAAATAAAAAGGATGTCTTAAATTTATGCCGTTCACATTAATATCAGACGCACTGATGAACAAGCAGGCTGTCCTCTCCATGTTATGTCTCCCTGTTGTCTGCGCTGATGCAATTAAAGCCAGCCTTGCGGCTGTGCAGCTTTTTATGTATAGAATCAGAATCAGAATCAGAATACTTTATTAATCCCTGGGGGAAATTACCTAAGAAAAGTCCACATGCTTTTGACAGTAGAAACTATGAAAAGAGACTACTCTGGGAAGAAAGATAATGTTTTGTGGCTCCTTGGAAAGTAGTCTACCTGCAGAGAATGCTCTTTATGGACAACGGATAACTTTGGACCCGATTTGGGGTTTTAAGCCATTAAAATCTCAGCACCTACACAGTATTGTGGTCTTTGAGGCACCAGGGGTTTATTTTCACTGGAATATAAAGTTTTAAAAGAACCCTTCAATAAATCTGTGTTGGAGAACCGCCAGTAGTACTCAGATCAGCTAGAACGTGCCGTACCAGAGAGGATAGAAACACAGGCGCAATTCGTCTATTACGGGAAGTTCTCCAGATTAATGAAAACCTCTTATAGAATTGTAATGTAGTTTGATGGATTGAATACAGCAGGACTTCCGGGTAGCTATTTTAAAGATGTTCAAACTGTGTTTTCTTGGTATTCATTTTCAAAAAAGGTGCATTCTTTAACCTTATATTCACATGAGGGTTAGATGGATTTATAGTAAAAGCAATAACCTGCTCAGATGCCAGAGTTGTAAAGCTATTGGTCTTTTGCTGAACCTATCCAACAGAGCATTTACACAAAATTCATTTTGGGCAGAAATAGTTGGTTAACACATGTGCTTGCAATAATACACCCCAAGGTTTTGTTCCATTCAGGTTACAAAGAGTCCGGATGCTGCTCCTGTGCCTGCTGGCTGGAAAACTTTTGTCAGACAGTTGTTGTTGTTGTTGTTGTTGTATTTTTTTGGAAACCTGTGTCCATGAGCACGTTCTTGTCAGTGTAGCTGCCGCGTAATCTTGGCCTTGTGCACCACTTGATGAGTTCATTGGATTTGGTGCATCCTTTCTCTTCTTGGTTTGATTTCACACAGAACAAAGACATTTTCTTTTGGGCAATGTCACACTATTCAGAATGAGCATGTGGAAACTGAGAACTGAATCAAGTTGAATTTTCAGAAATGGAGCAGTCATTTAGGTCATATATCATGGAAACATAATCAAGAACAAATCTGTGTCACTGTTGATTTAGGTCTATCAGGCTCAGAGGCCGGTTTACTCTAACACTGAAGCAATTCCAATTTTTGAGTCCCAACCCAGTGCTGTTGCTGCCTTCATGCAGAATTCCACTTGAGCCCAGACTTTGACTGGGTCGACTCTAAATATACCGGAGGGTAAAGAGCTCAGGTGCCAGTGGTGGAGTGTCTTACCACTGTGGCAGCAAATAGTATAAATTGCTGGAACACAGCCAACATTAGTTGTTATCAGTAAACCAAGGTAGTCTTACTTATTTCTCTGAAAGTGACACATTAAAATATGTAAAGCTTTTACATTATCTATGTCAGTAATATATTTACCTGCCAAATTTCTGGAAATAAGCCTTGACAGTTTTAAATCAAATTGTTCTCCTCAGCTTTGGGTTTGGCATTTACCTTCTGGTAAGATTAATGTGACATTATCAGCTTTGCATGTCTGACTGCTTGGAACATCCCTTACCTGATTATATTTTTTTGCATGTTAGATTATTATTGTACGTGTGTTCTAGGCAATTGGTAGGAATCAGGTTTCTAGGTCAATCCTGTTTTGAATTTTTGACTCTGCTTTGAAATTAGCAGATTGTCAAATGTGCGTGTGTGTGCGTGTGTGTTTGGGGGTGGAGGGGGGGCGGCGGCGGTGGGAGGAGTGTGTTATCTTTGCAAGATTATCTATAGAAACCTGACTGACAATGTTTTCTTTATTATTGGTGGAAATCAGTTTATTCATACATCCATTTTGCCATGTCCAGAACAAGAGATGTAGTGTCATGGCATCATCAGTATATAGTGATCAAACACCCTTTGTGTGTGTTGTCTTACCTTTTATATGGACCGACTGGCCATGTGACCATGTAAAGACCTGCACTTGGGTCTTTTGTTACTACTACGGGGTGGTGACTGTTGGACGAGGTATACTTAAAGGACACAGTCTGTACACTCCATAGATCAAAAGCGAGGCGAGGAGCAGCTTACCCCATGAGTCACCACCTCCTTGTGGTGTTGAGTGTCAAGTTTGCCCATGGCAAAGCACTTCGCCATCCTCTGCATCTCTCCTGTTTTAGCGACTCATCGCATTTCCTTGATTTTAGCCCATCAGGTTGAAATTATCAGAACAATCAAGGATTTAACCCACACAATTAAAACAAAAAAGTCTGTTTGTTTTTTTAAATCAGTGGTTTCAGTTGTCTGGAATTTAAAATACTGAATTTGAAATAATGATTAAAGATAGATTGACTGAGTGACCCGTTTTTACTGTGGCGCTAAACCCCTACCTGACAGACACGGTTCCCATTAATTCTGTGTTGTGGGCGGCAGTGGATCAGGAGGTATAGAGTGAGTGGTCCACTAAGCAGAAGGTCAGCCCTCACCATCAGTGTATGAATGGAGTGACTGCGATTTGTCGTGTAAAGCGCTTTGAGTGGTCAGAGTCGAGTAAAGCGTTGTATAAGCAAGGGGTATGATGGGAGCAGATGAACTTGAAAGTGCTGAAATTTGACAAGTTAAGGATGACTGCCAAAAAAAAAATTGCCATCATCAACAAAAAGTAAATACAAACACAAAACAACCAATAAAATTAGTGCCCTCATCTGTTCTTTTGCTATCTGGCAGCACTTATGCTGTATTAAAAATAATAGCAGTCAGTAAAAAAATAAAATAAAAATGCTGTGACAGGAAGCATGTCAAAATACTAAGAGAGAGGGCTAATTAGATCACACTGAAACTTCGTCCTGGCTCTATTTCCCCTCCTTTCCGCGCATGTCCTCCTTCTCTCCCTCTCATCTCCTCTGCATATTCTCAGGATAATTTCCCTCTTGTCTGTTTTAAAGTAACACCAGCCATGAAACAGAAAAGACAGCGACACAATTATGAATAAATCTGCATTGTGCTTTTAATTGGAACTTTTGTAATTGCTGCAGCTAACCTATTTTGTAGTCACAATTTTAAAATCTAAATCAATTTGAACAAGCAATAAAGCGGGCGAGCCGAATAGCCGTGACTGAATAAATAAAGGCAATAGCCACTTGAGTTTTCATTTTGAAAAAGGGGGAAAAAATGAAAGGGCGGCTGAGAGATTCTGGTGATAACAGGTCGGTGCCTCATGCACACATTTTTAGGCTTCCACACGACGACAAGGCCCAGATGACCTAAACAGTTAATATTGTACACATTTATCCATCTGTGTTACAAATACCTCATGTGTCTCTAAATAAATTGACTTTTTTTAATAGAACACATAAAGAAGACAGTGATTAAAAAAAAAAAAAAAAAAAAGAATGAATTCTGGTTATTTAAAAAAAAAAAAAAAAAGGTGTCAAGTCACCAGGGTGTGTACCTGTATTGTACCAGAACGCCATGCATAATTCAGTAACCCATCGATTGGACGCGTTGGGTTCAGCAAGCTTGTCTGTGCTGCATTATTCTCAGGCAATTTTCAACATGGAGACCGTCCCAAAATAATTGTATTGATTTGTGATTGGGTTAGCACACTACTTTCAAAAACTTCCAGGAGAGTCATTTTTCAGCATTTACTTGGTGAAACAGTGGCAGCCTGGCTCTCCTTGGAAAGGGACAAAGTTCTGTGGGTTCATTGAGAGGACATTGCAAAATATATCTGCCACTTCCTTCTTTTTGAGTGTGTTAATTTCCTATATTATATGTCTTTGTTAAAACTGAAGCAGGTAATTGCACCAACAAAACAAGCTGTGTTACCTCTATGCCGATCTATTCAAAAGTAAAGTCGTTCAGCTGTTAGTCTACCCGTCGATTTCATTTAAGCTGGTTAAAATGTGAATTTCCACATGTGAAGTGGTGATCCACTTTAATCTCTTATGGATCGCCTCAGCCCTCTCTGTGTTGTAAAGGCTGCTAAGGAGAAAATCGGCCGGAGTGATAAGGGAGTTGTTTAGTTTACCCCTGTGGGTTGCACCTGAGGGGTAAGGCACGTGGACATTGATTATGTGGGGGAGGGGCAACAAAAAGAAGTGATTATGTGAAGTGATAACAGAGCCAGAAGGGATTCTAATCAAAGACTGATTCCCAAGGCGTGAAAGCATCTCCAGTCTCTCCAGAGCCATTTGGATATGGGGTGTTGCCAGAGCTCCGATGTGAATCAGTTATTTTTATACTATTATTTAGGCTTCTTCTTCTTCTTCTACTTCTTCTGAGTGAACTTGTTTGGATTTATTGAATAGACGTTAAGATGGTTAGATGTTGTGATGGTCAAACGTCAAGTGGTGGTGAAGTTACATAATTGCGGAAAAAAAAAAAAAAAAGAAAGAAAGAAAGAGAATGTGGGGGAGGCTTTAAGGCGGCCAAAGCTTGTGGTATATATATATTTTTCACCCCCACCCCATCCCCCAACTTCATTGGGTTAATTTTAGTCCTTTAACATACAAGGTGGTGTTTGCTATTTCATGGTGTAAAACATGACCGATATTAAAGGTGCAACCTAAACCATTGGGAAAAGCACTGCAAATACAACACAGCTGCAAATTATTGGTTGCTGCCATCATACTATACTGCCTGCTAAATCGACGGTCTATGTTTTTGTTTTTTTTGGCAGTGATGATTGTGACCTTTGTCAGCAGTGGAGCAAGTGTACCCAAACGTCCACTGAGGTCCACTGCCTCGATCATGACCCTGAACCACTAGATGGGTTATCGAAAGCAGCATAGTAGAAGCTAGAGACCAACTAAACAGTGTTGCCAATTTGATGACAGAAAATACAGCTGGAATGAGATCAGCTTGATCACAGCCCTGTCCATGTAGAAACACATGCCAACACTTTGCATACGCACAGGCATATATAACGTCCATTAGAGTCAGATCACGTACGGATTCCATCCCGTCACAAATAGAATGTAATCCAACATGCTCCAACTAAAGCTTCGCCACGTTCATAGCGATCGTCTTTTTTTTCTGCTCCTTTGCAATTCGCTCCCCTTTTTTCTCTAGGCAGAATTAAGCGAATTGAGATCTCACTCAGCGCAGACCCAATCAATTTCCAGGGGTCATTGGCAGACACCAGAAATAATGGACGTGAAATGAAACAAGAAGCACCTTCGCTAAGTGGTAACAAGGGCTGATGTCCTCGGAAGATGAAGGAGCATGCACCTGATGGGAATGCTTTAGCTACACTGGTGATTCTATTAAATATAAACAGCACAGCCGAGGCTTCTGCCACTGTTTCCCTGTTTTCCCGAAAGCAGCTGAGGATGAGACTCGGTGAGCTGGTGTACATAATCACCTGGAGAGAGACTGCGTCTTCACTGCAGGGGAGAAAAATAGACAAGATTACTAATTACCAATTTTGCTACAGATGTGACTGCTGCACTGCGCCCTTCACTTTTTTTCTCCTACCAAGAGACGGACAACAAATACATCCCACTGCTAGACCATTATCTGTCAGTGAATTCAAATAAATAGTCACACAGTCGACTCTCCTGTCAGCGTATTGGGGAAGAAGGGACTGAAATTGAAAAAAAAAAAAAAAAAAAAGCACAAAAGCAAAAGTTGGACATTCGCTGGTAACTGCCTGTGCGAGAACAGAATGAGAATGAAAGATGTAATCTTCCTGTAGGAAAAGAAATGACTGCAGATGGTCCCAGTGACATTGAGGATGCACTTAAGTGCTGAGTAAAGAGCCCGCCATGTTGTTGGGGTACGTGATGGAAATCTCTCCCAGAAATCTACCATCTGTGATCAGATGCACAAAGTGTGTTTACCGTAAAATTGCACCAACAATCCAAATACCTGATCTCTACCTGGAATTTTCCATATAAAGTCTCAGCCTGGGTTCTTGAAGGAAGGTGTGGCAACCTAAAGGCCACATTTGAACGATGCTACTCCTGTAGGAGAGCATTTAACATTCAGTTGTACCTAAACTTTATTTATTTATCTATTTATTTCCTCACTTATTTCATTTATCATTTTGTAACTTCACACACATCATACATACTGCTAACCTGATGCCACTCCAGCTTAAGAAATGTGTGAGACTGTCAGGGCACACAGCTAACACCCAGTGGAAGGGCCACAGGAAGCCAAGTGCAGTGGGGATTCTTTCCCCATTCTGGATTTATGCTTAAGTGATGACAAGCCTTCAAGCGATCCCGCTGAAGTGCCCTTAACCAAAACCATGAGGAAGTGGCACCATCCGATTTCTACACACTTGGCTGAGTGTCCCTGCTTATGCACACACTCTTCATGTGAAAAGTACATTTGCATAGAGTTTTTAAACCATTTGATGGTGATGATGATGCTTATTATCCATCCATTCATACATCCATTTTCTTTACTGCTTCTCTTGCACTCAGGGTCGTGGGGATTCTGGAGCCTGTCCTGTCTTCCTGCTGTCTTTGGCCGCAGACAGGGTTACACCCTGGACAATTTGCCAGTTTTGTTGAAGGCCCACTTAAAAAGACAAAAAAACATTTTTAATCACACTCACCCCAATGGCCAAACTAGAGTTGCCAATTCACCTCACCTGCCTGTTTTTGGAGCAGAGTGAGAGCAGAAGAATAGATACAGATACAGATTAGGCGAGAACATTCAAACTGTACACAGATTGGCCCCAGAAAGTCGACTGATAACCACAGCACCATCATCTTGCCACTAAGTTTATTATTATTATTATTATTATTATTATTATTATTATTATTATTATTATTATTATTATTATTATTATTATTATTATTATTATTATCATCAGTAGTAGTATTAGTAGTAGCAGTGATAGTAGTAAGATCCCCTTCCAAAATAAACTGTTACATTTTGAATTGCTGTGGACCAGCTCATTTGAGAGCTGGACTCATATCAGTCATGCTATCAAAGTGCAGTCAAAACATGTCATGAATATAACATGAAGATACATCTGCAAATCAGAGATATCTTTTTCACTTCATAAGTTTTCTTTGTGGCAATCTTGGGACACTTGATAATAACAAAGTGGGATCAACTCCAACAAACATGATGCATTGCGGAATAGTTGAGGTAACCCCATGCAGATAGATCTTTCCATCTGTAGAACTAAAGTGCAAATCAAGCCGACGGCACTATGGATTGTTGGAGGCACTCACTTGTGTACCAACTCTAAGTCCACGAACGCACACGGCAGGCACCTAAGTGTGTGGTCAAGTGTGTATAATGGACAAACTCCTCTCCCTTCTGGCCACAGGAGAGCACTTCTCTGGCTGACCCAGTATACTCACTGTCCTCCAGAAAAGAGTTAAGAGATACTTTAAATATAAGAGGTGACAGAGTATATAAAAATGATTTCATGCACGGGCCATGTCAGTGTAGTAAAACACATCCTGAATTTATACACAGCATTTGTCAGGTCTACCGCTAAAAAGTATGATTGACCTTCAGATGATTCTCTCAGGTTAATACACAGGTTTTAGCAAAATGTTTGAGAGTGGAAAATGTACCGGTACACTGAAAATTAATCTTTTGAAAAATAGATGAAGGTCTTGGCTGGCTCTGTTTCACAACCAGTCCTCACTTGCGCTCAGTCCCAAAATATGGCATATTTATCTGGAGATGAAACATTTGTTCACTGACTGTTGGCTGTTTTGATTCAATATTAAAACAAACTGCACGTATTTTCTTTTTAATGATCAAAAAAGCATTGCTTAGCCAATTGCTTGGCAATTTTAAAACAATACAGATCTTTAAAAGGAGAAGCAGATCATTTGCTCCTGCCCTGGGCCTCAGGAGGCACTGATGCAAGTAAAGCCGTAACAGCCATGTCAGTTGCTAATGGGCAACTCCCACTGTATGATGACCACAGGCTATGTTATAAATACCAAGGAAATGACAGGGCTTCAAGTCTAGACTGAGAGTGACACATTGTTATATCCTAAGTGTCCACATGCCCTAAGGTTACACGTAACAAGTCTAAAAGAGCAATGTAGAGGCAAGAACTGATAAGGGCAGCGCCTGCATGTCTGTACGCTTGTCCGACATTTCATCTCCAGTGAGAAGGTGCCCTGATTTGGAGGTCCTTGGGTTATCATGTCAAAGGAACAATCACTGCCACCGCTAAAGACGCCATCAAATTCTCCCACGTGTTGTTATTGTTTATCAACAAATAGATAAACTATTGAATGAAAGAATGAGCTTGGAGGCTTTATTACATGTGGGACATTTAGTCCATCTTCCTGGGCTTCTCTCCTTTTCGCTTTCAAGATGACCCAGACATTTGTAATTATGATCCCCTCTCATAGGAGAAACCATCTGCTAGGGGCTGGCAGCGCTCACCGAACCTGCAAAATGTGCAGCTGTTATCTTTGACTGGTGGCCAAAACCAAATTGGAGTTTGACTACTGAATGCTCAGGGCACACCAGTGACTGTTTTTTTTTTTTGTGTGTGTGTGTGTGTTTTGGAGCTTTCATTTTGAAGCAACGCTGTTGCTTTTCTGAAGCCTACCTAAAATAATTTTTTATAATTTGTTGACTTGCAGAAGAAGGAATGATGCTTCTACCAAAAACCTACCTGGACATCAAGGCAGAGCTGTATATGCTAAACAAATTAAACAATATATATATATATAAACAAATTTGTTAAATGTAAAAAATATATATATATATATATATATATATATATATATATAATATATATAAATGCATTAGATCAGTCCTAAACAAAGCATTAGATCAGTCCTAATGTGGGTGCATGCGTGAGGGATTCTTGTGACAGTATTCTTGAGACATTGCTTGCAGCTTTGTGACTGGCTCCAGGGAGTGATGGTGGTGACGGGGTCATAGCAGCTATGAACACTTGACAGATAAGAACCCCCCATCCCATCCCCCCACTGTCATTCTCTTTTGCATCATGTGTTTTCTTCATTTAACCCTGCTCTCTGTTTCTGCCTGCATCAGGGTGAAGTTGAGTTGTGGAGATGGTCCCTGACATCAGTACAATACACACTACAATACATTATAGCGCCTTGATTTTCTGAGAAAACTGAAGAAGATGGACACCAAGATTCTCAGCTTCTTCTCCGGGTGTGTAGTGGGGAGCACACTGTCTTCCTTTGTCAGAGAGGTATTGCAGCTGCACAGAGGGAGAGGAGCAGGCAATGCAGTAAGGTCTGCACAAAGGACCAGCGGATAGAACCCACAAACTCCTTCTCACATTTACCCTAGCCGATGCAGAGGAACACCAGGCTACCACGCTGCTTGTTTCCATCAGCCTATAATAATAACATGATAACATAATATAATTATAACATTATATTTTTAATATAATCTTAAAAATGTAAGATTTATTTCCTCTTGGAAATGAAGACATTACTGAGGAACGTCTTAGTCAAACAGAACATGATGAGTGTCTTTTTGACAGTTTTGAATGGATTGTACGTTTTCTGGTCAAAGGGAATTTTGACTTTCAAAACTATTCTAATAGGTTGTCTTCAAGTCGAGCATGTTTGTTTTTTGTCAAGACATTCCCCCAAAGCGCTTACAAAATTGGCGTGGACTGCTGACCCAAAAACATGCTTTGCCTCCAGCAACATTTACCGCTGGCACCAAGTCTTAGAAACGAAGCCAAACACTTGTTTATTTTCAAAGCAGAGTTGCGGCATTAGGCTTCAGTGAAAAACAGCAGGATGAAGGATGAGGTGATATCTTGCAATCACTTCAACTGTGCAAACACTTGGAAAGCGACACCATACTTAGAGCTATCTGCGAGAGTTACCTGTTCCCACAATGCAGAGCAGCTGTTTACCATGCATGTGGACCCCATCATATGTTTTCTATACAGTGAGGTATGAGCTTCACAGCCCTGCGGTTCACAGAGGTTTATCCTTTCTGGATTAATGCTACAGAAGCAACCGAGCGGCAACAAAATGAACTCTATAAATGTGGCGTTATGGATATATATTCATAGCTTTATTTACACTGTGTTTTTATTTTTTATATCACTTAATCACTTAAGCCACACTATCTGGCAGCACATTATATACTCCCTTAATGTGTTTTTCAGAGTAAAAAGCCACATTAACTGTGGGGCACCAGTGTCCATGATAATTCATGTGGAAAAAAATAATTATTCTCTTTTCGCACCAATTAGGAGACACTTTTTGCGCTTTCCAGCTATACAATCAATTATACTGCAGAGTTTATCAAATCCCACAAAGTCCCAATATATGCTTTACATTTTAAGGTTTCTTTTAATGGTTTTACAATCAAAATATTTTCTTATTACCAATGAAATGTTAACCCAAATGATTAGGTGCCACTTACAATAATCAGTCTGGTCTGAAGGATATAAAGTGTGAGGTGAGGTTAAGAGACAAAAAAGTAGTCTATAATTTTGCTTAATTATTGCATTACTACGCTAAAATTAATAGTTATGCCTTGGTTTGCATTGCAGCGAAAGCCACACAGACCTCACTGCTGGGTAAATAAATCAACATTGAACACAGCCTGAAAAATTATCAAAGGTCGTCTTAAATAATATTATCATATAAAACTGGGCTATCAATCTTGATAGGGACGTATTATGCAAATCATCCAAGATCATCCAGTGTAGAAGCTCCATTGTTATTTTAGCTGAAGGGAGCATGAAATGAAAACCATATTTGTTTTTATTTTCTCAGCAGCATTCCTGACAGTCCTGACCTCTTCTCAGAGCTTGCATTGCTAATGTTGGAATCTAACCTTTATCAGAAGCCACTTTTCTTTGTGTTATCAGCTTGACTGATGCAGACCACCTCACCTACCTTCTCTGTCACTCATTTCCTGGATGTTTTTCCAACCTGCAGAAGCTCAGGCATTCTGGGTTTGGCCATGTTCTGAGTATACTTCACAGAACACATTGTCCTGATCTTAATAGAAAATTTTTATTAATTTGAACAAAATAGGTTTTTGTGTATATCCATTTATCTCAGTCATCATAGGAGGTCTTCTGAGCTGTGCTCTGTTTGCTCTCTCACCTCGGACCTGATTGCATTGAGTGTCTCTACTAAGATGAAGTTAGAGGTAATTAGGAGACACGAACTCCTCTACTATAGTAAGATAAGGTGATACCATAATTCTGAAATTGACTTTAAGCAGGAAACAGACAACACAACAAATGTCTTGTACTAAAGATAACCTCTGTAATTGAGACATGCAATGTCCGTCTCAATAAAAGTCATTAAACATGCATTTGAATAAGAATAAATCGGGCTGTGTGTGAAAATGAAATTATTAAAACATGACTGGCAATAGGAAAGTGTTGAAAATCTTCATCCTTTTAATAAGGAATAAAGATTTTAATATTATTTTACCTTGTTCAAGGGCAGCAACTTTTTCACTAGCTGCTTTGGGGGGAAAAAGTGCAGTGCATCGCAGAGACAAACAAGCCCATTTCTTGTTTTTCTCTTCAACTACTTTCTTTTCTTTTTTCATGAGCATAGGTAAGGTGGATGGGAGGGGGAGGGGGGTTCTGGGCTGACCCTGACAACTAAAAAGCAGCCTTTAATACCAACCATCTAACTCTGTGGGGAGCCTCTGTTTGATTTCATTGCCGGAGGCAAAGCTGTCTGAATATTACCCAAACTCCCCAAGTGCCACAGTGGGAAGCTCCGTCTCAGTCTTCATTCTTCTTATTTTTATTGGGAGCAAGAGCGAGTACGGCTGTCTGTCTGCGTGTGCCCGTTGACGGTGATGCAATGTTAAGTGTGTACGTGTGCGTGCGTGTGTGTGTGTGTGTGAGAGAGAGAGAGAAAGGCTGGGAGAGAGTTAATAATAGAATGTCATTCTGCTAACCAGCTTGCTGAGTGGTCGGAAGAAAAACACCTCGTTGCTGCCCATTGACCTGAGGGTCACCTCTGATTCCCCCCAGGATGCGTCAGAAGTGCAGGTCATTGCTGGACTGGCAAGACCACTGAGGTCCTATGATTGTCAAAGAATTGACCAAAGCTTGCGAGATAGGAGTTGTTTGAAACAGAACCACAAATCTATGAAGATGTGTTGTTCCTTGATTGAAGATTTGAAGGTCTGAGCTGCTGTTTAGTCTGCATTGGAAAGATTTTTGTACTTTGACTGCAGTCAGCTACAGTATTTCAAATCAAATTCTCAAAAATCATTTTCTAAATGAAAGGGGGGGGGGAGTGCTTCTCCCAACAACAGTGTAATTTCAGAAGAGATCACATGCTACTGAAAACAACCTATTTTGAGCTGAGCTGCAGCGCCGGCGCTCCGGCAGGAAAAGAAGTCCTGTGTATTTTTGGCTCTGGATCGCCAGAGTTGTGAAAGATCACAACTGAAAACTCAGGCAGTGGAAACACAGACATTGACAAGAATAGAAATGTATCGGTTCTCCCGCACACGCATCCGGTGGAAATCAGTCTGACCTTGCTGTGTCCCTGAAGGCAGCAGTAGAAGTTCAAGCACGGCGAGTTTGCCAGGAAGCCATGGGAACGACACAGATGACAAGTCGTAAATCCACCTGTTTACGTGCTGGCTACACATTTGGACCCAGTTTAGCACATTGTGCTAGCGGTGTGTTGGTGACACAAGTGTACATCCTTTCGGTTTCTCTAGCTGTCTCCATTCACAAAACCAAAACTACACTATGTGACTCATAGCCTGACAAACTAGACCTTTTACTATGGAAACACACAAGGTATTAGGTTTATTTGGTTTCAAAAAATAAACCTGTCTCGGTTATATTTTTGGTCTTGTCATAATTCAGACCTGCTGTTAATCTTTTTGTCTCAAAACCTGTCCAAGCCATTTGATCCGTACATCTTCCCCTCCTGTTTTTTTTTTTTTTTTTCCCAATTCTTTTTGCTCTCCCAGCGTGTGCTTCTGAATCTGAACACAACGCTCTTACAGAGCACCTCCCATATATGTGCAGAACCGGGTACAAGAATGGGCGTCGTGCAGCAGAGTGTGGAGGGAATAATTAGCACTCCACCCATAATCAATAGTCCTCTAACGTCCACATTTCCAGCTATGAATCAGGATGTGTGTGCAAAAGTAATGACAAGTAATAATTTGTTAACACAAAGGAGTCACAGTACTGACAGTGTAATGCGATTTCCATAAGACTTTTAACTTGGTAAATGTTTGTGTCTCTGCCTGTGTCTGCTGGTCTGCCTCTTGCTGCTTGCACCTGTAGCACACAGCTGTGCTCTCTGTGTTTGTCCAAAGTAGTTTCTCATCATCTGAGAGTATTATGCAATTGAGGAATGTTTGGAGATAAAGCACCTGTGTTGCTGTCAAGACATGGCATGAAGCTGCATAGCCAAGGGAGTAACAATAAGCTGACGCACCGGAAACTATTTGTCTTTGCAGCTTTCCCAGGCCTCCATACTGAGAGCGCTGGTATAAAGGTCCTTTCCAATCTTCCTACTCATGTAAAGCCATTACATTGCATTACGTACTTGATTAAATAATACAAGAGCACAGGAAACAATTAGGTGTGTGTGATATTGCAAATTTTGCAGTAAGCTGATACCCTTAAATTACAGAGCCAATATCGTTGGTATCGATATCATGCACCAGTGGTTTTGTACCTATGAAGAAACACTTGTGTCAGACAAAATATTATTGTTTTAAACAAGTTCAATCACTCCAAATTAAATCAATGAATATATTGTATGAACATAATTTAGGCACTTTCTCACCTCTGCAGAACAGAACACACCTCTCTCTAAATGGTGCCTTTCTGTATCTGACTGCACAGGGAGAGGGGAGCATTAGCTTGCCCATGTTTATTAGGGAAACGTCTGGGTTTTCCAACAGGCACATCACCCAGAGATAGATTATTAATAGTTCAGCAGTTGTCAGAAAGTTCCTCTTCTTTCTGTCTTCCGCTAGACATGTTAGTTAACTTCCCCGTCACCCTAAAATATTTGCCTAATAATGTGAACATATTGTATGTAGTGAACTGCCTTTTGGCATGAGAATTACTATGATTAGGCACTCTTGTTTTTGGTTGAGGAGGTCAATCAACTTCTGCACCCCTTTGCTTTAAGAGGGCAGGCTGTGCTGAGAATGTAGTTGCCAGCCTGTACGTCAGAGCTGGCCATTTCAACTTGATGTGACAGCAGCAATGGGACCACTTCTGCACTTTCAATATGAGCCAGCGCTGCAATGAAAATGAGCTCAAGTTTGATATTAGAACTCTAAGGCCCAAGCTTCAACTTTCTTTACAGCACCACTTTAATGAGCATTTCAGATGAGTTATTAACTCTGTCTTCTGATGATACGAATGCATGATTGAGTTGGTTTCTTCAGATTTATTCATGAGTACTCAACTTGATAAATCGCTGTAATTTTAGTTAATTCAACAATACGATTAACGGGTAAAAAGCTATGTACCTGGCCAAGGAGAACAGAAATTACTTCCAAACAAGTTAAAATACTTTGAAAGAAGTTTTTGTTTTCCTGCACTGTATGACAAACAAATTACAACATCCTTTCTAGTCAATATCACACAAACCACAACAGAACAAGCCTGCTGCTGTTAATGCTAATAGGCAAAACCTTCCCAGACCTCCACTGCCCAGGCAGAAGTCTTCCTCCTGTCTAAACAGTGGATTTACCTTCCATTGATGAAAAAAAAAAAACATCATTGGTGATCACACCAGTAAAATCGGAATAAATGCATTACAGTACTTATTAAATCTCCATTATGCACTGGTTTGCATGCACAGCTTGCATGATTACTCGCAAACCTGCATACCTACATGATGTTTTCCGCACTTGTTCACTAAAACTAGACTATGAGTGTGCATGATCTAATTATATATATTTCCTGAATAGCAACTGACATTTGAGTCTGGCCAGCCTCGGCGGTTGTGAACATTTAAATAATCGATGCATTCAAGCTGTTGTGCGTAAATTCTTAATGGGGAGACACATGTATCATTTCTGTGTCTGTGGGATCACTGCAGGTAATTGTATTTTCCACATTAATAATGAATTACTTCATCCGTCTGCAGTCAATCTGCTGCTAATCTGAATTACAATTTTAATGACCTATTTACAAATCCATCAGTACACAGGGACTCGTGATGCAGCCATCTTCCATTTTGGTGCAGCTGCTGAGGATTTCATGGTAGGCCAGCATCTGGGCCAATGAAGACATACATCGGCAGCAACATAAGAACCACCATTGGAACAACAGCAAAGACCAAGGAGCCGCAAGACCGCAAGAGAATTACAAACTTGTACCAGGTCAGTTGTTCAGAGGCGAGAGCATGAATGGTTGTTTGTCTCCTGGTGTTGGACCTGTAATGAACTGGCAACTTATCAGCTGGGATTGGCTCCAGCAACTCCAAAACACAAGTGCAGGATAGGCACACATGTGGATTTGATGGATGGATGGATGAATGGATGATTGGATGGGGCAATCGGATCTGTGTAACAAAGCTTTCTAGTGTAAATGCTGTAAACGAGAAGATATATTGCCGTGCAGACTTACAAATTTCATTGTAAATTATTGTCCGGAGTCATCAGAACCCTCAGCTATGTGGTCTACACAGTCCAATGCAGTGAGGACTGCCTCGACCTAAATATTGATGAGAACAAGCTACCTCGACACAAATGCGTGTCCCCTGCAGTATATTCACAGGCTCCACATTCACTCCTCAGCCAGATTGCTCTTTGCCACGCGAGACTTTTCAGCACTCCTCTTCCTCCCAGTAAACCATCTCAAGCTTTCCCTGTCCCTGACCACAAACTCTGCCTCCTCCCCATCAGATTGACTGTCTGTACTGTTTGCCTAACTGAACTTTCTGCCTGTGCTGACCACCTCTCCTGTCATCATGCTGGAAGTGTTTTCCTGCGAGTGAACAAGCGAACCTGTATCTCCATTCTTTGCTTGTTTTGCTTCATACAACACCCATCACAATTCATTCATTTCACTTAATAGTATAATTTCATCAAATCAATTTCAAATAGTATCCTTCATTTTCAAATATTCATCCTTAAAAGCATGGCGTTATATTTGTGCATCTATTTTGAGCCGAGCGATTATATTTTCTGAGCACACAATTATAAATTTTGAGCGCATAAAACATATTTTGCAAGCACAAATCAATTCTGAGCGCCTTATGTGAGTTTGCATGTTATGTTTATCCAAATGTTCGCTCACAAACTCTTTCCATGGTGCTCAAGCAGCCCACTTCACTCGCTCGCTTCCCCCCTCCTCCTCTCGCTCAAAACTCTCTCTGCGCGCTCGGGTTGTCTTCTCCGCGTGCTCAACTAGCGATTGTGCCACAAAACTAACTAATCAGAGCGCTTAGTACACTCTGATTGGCTGTCTATCCACCAATGAAATCACTAGTTACAATTTCCCGAAGACGCTCGCCGACGGAACACCGACCAGAAAAAGACTTGACTCATCACAAACTTCAGTCAGTATTTTATTTTTTATTTTTTATTTATTTATTAAATCATATATCAGTTTATTTTAAGACAGTAGATATTGTGTGACTGATGAATACTTTCCTCTCCGTCCGGGGCACTTTTTGAAAATGTCAGGTGAACAACAGCCACAACCACCACGACCACATGTAAGTAGTTCGTGTGGCCTTTCTTTTAAACGGTGTGTCAGTAACATTTGTTAAGTTCTTTTTTTCTTTTTTCTTTTTACGTTGGTGTGCATTCATTGTATGTTTATAAACTAGCCGTTAGCTATTTTTCTCAGTGTTTAAATGACGAATCCTTTGACTAGCCTACACCTGTCATTAGTTTAAGATCAAATTATTTTCTTAGCTTGGTACATAGCCAGCTAAACTGGAGGCCAACAACCATTTACCGTTATTTTATTGTCAGTCGCCGCTCTTGCTTCTAATTACTTTCTTCAGTTTTTCTACTACAATCTACAATCACAATTTAGGGGTGACCAGGACCTGGACCAATTTCCATTTCATGTTCCACAATTGGTGTACAGCTGAGATTAATTTCCCACTGAACAGATGGAGATTATGCAATGCAACTGTAATTTCTGACACATCACCTATTTGTTCAGAGAATGAGTTGATGGCGAGTGAAGAACTCTAAATAGTCCAAATTCAGTGGTTGCTGGTTTATCGCAGATTGTAATTTGGTCAGAAGTCCCTCCATCAACTCCCGTCTCAGCAAGTGCTGTTGGAGAGAAAGAGGAGATAGAGTAGCACAAAATCAGAACTTAACAAATGTTACTGACACACCGTTTAAAAGAAAGGCCACACGAACTACTTACATGTGGTCGTGGTGGTTGTGGCTGTTGTTCACCTGACATTTTCTAAAAGTGCCCCGGACGGAGAGGAAAGTATTCGAGTATTAGGGAGTTTTGAGCGAGAGGAGGAGGGGGGAAGCGAGCGAGTGAAGTGGGCTGCTTGAGCACCATGGAAAGAGTTTGTGAGCGAACATTTGGATAAACATAACATGCAAACTCATATTAAGGCGCTCAGAATCGATTTGTGCTAGCAAAATATGTTTTATGCGCTCAAAATTTATAATTGTGTGCTCAGAAAATATAATCGCTGGCTCAAAATAGATGCACAAATATAACGGCATATAAAAGGGGCCACATAAAAATATATATTTTATTATTTGTAATCTCAAAAGCCAGCTGTGATATGTCTGTCTGCTGTTTTATTAATTTATTTTATTGCCTTTACAGGGATGTGAAGCAGATGGACTAAGCCAGTCTCCAAGAATGTGTGGGCACCTTCAGCTCGTTGACAGGGGTGACAATGGAAGCTCTAAGTGCAGCTTGTCTGTCTGCCAAGCCACCTGGGAACCCACTGACCATATGTGCAGCACTGTTGGCCGACAAGCCGTGTTAATGGTGCGAGAGAGGCCAGTCAACTCTGCTTACTTCGTCTGGCTCGTCTCCTCTGGCCTGACAGCACCTGGAAGGCAGTAAGGGTACTCCGAACAGCGGCACTGCACTGTGGCCTAATGAGAATACATGCCGTCATAAGAAAAGCACAGCAATGTTCCCCACATGGGATATCATTAAGGTGAGCCCCTGAATACCCTTTGTTTACCAGTGTAGTGCATTAGAACCACACACGTCAGCTCCATCTTGCACAATTTTAATATTAGCTACGCCTGTTCACTTGACGCGTGAAAGGAAATAAATATGGTCCTCCAAAGTACCTTAAACCTACAAATGTGCCCTTTCATCAATGTGAGCACGAGTTAGTCCCCAAAGGCCCTATTTCTTACTCATAGGAGGATTTGAGCAGAGAAAGGCTCTGTAAGCCAGGAGCATTATGTTATTTCAGTCGGCAGTAAATTGCTTCTGTGCAGGAACATATTCATCAGTTCCATGTCAAAAAATTATTTTTACTGCCCCACAAGCATCCCCCTAGTCACTGGCTGGCTGTAATACAGTAATGCTTTGTTCCTCATCCGTCATGACTTGTCAAGATAACAATGGGCTGGTACTGTAAATGAGGCTAGTTTCTCCTTTTGTGCAAGACAAAGCTCCTGCTTTTAATTGGAGCTCCATTTATGACTGAATAAACTGGGAGTCAGGCCGTCTTCATTGCAGGACAAATGTGGATTCTATTTTGCATAGAGCTTAATTTTCTCTCCTCTAGCTGTCAGATCTGAATATATTTGAATGGGTACTTCTAACTTCCAGCTGACAGAATGGCAGCCTCAAAACGTAATTTGAAATGCAATTTGGTGCAAGTAAAACCAAGGAGAAATTTGGTGATGGGGAAAAATCAGACTGACTGGAGTCAACTAAATCTAGGCACTATTTAAAAGAATAAATAGGAAAGCAGACAGGTGGAATTACGTCAACGTCATAATCAAACAATTGGTATTTCACCCTTTTATCTTCATTTGCTTTGAGATTGCTAGAGCCATCAAGACTTTTTCTTTTCTTTTTTCCAAAAAGGCAAATTTGTGTACACAGCAGTCATTAGTAATTTCTGCTGGCCAGACTGGATGCTCACAAAATTTGGGAGACCGCAGACATGAGCATTGTGTCCATCGACACTTAAACTATTTGATCTTCCAAAAATGCACCCGCTATAGTAACCATTTCATCGTAAAGATCTGAGTAGATCTCCCAGATCCTCAGCTGCTCAGGATGACCAGCATTGTCAGTTGGCGGTCCTGAAGAAGAAGAAGCAGATGGGTCAAATCCTGTCCGGAGGGATGGTTATATAAACTTTATCACACATCATCCAGTTTCTGCCACTCGTCTCAGTCGACTCCCTCATTGGCAGGGCTGTTCTTGTAGTACTGGATTTGGGTAAAAACTTGTCACTCACATGTGCCAGCTGTCATTATCAATGTAGAACTCCCAGACATTAATACGAGTTGACCTGCTCAGTGTTACGTACGTTCGTGTACGGCCATGCAGTTGTTTTCCCCTACCGACCTTGGACCCAGTTCCTGCTTTTCTATTTTATTATCTAAAATGCACCGGAAGGCTATGCTGTACTGGAGGCTGACTTTGAAACTCATACAGTACATCTATGAACACCAGAAAACTTCCTGTGTTTGTTATGTGTGTTCTGGTGTTGTTGTCACAAACGTTATAACCAATAATTTTTTGTTTTAAACACATTTTCTAGTGGGTATTATCAGGCGCAGTTGGGTATGCACCCTCTAATGTGCGTCCAGAATCAGAGGGAATATATTAGCATGTTCCAACAAGGAACAAAGCAAGGAGGGCTTAAAGTCTAGTGTGAGTCGATGGCTTCCTGGAAAAAAAAAAAAAAAAAGAGGAAGAGAAAACATTTCCCGAGCTGACCCAATTAAGAGCAGCAGGAATTTTAGAATAAAATGATTGGAGGAATGAATAATAAGAATTTTAAAAAAGACTATAAACAATGGCCGTGTACACATAAGTACTCATTACTGCGTGCACTTTTGAATTTGCTGCATTTATTTTGTTATAGAAGCCAATAACAAAATAACAGCTGATAACTAATAGCCTTTACCAGAGTTTTAAATGCAACCAATCTCTTGACATCCTATTTTGTTGCCTATATCTAATATTTTGGACCGACTGCTTACCCTTTCTTTAAAAGTTACCCATATCTGATCCCTGCATTTACATCTGGCTAAACTTTGGATGATGCAGTTGGCTATGAACTCAGAAAAGGAAGTAAGCCAGCACTGGACAACAGCAGTAAACATCAGCTTGCAATGGATGCAAGGAGAGCGCCTGGAGCAGCACCCCTGGCATGTCGGCCGCAGCTGGTAGGAACTTATTTATTATTGAAGTTATGGCTGTCTCAAGCATCTTCAGAGGAGCACAGGCTGTTATTGTGTGAATGTGACGTTCCACGCACAGTCTGTGAGTGTTGTTCTTCTTGTTTACTGGTAGGTGCAGTTAATGGATGCAAAACTTGTCCTAATGCCTGCTCTCCGTAACGTAGTTCCTCTTCCTGACACTGGGGCAGACACCACATGATGATAAAGATAATGCTTCCTGCTCAAGTGGTTTACTGTAAAAGTAAATACATTTTTTCGCCAGAAAAATCCTCCATCTGTCTGGAATTGAGGGTAACCAAGCCTCTACCGAGAGAACAAAGCCTTTCTTTTCAACAAACTCACCTGGGAAAGGAGACGTTCCCAACTTCAACTCTGACATAGTGGTCTAGTGAAATTACGAGAGGAAAGGTACACTTCAAGAGCCATCAGTGACAATCTTTTATCCCACAATACTTCAGTTCAGTGATCACAGAGTCACCCAGGCTAATGTGGCTATGCTAAGCTTTGCTGCAAAGTTTTTCTTTTCTTTATAGAAAGAGATGGTGACTAATAATAATATAACACAAGATAACGACATTGACGATGATGAACATGAGCCACCAAAGCCCTCGAGCTAATGGTTAACATGCTTAAACATGTCCCAATTTGTTTAAACTAGTATGAATTAAGTTCAGACATTAAAAAATATGTCAGTGGGATTTTATACAGGGTTATGAGTTTACTGGTTCAAGTTTTACTGAGGAGAAGAATTATCTTTAATATATGTATGGGCCCTGGAACATTGCTGTCAGCTGGATCAACTTCCACCTAACCTCTATGCATTTTAATGTTTTTTTTTGTTCTTGCCAAACACATTTTCCAGAACGCTGAGGAAAAGTCAGAGCAAAGTAGGCACTATATACTAATGTATATGCACAACAGACATAGATAGCCCTCTGCTATTTAACATTGTACAAAAATATACATTATATTCGATCTAAACCGATGTTTGTCTCTTTTTAAACAAAAAAAAAAACAAAACGGAAAAAAACCGAAAGATCAAAATGTTGGTCCCTTGGACGAAAAGAAATCAACTCTGCATCTCAGTGGGGTTGATAAAGTGTCAGGCAGTGGTGTGCTGGATGAGGCCGGTGGTGCTTCCATCCACAAGATGGACGGCTTGAAGCTGCGAGCTCAAACGAGTGGGAGAGTGATTCGGACTCTCGCTGCCCCTACACCTCAAATCACCCAGCAGGAGAATCTGCCAAAGGTAACAATCAAAGGTGACTCTGGTCTGCCTCGCATGAAAAACACAGACCTGCCACACAAATGTATTCATTGCATCGCTCGCTAATAACACACAAATACCGAATAGCACGATTCATATTGAAAGAGCAATCAGGTCTATATGTCACTGGTCTTTCACCACACACACATAAGGGCTATTTTTTAGCATTGGCAAGCGTTGATTTCTCTCAAATGATGGATGGAGCGACGGGCTGCTCAGCGGGCTTCCCGCCCACTGGAATGTCAGGATCTACCCTCCCTCCTTACTGTCAACCAGTTTCAACCGCTCATTTACCCCACAACCTTGCTGTCCCTATTATCAGTGTAGCCATGTGTGGCACCGGTCAGGGCATATTCTGATGCTTTGGCCTCCATCCAGGACAAACATGCATTTTGCTCCTGAATTTGTGCGTGTGTGTGTATGTGTGTATGTGGTTTACTCGCTCAGCTTGCTGGTATTCTCATGTTGCTTGCCATCCCCTGCTAATAATCATGTTTTTTGTTTTTTGTTTTTTTGCTGCAACAATTATGCCGGGCCCTGGCAGTTGTCGCGAAACGACCGTCCAGCTTGTTTCTAATCGCTCTGACATCAAACTGCAGGCGCATGTGACACAGGCATACATATTAATGAAGCCACAAATTCATTAATTCACCAGCTGATTAACATTGCAGAGCCGAGTTCCCCAATTCAAAGAGATTTCAAAACGCAGGAAGATTTGAACATCAGATGAGAAAAACCTGTTAAATTTTCTTGCCCGTGTCGCTTTGGCCCTAAACTTTATTTCAATCTTAATTCTTCCATTAGGGAAATAGGACAGCGGTTCCTTCTAAGCAATTTGCTGAACACGGCTACGAGAAATGGAACATTCTACGCTCGCATGTGAGAGAGTGCATTAAAATACAGCCCCAAAACGCAGAAACACATTCCTGGGCACGTCACCACATGGACACAGAGACAATGTGCCGCTCTCCATATTAATCTCTTTTCTTGCCAAGGACTTACTAAAATCTTATCTACTTGTCTGGTTGTCTGTCCTGGGGGAGGAATGTGCATGTGGCAGAGTGGTGGAGCGGGGAAGGAGCGATTCGGGATTTGTATGCGGCGAGAGGGACCTTTAGGAGCAGACTGTCTGGTTTGTGTAATGCCTGCTGATTCTCAGCAGGCAGGGAGCAGAAACTCACCCGGTAGAGAAGGAGACTTGTACCCTATTGATCGCCGGCTGCCTCCACATAAATATCTTCTGCCGGCATCAAGATTGCAACAGGTGAGGATCCTCCAGAACGTATCAATAGAGCAGCAAATTGCCATTTTGAGGAGTATAATAACCCCTTTTTGGGAGGATGATCAAAGAAACAGAGCAGCGTTTTGCCCGCAAGTCTTCTCCCTCTGCAACAAGGCGGTGGATGTGCTGACACCACAGCATGTCTGGAAGGTGAATAAACATTGCACTTCTGCATCACTGAGAAAAATTAATCCATCTTGCCCGCTCTGGTGCACACGTGAACATCATCAGACTCACTGGGTTTGAGGCAAACATTATGCAGTTACTGGGTTTATTGTGAGCTGAGCTAAAACCATTTCTAATCTTTTTACACAATCCTGTGTTGGCTTAAAACAAGCATATTCATGATGTATCAAAGACGCGGCGCAACAGGAATGTCTGGACAAACGCGTCTCAAGCGACTTGCAAGCGCGTGCAGTGGTTCATTTCACTGCCCTGCAAGAGACATGTAGTGCGTGGTACAGAACAGGACCACATGCTAGCTGTGTATAGAGCTGCGCCTTGAGCTTTTGTAAACTTTGTTCTGAATGCACCACTGGAGAATAGACTGAAGTGGTGAAGTTCAGTGGGTGAAAATTTCGATCCCTCGCCCCTTTGTTTCTTTTCAGATCTCCACAAATGCTTTGACCTTCAAAGACTGAATTCAAAGAAAGTGTTTACCTGCTTTCTCGTCTCGTAGGTGGATGCAAACTCACTGTAGGATGAAAGTGTTTTCGAAAACGGCCTGCACGAGACATTCAGCTTATGACAGCTCTGTTAGCAGGTGATCACACATTGCGACCACGTGTGTGCTGTTCCCCTGGTGCTTCTTTTCTCCCCAGACCGGCTGCACAGTCATGTTAATGGAGTTAAATCGCCTCTTCCTTCCTGCCTTCAGAGCAGTAGCTCCTCCTCCTCCCAACACTGAGAGTGCGCAACAAATAGCACCGAACGGACACGGCCTGATGTTAACAACAACAGCCAAAATGAGCTGAAATGAAATTATGCAATTTGCAGCGGAAAAAGACAATAGAAGTACCAAGAGAGACATTCTCTCGTCACACAGTTGTGTCACTAGAAATTGTCCAGAAAACAGCGATGATCCCATTATGTTGTAGCTTCATTTGCTCAGCGGAGGCTCAGCGTTTGCGACAAAAGAGCCTATAGAGGATGTGCATGGAGCTGGTTCGTTTTGCTCTGCACACAGTTTCAAACTACATCCAGAAGAGAAATGATGTCACATTGAGCCACTTGAAGTATAATTGCAAGTGTTATGGGCCTGATATACCAAAGGTTTGCACATGTTAAAAGGCACATAAATTTCCTTACACACACTAACTAATGACAAAGCTGATCTACTAAGGGAACACACTGAGGGTCGCGACCGTCGCATTTTTTGACCTAACAAATATGTAGACACAGGCGTTTTTGTCAGAATGTGCAAAATATTTAGCAGAGAGGATGTAAATAAATCATTTATCATTTGCCAAAGCTGAAACTCACGGTGGCCGATAGTTTTGTGTTTTCATTTGGTATCTTTAAAGGGCAGGCACAGCACACTGGTTACACACACGATAACCGATGGTGACCGAGTTGCAGACACGAGCGATCTGATTCAAAGTCGCTTTGTCATGAGCCCTTTGATGGTTGGATAGCAACGCTTATTTATTTATGTATTTATTTAAGTATTAATTATTTTGTCAAAGAGCACTTCAAAGAAATGTGCATTCATATATACATATAGCAGAAACTTTTGTTCCCTCATGCCATTGATGTCCCTCGTCAGTCCAGACACAGTGCTGATTCGATTGCCAATTGCATATATATCCAATCTTAGTAGAACTTTGTACATCTCCGGCAACATGAAAACCAACAACTCATGCCATCTATAAGCAATTTTGTTATTTACTTATTTGGAATCTCAGTAAATCAGGCCCTCTGAAATGTGTCCCTTCTCCAAGTCCCAACTCCACCTATTAAAGATGTGTGGCTCACTTGGTAAAGCAGGTCGGCCAGCGATTGAAGGGTTGTTGGTTTCAATCCTGAATCCAACTCTCCACATGTAAAAGTATCCTCCGACCCTTGATCTTTAATTGCTCCCAGTGGGCCTGGTACAGACTTGCATGGCAGCAGCAGCCGCCCATTGGTTTCCCACTGTGATTCTACAAATGGATGAATGAGGGAGACCTTTGTGAAGCACTCAGGGCACTGATGAGTGCTATACAGTGCTATTCCAGTGCAGTGCATTTACCATAAAGTGCAAGTCCATCTACCATCTTCTTCTTGAAATTTACTCTGTCAGTGTATAGGAAATGTTCTTTTCCTCCAACATTACAACGTACTGGATGTAGATTTTTCAATTTTCTGACATTTAGAGATTTTTCATTCTACCACTCTGTCTCAAACTATCACAGGACGTTCATTCAGTCAATTTTGACTTGTGGTTTGGGTTAGGAAGATCCATGTTGTGGTGTTAACTTCATACCACATCCTGGATTGCCTGAGTAGGGCCATTGATTGGCTGGCTTCTGGTGTTCACAGCTATTGCTGGTTGTTACCCATTTTTGAAAGTAGGTCACCCTGTTGTGATTGACCTATTTTTTCAGGTGTTAGAGCACTTTTTTTTTTTAAAGTAGGTCACCCCATCTTCATTGACCTATTGTTTTCAGCTGTTCTTATTTAAATCCATTCTTTCCAAAATAAGTATTAATTCTACAAAACATAGTTCAAAGAATATTCTACTTGTTTGAGAACTCTTATATTGAATATATGACTATGTCAAATACTTTACCAAAGTGTATATATGATGAGATTTTGACTTTGTTTCGTATACTGAATTTCTTCGAAAGTAACTTTTACAAGTTAGTACATCAATAGTTTTGGGGACATAAAAAAATATTGAGATTTTTTTTTTTTTGAGGTTGCGTTGAGAGAGTTAAAGTCTCTTATCCCTTTTCAAATCCCTTTTCATTCCCATTCTGATGCTCGCGTTGAACTTCGACAAGTCATCTCTACCACATTGACACGCATAAATGCATTGAGTGTCTGCTATGTGGATGGTTTATTAGCTGTTTATTGAAGCGTCGATGAATATTTCTCTTAATAAACTGGCCTGTGAGTACACAAGTAAAAAGTATGTAAGTAACAGTGATATGTCTCATTTTGAAAAGCACTAAGAGCAATGCAATGTGTTGAGGCTCGTGAGACTTATTTACCATTTTAATTACAATGGCAGTGCAAAATGTGCCTATTCTTACTTAAATCTTGCAAAGGCTCTGGTGCCTTTGTTCTGAGATCCTGCTTTTTAAACAAGGACAGCAGTTAGCTGAGGTGCTGAACCTTTTCTCTCATTAGACTTACTAAACGCGATAATGATTCCCCTGAGAAGCTGTCTCCATCGCTCTGTTTGCCCTGTCACTCTCCGCACCACCATCAGCGCTGTGATCAAAGCCAGATGTGCTCACTGCTGCTGCCGCCAACAAAGCACAACTGCACTCGCTGTTTTTACAGTTGTCACTCGTCGCAGTTCCGCAGCCCTCAGGGAATCCGCCGCGAGCTCCAGAAACAGACAAAACTTTCCTCTTGGACTGTCAATCACATTCTGACATTAGAAATGAATATAATCAGCTATAATGTTCGTGTTTTGCACCTTTATCACAGTCACACCATTAAGTGCCTTTGTGCGAGCAGTGGTCGTAAATAGACTTGGAAATCCAAGTTGGCGGCGAAGGTAGAAGGTGGCGATGACTCACAGTGAATGAAAACTTGTGAGAGTCCTGGTCCTGCCTATTTAAGTGAAACTTGGAGCCTCAAGAAGAACTGAAAAAAAAAATACATTTTTTAAGCTAGCAGCTATTCAAGTGTGTCATTGTTGCTATTTATCTCATCACGGTGGGTGAACCAAGGTGTGCCAGCAGCCAGTGAACTTCTCTGTGGTTGACATGCTGTTCCTGTCCAGATCGTCAGTTATGCAGTGCGGTCCGTGCATTTCACGCCTCGGCCTTCACTGACGTCACAATCAGTCCAAACTAAATAAATACACCTCATATCACCATGAACCATCAAAACACCACGGCTCGAGAATCCTGACAGATTCACACTTACTCATTAAATCACCTCAATATAGGCTAGTGGAGCTACATTTCACTTCCAGGGCAAGTCCTCCAAAAGTACGCTATATGAGCTTAAACAAGTTTGTCCGATAAACTGCGAATTGCCACCGTGTCATATAAGACGCCAATGAGACAATGAAGACACAAACTATTCATTGAAAATAAAAGTAAACACATTATTGTACATTTGTTTTTGAGAATATGCAACAGCAAAACAATTGAACATGCTGGTGCAGCTGCTATGCAAATGTGGCACTTAATTGTAAAAAAAAAAAAATCTCTACTTTCTCCTTGAGCCATCGTGGATTTGCATTGGTAGCTAATGGATCTCTGTTTAGTTCCGTCTTTCAGGCTGCCAGTGTTATGCAATCACATGACACATACACGTCCAGGTCAGAACTTCAAGCTGGCCTTGGAGTCACGGACTCAAGATATGATTGGTTATCGCAACTGTGTCGTTCACTTATGGTACACAGAAGCCTGCATTCTGAAGGCCTCAGGCAGATTTCATAGAACTTGACAACATAAGCTAACTTAAGCATGATTGAATAAAAACTCCACTGTGATATACAACACTGGAAGCAGCACAACCAAGTGGATATAATGTGACATGAGGAGAACAGGCTATGGAGAATAATTTTATTATCATATTTACAGGAATAAAATAGCTTTCCGAGGGTGTAAATCTATCTAGTTTACAATTTATTAACTAGTAACTAGTCGTATTAATGATAACAAAAAGTTAACCTCAACAGTATTTACCTTTTGATCCAACTGTTTGTATGTTAGCACTGGTTGCATAACATGTTCTTCTCAAACAATTTGAATAACAGCAAAAATCATGTCACAGATAACTAAAGATGATCCATAAATTCAGCATTAAATGTGATGTTTCAATGACAATTTTTATTTAAACAGTCTTCTTGTTTAAAGTTGTGGAATGCCCACCACTGTTGGTAGTGTTGAGAGAATTGTGAGAATTGCCATTACATCATTCTACTAACCCATTACTGTAGCAACTATAGCATATATATGCATATATATATGTGTGTGTGTGTGTGTGTGTGTGTGTGTGTGTGAGAGAGAGAGAGAGAGAGGAAGAGAGAGAGTGTGACAGAGAGAGAGAGATGTCAGACATGGAGTGGATTCAGTTTTTGATTAAAGGAATTCATAATAGGGAATAATTTATGCTGATCCCCATCATAGCAACTGCAGCCTTATATACATAAACATACTCCAGAAATAAATAGCCACTCTCGCTGGAGGATAAGAACATTTTAATAACCACAATATTGTACATTTCAGTCTCCATACATCTCCAGTTAATGAAAAAAGATACATGCAGACCTGATCAATCTCCAATACCACCCGTGCTGGGTGTTTTTCTCTTCTTCATTATCGTTATTATAATCTTCATTAGTTGCCGAAGTAGAGACATTAGTATTCTTCAAGCAGCTTACAGCTTATATCACTTGGGTGTCAATACGGTGCAATGCATTAGCAGCAGGCTTAATGATTGCTACCACAAGAGTGAGCTCGCCACTTCTCACAAGAAAGAAAAATAAAGCCTTGACCCTGCTTCTTAAAAATACATCCCTTTGATATAAGATAAGATTAGCCTTTATTTTCCCATAATGGAGACACATCCAACAATTACCATATTATATATTAGTATAATTGTTATGTAACATGTAGGCCATAGCTGAGACATATTTTAAATCTGAATATTGCAGGTCCATCTCAAATCAGTAGACAGTGTAATTGTCCATTGCAATCGTAGGCAATACAAAGACAAAGAAGAACTCATCAGACGTCCACAGCTTTCTGACAATATACTCTACACCCAGGGGTAAAAAAAAAATAAAAAAAAGGCTGAGCTAGAAGTGAGTGAAAGATCCATAAATACAGCGGCCGTGTAACCGTGACGGTAACTCTAATAAAGATGAGAGAGTTTCCTGCTATGGTCCAGTCATCCAACCAAGCCTGCCTACCATGTGTGTGAGGCAAACTCCCAGCAAGATGTTGCCCAAAAACCAGCTGCAGAAAAATGAGATATTACTGCAAAAATATAAGCAGGCATAAAATCATGCAGCTGCAGCATCTTCTCTGACAGTTATGGGCCCCAAAAGTTTTACAAAACAAAGCTTATTCAACATTCTGTCTGTCAAATCTGCCAAGCTGAGCTGAATTGTTACAATTATTTATGATTATATTCTCAATACCTTTTATTGTTTTTTTTGATGCGACCTGGCCTGCATGTTAATTTCTTAGCAGCGATCCTCTCAATAATGGAGAGCCAGACATAATGTAAAAAAAATAAATAAAATGTAGGATAAATATTGAAATAATTGTTGCTGAAAAAAACAGCAACAACAACAACAACAGCACAGTGAAAGCAAACGAATGCAGACATTTCAACAGCAGAATCCCACTGCCGGGGTTTCAAACAGGAGCGGTTCAGCTCGCGATGACAGAAAGCAAACAAACTAAATACGCAGTGTGATGTTTCGCGTGATTATCAAATATGGGCGATTTGTTCGAAAGAGCCGCCGGGGGACGAGTTACTCTTTTATCATCCAACATCTGTGAGACACAACAACAAAAACAAAGAACAGAAAAAGGGGCAAACATTCACACCGGCTCCATCAAAGACAAAGACACACACAAAAACACACCTGCGGTGACAGATGGAGGTGGCCCTGGTACAAAAGAGAGAGGGCAACGGAGCGCCGGTGGATGGGAGTGAGGAAGGAATAATAAGCAGGCGGCGAGAGACACTTTGTTGATGTAAGTGTTTAACCAGCGGCGCAACGACACAAAAAAACACATCCAAAGGGGGATAAACGACAAGAGAGAGTGGTGTTGTGGCGTTGGTCCCCCCCCTCCATCTCCCCACAACTCCCACCGCCTCCCAACCACCCGACATTAGCACCCCCAACCACCCCCCCACCCCTGAATCTGAGCATGACAACAAGGTGACTCGGCTCCAGCTGCACAACAATCTGTCAGGTGGTGCCAGCGAGCTGCACCGCTGCGGCGCAGGGGGAGCGCCTGCACTCGTTTGTTTGTGTCTTCACCCGCGTCTTTTTCTCCAAGTCAGCGTCTGATCTCTGCAATTTATCGGAAGTTGGGCGCAAAAGTGAAAAGGGAAGAACAGCTCGAGCATTCCTTTGACAAATTGAGCCATTATATTGGTTGTTTTTCGTTTGGAATCTTGATGTACGCTCTTGAGCAGACACATCAGTCAAAGAACATGTGAAAATGAGCCTCGTGCTCCCGTTTCTGGGGAGGTGGGGGGGGGGGGGCAGCTGCTTGCGTCTTTCGAGCATCTGACGGAACAGATGTGCCTTAATTGTAATCAATAAGGAAGCCTTGCGGACCATGTGACAGCTCACGTTTCACTTGAACTGCAAAATATATTTTTTTCTTGTTGTTGTTGTTGTTGTTGTTAATCCAATAGTCTCATACTCCTTTGTGCCAAATGATGAGTGTTGAACCGCACAGAAACCATTCACAGTCAACTCCTGGTAAAAGGAAATGACACAGTCTCCTCTTCCATCTCCAGAAAGGAAGCTGGGCAGCAGAAGACTGAAGCTGAGAGGGAAGGATGGGGAACCAACACAAGGAGCACTTTCATTGGTTCTTACCATAGACTCAGGAAAAAGAAGGGATTTCATATGTTAAATACATTGAGACACATCGCGTTCAATAACTCTAAACATGCTTTCTATGAAAGGTGGCTATTTTGAAGAATTTAAATATAAAACGTGTTTGAGTTATTTGACACTTTTGTTGTTTCCCACATAATTCCATGTGTGTTCATAGGTAGTTTTGATGCCTACAGTGAGAAACTGCAATGTCAATATTAACAAATGGGTTGGGTTTCTGAGCAGGGAGTCGTCATAGGAAACTAGAGTTTCTCGGATTTGTAAGCTTGACATAGAGAGAATATACAACAACTTAGCTAACCAATAACAATTAAGCTCTCATCGTTCTTCCATTGGCATCTGGCATGTTGACTGCACGATGGATGGTTTATTCAATGGCAAAAAAACAACAAATGATAACAACAACAACAGGAAGCTAGTGCAGGCTGGTAAAGCAGGGCAGTCGGCGTGCGATGCTGAGCTCTGGTCCCTTTTATCAGAACTGGACAAAGTTTCCTCATTAAAAGAGCAGCAGAGAGGCACGAAAGGCTTTTCTCTACTCATTAGTGGCTTTGGCCAGAGGAGGAGGGGTGTCGCGTGTCAAGTGTCACCCACTGAACCAACAGAAAGCTTGCTTGGTGCTGGAATTAAATGACTTCACTTGTGTGACAAACAGACTGGCCCGTATCCAGTGACACAAAAAATTCCTCTAATCTCATTTGCGTTTTATTTTTTTTACAGTGCCCTACAAATCCCCCCCCCCGTGTTCCTTTGGGTCTTTTCCCAGACGTATTACGCCGAGGTTTTGGATGCTTTGGACACCGTGCTGCACTGGTTGATGCCACAGGTAGTGACTCGTTGATTTGAGCTCTTGTTTTATTTAGGGAACAGAAGGCTGAAGTAACGGAACGGCCTGCATGCCAAGAGTCCAGTTACCTTTGGGTAACAGAATATGTGGACCATTGTGTTCAAATGTCCATTGTTGAGGCCGGCTCCCTTCCTTCACCGCAAAGAGCCGGCAAACCGTCCGCGAAAGGCCCTGCTGAACCAGATCTGTTCGGGCTTGCTGGTGTGAGTGAGGCTGCAGCTTTGCCACCAATCACAGTAAGTACGTTATGGCTATTGTCAACAGCTGGTCAACGACCCATCGACCTGAGCATCGACATTTTTTTCACCCATAACCATAACGTTTCCCCCCCCCTTTGACTCCTCGTCCGAGAAAATGGTGACAAATCTGTTGAGCCGACACTTTTCCCACCTCCTCTTCCATAAAACCCCCTCAGACACATTTTTTAACTTCATCGCCAATCAAAGGAGCCCAGATTGCAGTCTGCTGCACAATATGTTTTGCTGCACTTTATTAGGCCCACAGATAAAGCCCATGGCTAGAAGTGAGGGCTGTGAGTAATGAAGGCTCCCTCGGCATAACAAGATCCTACCCTCCTCATGCGCCTCTTCTGCTCTCAATTTGTCGGATCTATGAGTTCAGCTGGCCGTTTTCCTGCCTGACTTTCCAAAAGGAACCGGCCCACACAGATGCTGCTGCCTCACGGTGCAATCAGTTTTCTTTTTTTTTTTTTTATTCTCAGCATCCACAATTTATTTCAATACAATTCAAATATGCAACTCCAGCCTCTTTTTGTAGGGAGTTGCATGAGAGCAAAAATATTTTTTTTAGGAAAACAGAGATACTGAAACCATTTGGTGAGACTTTGGGCTCACTCGCACTAGTGTTGTAGTCGAGACTGGTCTTGGTCTCAAGACCACTTCTTAAGGGTCTCGGTCTTGTCTCGGTCTGGGACTGGGTGGCCTCGGGATTTTTGACCAAGACCAGTCAAGACTCAGTCAACACTACCATGGCAGATAATAATGGAAAAGAATCCATCTGCTGCCGTTTTACGCTGTTTGTGACACACAGATTGACACCCCCCCTTATTCCTAGTTCCCCCTTATTCTCAAAGTCTTGGTCTGGTCTTGGCCTTGAACCCCAAATGTCTTGGCCTTGTCTCCATCGTGATACTCTCTAGTCTTGATAATGTTTTGGTCTCGGTTGGTGTGGTCTTGACTGCAACACTAACTCGCACTATTTTCAACAGCAGATCCTTGAATGAATAACACAATTCAATATTTCAGACGACTGGATCCTCAAACACTCTCAACAGAGAACGAACCAGCTGTTTTGTTTCCACAGAGAATGTGAAGCACCAAGTGACCTCTGCTGCAGCTAAAGCTAACTGACTAAAGCAGCAACAACTGCTCAGCCCTGCCAATTGGCTGAGTGCTTCACTGGAGAGATGTTTGTCGCCAGCTTTATTCCAGATGGGGACAGTTGTTTTGCTCCCAGTGCTGGTTGTCGACACCAGCTGACACAACAGCAAGCAGCTCTTGCCCGATAGTGTTCAGCTGCCTCACGCTACTGTTCTGTTGGGATAATATGGGACTTCTTGAGACTTTATCTGAGGAAGAGAATTTCGTTTTACTCATTTTTCTTTCACATGAAAAAAGCCAATCGCTGAAGCACAATTAAAACAACTTTCCAATGGAGAATTTACCAAAAGAGAATCACGCTGCAGTAGGTTCAACTGCAACTTGAAAAGTTGCTCGAACTAATGACTGAAGGGTCAGCTGTTCTACACAATGATCTAAATAATCACTGTTGCTGTTTGAAAATATTTTTGGAAATGTAATCTGGAGTTGTTCAGATATTTTTGGCAACACTCTGTGAACAAAGAAAGGTGTTTTGGGGCACCAGCACTGAGAGTAAATTTATATTTATGCCCACTTACTGAAGAACCACGGAGCAGGTTTCCCAAAGCTATTAAAACTTTATGTTAAGTTCAAGAATTTTAAAGACTTTCCAGGTATTTTAAATTCAATAGCTCACTGAGCCACCGATCAAGGTTACAAAAAGGAGTTTAGTAGCCAGAAATTTTTCGATATATATTTTTTGTCATGATTCCAGAAGCCTAAAGTCCTTGATTTCACAGAGACTTTGCCCAAAAATTACACTGAAAGTTGTAGGGTTTTTGTTTGTTGCAAAATGTCAGAAGAAAATGAAAAAAGCGATAAATAGTTGTCCTCTTTGTCATTATAAATGAGAACTTTGTTGAAGAGTAAGTAACGTGTTAATGTTACATGAGAATGGACCCACTAGGAAATGATTCTTCAAATAACCTTACTGGCAGAGTAAACTAACTAAAGATTCAAAAATGTATAAAATGTATGAAAATCCCACATAAACCTGTTGCACGTTTTTGTAAGACTGAATAAATGTTATGAATGTCTCAGCCTTCACACAGGAATAAATAAGAAATAAAACATTTAACGTCTGGATTTTTTCTCCACTCTCAGTAGCACATGCTGCAGTGAACTGGGCCCAGACCTTTCACCCTTTCTCAAAGAGGGAGGCCAACACCAATTTCCCACCAAGTTCTGATCGTATTGAGGTTGTTGCATCTGGATTTTTCTTTTTATCATGAAAAGTGGTGGCAGAGCAACTGTTTGCAGAGTATTTCAAAAATGTCTCGCGAGCAATTTATGAACTTTGGAGTGCTCACATCATTTTTGCTGATGCTACAGGTCAAGCAACCATAGAGTTGTAATCCTATGAATATGGACAATTTGAGAGAGTGATTGGCTGCATAGATGGATGTCAAGTTCCCATCAAACGTCCATCAACTCCTGATGCTGAGGAGTGCAGAATCCAAGAGAATTGGTTTTCTATCAATTTTCAAGGTGTATGTATTTCTAATCTGAAACCTTCAAACACTGTTGTCTGCTGTAAAGGGCCAATTCACACACAATTCAAGGAGTTTTCTCTGATTATTGTGAGTTTCAGAGAAGGCCACATAATGGACAACTGCTGGGGGACGGTGGTTATGCTTTCACGTTGGGTGCACCCTATGCAGCCACTCTACTACTTCAGAGAGCAGGGTTACTTAATTCATTAGTCTTGTTTTGTTTTTTTGTTTTTCACTTTTTTCCTCCCACGAGATGTAAATCGCTTCCTTCCCATGTCTGCATTCTCTTGTCAATTCAGGGTTCAGTTTAAAGTTCTTTCACATGGAAGTATACAATTTAAGCAAAATAGAAGAGACATGATTTACTGATGATTGTGAAGTTATCTCAGCCAAGTTCACTGAGGTTATTTCTTTTTTGGTAAATTATTCATTCATTCATCTTCCATACCTGCTTATTCCTGACCCTGAGCTCAGGAATAAGCGGGTATGGAAGATGAATGAATGAATGTTTAGTAAATGAACAGTGTTAAATTTGCACTATATGAAACGTGTAATTAAGATGTTTGAAACTTTGAAATATATACATACATATATATATATACATATATATATATATATACCTCTGCTTCACGTCACAACGGAGGCTCTTGTTTCATCATTGTGGCAGAGTGTGGCTGCAGGTTGTGCAGCTCACGGTCTTCTTGATGGAAAGGTTGAACTGCTCTCAACGTCAGTTTGAAGTGTCTGGCATGGAGTTACAAAAAAAGTCTGGGACCAGTTGTGTTGGTCCCGGACATAACAGTCTCGAGGGGATTACAAAATACAGGCAAATCAACAGATGTTTTTATATTCATTTTATTGTGTATGCGAACATGCTTGGGATGTGAGTGATTCAACTGGAATGCAGGAGAGCAGCAAATCAGTGAACTTTGTCTGAGTGAATATGCTTCATAATTCACATCAGTTGGAGATGCTGTCACACACTGTTGAAAGATGCGTCAGTCAAATGTACAACCACATGGTGGAATTTTAGCCATTCATTCCCTTTTGTTTATCATATATATATATTTATAACAGAAAGCACTTCTTTCAGACGAAAATACAGTTTGTGTCTTTGCATATAAAATACATTCAGAATGAAAAAAGACTCAGGAAAGGAAAACAGTTCAACATTTTTAAGAGGTACGACACAAATACACAAATATAAATTTTTTCAGAGGACAGAGGCATAAAAGAGAGCGCAACACTAGAAGACAGGAAGTGGGGGTGGTGGTAAACATGACCACAACCATTTACACACTGATGACAGGAAAGTGCTCAGCAATGCTGCATTGTCAGTTTTGGACAAAAAAAACAACAACCAAACATTTCTTTAGTTTTGGACAAAAACAAAAGTCTTGGCAGTGGACGACAGGAGGAGATGAGAGACTGCTGAGTGGATCAGGCATTCACTCCCCCCCCTACCCCCCCCCTGTTGAACATGTGTGTATTGAACCACTGCTCAAGTTATTCAGTGAGGCCAGCTAAATAAAGTTTAAATATATTTGGCTCCATCTAAAATGGATTGTTGTGACTGTACCGCTGCGTTTGGTCATAAGGGTTCCGTGCCTTTGATTATGGATTGAATAATAAAAAATAAAGACAGACAATAAGTATTGCTTGCAAGTGCGTGTGTGTGTGTTTAATGCTTGTTTAACTGACACTTGCACTGCTAACTGCTAAGCTACGTGTGAACGGAAGCATTACAAGGCCCGCAGTTTGGCCAGGAGAGCCTCTACGTCCGACATTCCGTTAGCGCTGCAGCTGCTGACCGCACTGGTGGCGGCGGTCGGCGGGAAGGCCGGAGGCTCCGCTCCCACCTCCGGCTCCCGCTCAACAGCTTTCACCATCCTTCTCTCGATCACCCTCTCCCTGTCCTGCCAGCAGCTGTTGGCCGCGGGGTTCCTGTACCTCCGAGCTGGCTCCGGACCGGCGGCGGGCGGCCGACCCTCGGGCTCACTGCGGGCCTCGCTGCTGCAACCGTGAGTCGCTCTCGCCGCCTCTGAACCGGCGGGGATGTTCTGCCGAGAGCGACACCGCTGCAAATGTGCCCTGTTGTTTTCTGCGAGGTGACAGAGAGAGAGGCAGAGAAAGAAAGAAAGGAGGCGATGAGCGGCGCTGGCTGCCTGTGGTGGGGGAACGATGCCGCTCAGCGATAAGCAGCGGCGTAAAGCAAACGGGAGACGTGGTGGGGGTTAATCGGATTGGGAAATTAATTAACGCAGCGAGAAGCCACGCAAATGCCGACACTTGCAGCGGCGGCGGCGGCGGCAAGCGGAAGAAAACATAGCGGGACGCATAAACAAATCATCAGGCAGCAAAAACAATGCTTGCACATGTATGCACACGCACAAACACACACACACGCACACAGCAGCGGCGGCGGCGGCAGAGTAAACAAACACTGATTGGAAGTGATCTCCTGCGGCAGGCTGAGCCGAGCAGCGAGCTCGCCGACATGACATGGATCCGGCTGATCAACCGCCGCTGAAGCTCCGAGACGCTGCGACACAAGGTCGCCGTCTCCCCACCTGACACCCTTCAACTCAGCACCGCCAGCGGTGGGAAGTAACGAAGTACAAAAGCAAGTACTTACAGTCAGTGGATTTTTTTTAGTTTTTTCAGGTATCCGTACTTTAGTTGAAAATTTCTTTTTGAGATGACTTTTTACTTTTACTCCCTACATTTGGACAGAAATATCTGTACTTTCTACTTCTGACATTGGAACAACGTGTTGTGTTGTTTCACTGGAGTACGTTTCAGAGCCTGTGCTCTCTCACTTTTATTTGATTAAAGGAGTTGAATCAGGGTCTTTCATTTTACCAGCATATTTTTTTTGTACACAAGTATCCATTTCTTCTACTAAGGTGCAGAATGTGAATACCTTTGCCACCTCTGAGCACCACCACTACCATCTATTCTCCTTCCTACACGCTTGACTCCTGCAGGCTCCTCCTCCTCCTCCTCCTCCTCCTCCTCCTCCCCCTCCCCCCACCCACTCATGCTTTGGTTTCCCCGATTTAAAACACGCACACAAACCCAGGCAGACGTGCAGACGTGCAGAGTGCGGCGACAGCCCAGGATCAGACCGGGGTTCTGAATTATAATCCCTCTGAGCAGATCCTAGACTTCATCATCGGTATGTGCAAGGGAGAAGGTAAAAATCCATATTCATGTGACCTTGAGCGCCAGGCTGGGGCGGGGGTGGGACTGAAGGGGGGGGGGGGTGGCGCGAGGAGAGAAGAGACGCCGTCGCATTTAAAGTTTCCCGAGCATTAAACGTCTGGCAAACAGGAGTCAAACACAGCCGAGCAGAACGGAGCGCCCCGCTCTGTCAGCCAATCGGTAATGAGTTTGGAGCGCGGCCAGTCAGTCATGACAGTGTGTTTTATGGGCCGCGCTGACGGATGACAAGCGACGTCCCTGAGCACAACCTCTGACCAAGAAAGAAAGATTAAGGCAAAGGCAGGAGGAAACTGACTTGCAAAATGAAGAATAGCAAAGACGATGATCACACGGGTGCGTGCGCGCGTGCATGCGTGCACGCCGGCGAAAAACACTTTCACGTTTCGCGCAGGATGGACGTTGGGCAAGCGGGAGCCAGCAGGGGGAGTCAGGGCGTCGGGGGGAGGTTGGGTCGAGACTGTGAAGGGATAAATTGAGTGTGATGTCTCTGCGCTGTAGCTGAACATTTACCACAGCTGAAAATCCAGTCGAGTCTAATTATCTAAGGCTTTTTTTCTCTGCCTTCCTGTTGCTGCAGCCGCGATTGTAAAAGATGACAATTACAGCTCGCTGTCACACCCCCGTGCACCCACACTCCCTTATCCGGACTCCCCTCCTCTCTCTGCAAACCTGTCATCTCCGCTGCAGGCTCGCCTCTCTGTTATCAGGGTGCTGGCCTGGTGGTGGTGGGGGAGAACCCCCCCCCCCTTCTGGCGTGATGTTGAGAAAGCGAATAAATGTGGACTAAACGACGTGCATTTTAACGACTTGTGTGCATTTGTGCAGAAATGTTGACCCAGTGCGGTTTTCACTTTTGAGATACTCCAGAAACAAACACCGGCAGCACTCATTCCAAGCATTACTTATTTCCTACACATTATCAGGGAAATATTTTTAATAAAAATAAATAGGATGAAAAAAATATTCTTAGAAATTATTCCATAGACGTGCAATGTGATGCAATGTAACGGCCACATGCCGCAGGGAGGGACGTAAAGAGGTATAAATACACCTGCATTTACACTTCAAAAACAAATGATAAAACCCACATTTCAATGAGACCTTTTATCCAAAAGTGCTCTCCTTTGTAGCGGGGCTCACACCTTTACTGGTGAGCATGATCAAAGTGCTGGCAAGTCCGGTTTCTTCTCAATCTGCTCGCCTGCGACACCTTGCTGGCTGGCCGCTTTGAAGCCCGGCCAGCTCCTCCAAACGGACCTACATCCAAGGGGTAAAACACGTCTGCGAGATGTAAAACACCCCTCATCTCTCAGGCTGCAGCTCCTTCAACCCCCAGACAAGCGTTGCTTTTAACAAGAGAATCGGGCGGATTTCGAGAAAAAGTACACGGTGTTTAATTGAAGACATGCTGTGATTCCAGGAGTGAGCCACCATCCCTTAGAGGCACTTTGATATGAATTTAGACGCTAAAAAGAAATGAAAAAAAGAAGAAGAAAAAAAAGACGATGACTGAAGAATAAGAAAAAGATTGGCTACAGGGCTCACTGCTGCTCCGGAGGCCATGCAGTGTATCTCCATCTGCATGGAATCCTTTGGTGCGTCAGATGGCAAATATTAAAACGCCCTTGTTAAAATGGTAACAACTGCTTAACTATTTAATCTCATGCAGAAATATTCAAAAGGGGTTGATTCATGCTGCAGTTTGGACACGTTCTCTTGCTTATTACAAACACCGCGTTAGCCTTGTTAACGCCTACTCGGTGAAACCTCGGGCCAACTTGGACAGTTCAGCAAAAGCCTTGAGCATTTTTTTCACTTCATAACCCGTCGACATGTTTCTCCATTTTCGATTCGAATGACACTGACCCTATGATGATCTCCGGAGGGGAATTTGAGAAATTACGCACGGAGCTAAAAAAAACTTCACGTCAGGAGCCGGTGCTCCTCAAAACCGGTGAACAGACCAAGATGTAAATATATATGTATATATTATTTTTAAATCCTACTTTTCCAATTACAGACATCACTATGAAGTGCATATGTGGCCTTGCAATCATATTAGCAAGGGGTAAAATCCTGGATCCTACTTTCAAGTTGTGTTGTATCAAAGAACTGACGGTGATGCCATCACAGAGTAGCTTGAGACTATTGACTGCACATTGTAGAAAATAATGTGCATGTTTTTATTTGGTTAACTGACACAGCCCCTGTTTGAAAAGGCGGGCAAGCAAAAGAAGAAGGGGACCGAGAGACACATTTTTGTCAAAAGCAAAGGCAAAGCTAATACTGCATAATGTGCAACCACTCAAATGGTAATAAAAAAGAAACATCAATCACCCTCTGGCAATGGGCTGTAGTGCAGGTGATAAAGTCCCCTCTCACTTCTAACAGAAATTACGTGCAGTAAGGAAATAACCTAAAGAACAAAATCAAATGCATAGAAGTTATTCTGTCAGTTTGTTTATCTTGCTGATCCAAGTCCAAGCGTTCTTTTTGAAAGCAAACATTGTCAAAATCATTTCTTTTTTCCAATAACGTTTATCGCTTCTGCAACATCTTTGCACTTGATTTTAGATTTTTGTTTTCTCTTCTTACCGCCGTGCTATTAAATACCATTTTACTGCAGAGTCGCCCTGGTCGTTTATTGGCTAGCAGCAGTATACATTTGACATTCAATCATGAAAAATCTTTCTCCACTTGTGTTTGCTGCTTCTAATGAAAATGATCCATGGGAAACTCAGCTCGTCGTTTCCTCTCGCTACCTCAAAGTTTTTAAGAAGCTCAAAGGCTCAAACAGAGCCTGGATTTGGTCTGGCCTGCAGCAGTGCTCCTCTTTCATAGTGGTTTTCCCACACTGTTAAAGCCACACAGCCGGGGTAACAATGTGACAGTGGGAAGGAATCTGCATGGAGAGAACAGACGCTCTCTCCATGCAGAGAAGGTCTGTTGGTCAACACACAAGAAAAAGCCCATTGGTTGGTATTTTCAAATTCTGTAAAGCAGGAGAACAAGACAACTCGGTCAAATCTACAAGTCTTTTACAAAAGTTCCGTCTGTCCTTCACCGTAGTGGACAGCAGCTCTGAAGAGGAAAAACAGATGAAAAGCTCTGGGCACACTGAGCTCGTTACGGCTCCTCGCGTTCTCAGCTTTTACAGTGGAGAACGTCGCACACAGCCGGCAGCCTTCTAGCTGCCTCCTGACAGTCCTTTCACAACAGAAGACAAGTGAGATCCCCCGAAAAACAGACAACTTCACACTCGGAATGGGTTGAGAACATCATCATGAGTTTTCAAAACTGAGCCGTGGTGGTTTCATTAAATGTCTGAGAGACTGGCAGACTAAAAGGCAATGTCCAATAGAAAAAGTACTTTTCTTTCCCTGTCAAAATAGCTGCAAAATAGCAAATAGCTGCAGAGAGGAATTCACTTTCCCCCCGCCGTCAGATCATTTAGTCCATTTGCATTTGCCACTTCAAATACAGATGCAGATGAGTCTTTCCTCTCATCTCTCCCACCCTCCCCCTTTCTCTTCACTCTTATCAAGTTTGCAGTGTTTGATCGCTTTAAGAGGAGACTGGTCATGCAGGCTCAAGAAATATATATATGAACACTGAAACTGCTCTCTCTCTGCAGACATTTCCTAAAACACATGCAATGAATCACATGGCAGCTGTCGACAGCTTCTGAGGAAATCCAAAAGGAATTTGTGAAGTTAGTTAAAACTAAACTCTTTTCCGATTTCCTACATATTTTCATTACAAATCGTAATTGTATTATATTATTATTATATGTTAATACCTCTCCAGGTTCCAAACATCGAAATTATACTTTATTTGCATTTTTTGCAATGTGCAGCTCTGAATAGAATAAGACTTAAAAACATTTTGAAAAATACAGAAAGGAGTATCCCTTTCCATGTCTTTAACTATCTGTCCTTTTCTATGAAAGTAAGACTGAAACATGGAGCCTGAATGTCCTCCAGCTCGTCCCGTTGAAAAGGGAGCAGACGGCTTGTTGGGCTGTCGGTATGCATTAGAGTGGCTGTAATTAAAGACCATTACCTGGCTACACACCACCCACTGAGAGCAGAATCTTCAATATATTCAAACCTGTGTGTGTGCGTGTGTGTTAAAGTTGTTTGGAGGCTGTTAAGGGCCCTGATTTACTAAAGGTTTGCCGCTGTAAAAAAAAACCCAAAAACCTTACAAATGTCATAGCACACACACACAAATTCTAAAACTGATCTACTGGTTGTTTTTGCGTTTTTGTTTAGGACATTTGAAAGGCCACGACTAAAGGGGCCCTGCTAGGCCAATTTCCAGATACAAAAAAATTTATTTTGGTCGTCTACTTCCAACAATAAAAAAGGGAACAAGGTTTGTTTTCCTCCTAGTTTGAGCTTCAGGCCTTCCAAAACAAGTGCTTCCCTCACTCATCCTCCCCTCGCCCTCCTACCTGCTCCATCTGGGGCTCCACCTTGGAACAGCGGCACCTCTCCCATGAGAAGGCCAGCTGCTTACTGCTAGCGCTAGTTAATGGGGGAGATGGCTACTAGCTCTTACTGTGATAATCAGGTTGCATTGTGTTCTAGAAATCTGAATGGGCTGTTTCAGCGCAGTAACACAGATGAAGCCAGCCCATGTAGAAATATGCCAGTTGTGACTTTTCATTCTTGGTGTGGCCGAAAACGGCGGTTTTTCCATTATAGGAACCCTTTAACTGGCGCTGTTTCGCGCACACAAAAACATGGGCTGCAGACACGTGCAATCTGATTCAAATCCATTTCTTATAAGGCGTTTCAGAAATGCACTTGCCTCTTATAGAGTACTTAGAAAAGAGGAAAACATCTCAATCAAAATAAATACATCATGGCCCAAAAGCAGGCGCTATTTTCTCCTGCTCACATTACTTTTACCCAATTGGTGCTTTGGTATGAAAAGCTGCCTGGTGAACGCAGCGCCGCCCCGGGCGTCTCCAGTGAGGACACAGCGGCGCCACAGAGGTTTTGAGCGATTACCTCACGTGAGACTGTGCAGTCTGGGGTTACAATTCAATGGCTGCAATTTTAATTATTTTTTCCCACGTGTAAGCACTCTGCTCTTCTATATTCTCACCAGTGAGGACTGGTTAGGCAGGTAAAACCCTTATTTAAACAGGGCGGTCTCTGCCACTTTTGCGCCTGTTGGCAGACTTTGTACATCACCCGCAGCTTTCAAAGCAACAATACCCGCAAACTGTGAGCGTGGGAAATTTATTTGCATGGCTTATTTGGGATCTCAGTAAATCAGGTTCTGGGTGTTTGGGTTTTTGTTGGAGGCACAATGGAATGGAGAATTAATGGAATTTAATGTAAATCCTCAGAAAGACAGACATGTGTGTGTGTGTGTGTGTAATCTCAGGGGGCAGAGGCATCAGTCTCACTTCCCTGTCACATCCAAAAAACAGCAAAGGAGATTAGGAATAAGGAGTAGCAAACAAGCAATGAAAGGGGCAGGAAGGGAGGCCAGCGGTGGAAGAAATAGGATGATGGGGAGATGATAACAAGACGGGCAGAGCAAACAGCCTTGAGACATTGGCATTGACATTTGGAGATGATGACTATGATTTGGACAAGACGAGGGGAGAAGAGAGCAGAGGGGGGCAATAAGGGCGCAGAAGAGAAAACAAAGAAGGTATGGGAATGGATTGTTGAGCTTGCACTAAAACAATCTGTGAGCATTGGGGGAAAGTGCCACTGCTCTCGGTCCTAAAACTTGGTCCACTTTAATGTTTCATTCTCTTGAGGCAATTTCCCAAGCTATGTTGAGAGAGAAAAACTGTTACACATGATAAAGTATTTAACAGAATGGATTTAAGGCTAATTGGATAATTATAATTTCATCTGGAGGGCTTTTGGAAGGACGCGTAGGAGTGTACAATGTAGTCTTATTTCCGCTTCCTAGATAATTATGTCCATTCTTCTATCAATTCACGGCTAGATGGCACTTTTATATTCTAAAAGTTCTAGTTAGGCTAGTTGCTGGCCTGCGAATGAGGGTGAATAGCAGAATAACTGTGTGTTCTAATTTTATCAGTAATTTATCGGACAAAAACGTGAAAAATTTCCAGCTGCCAAACTGTCCATTTGCTGCTTTCTCAGAAGCATAATATTGTTGTGGGGCTTAGTAGTTCTCTCACATTTTTTTTTTTTTAAACCGTGCCAATTACAACAACAAAGGCACTGTCAAGACATTTTAAATGCAGCAGGTCTACACAATCCTCCAGACACGATCATTCAAACGTATTGCAAGTGGATATTGGAGCAGTGCTCTTACAATTTATATTGTTGGATTTTTTTTTTTATGGGGAAAAAAAAAAGCTTGATAATTCAGTTTAAAAAAAGGAGATTTCTTTTCAAGCCACATTGGAAGAAATGTCCAACTACAGCAGACAAAGCCTGGATTTAAAGCAGCCTGGTTCAAGTTTCCAAGTTCAGTTTCTTGACATTTATAGGACACCCTTTATGACTCAACCATAAAGAAATTCATACATCTGCATAAATGACACTGGACTTAGGGACCCAAACATGCTTGAGAGACCTCTTTCACCCACCAGGCCCATCTGCACATCATTGATTGAGTCCTGCTTGCAATCATGATAAGGTACAGAGAAAGGTGATGAATAAGTCAGGGGTGGCTTGCGACTAAAATCCAAGAAGGTTTCCTCAGATGTCAAAGGGCTGAGCTGGATGTCCCTCCAGTCCTCTGTGGTTCAGTGTGAACCCCAGCCACTGTGAGCTGCAGCCGAGCGTGACATTGTGTTAGCACGCCTTGGTGCATCTAACAATGTTTCAAAAGGCAGCCCGGTTCCTCGCTACTAGTACTGCTACCCTGCGCACGCTGCTGGCTCGCGATGCATGAGAAACACTATTGAGAAAACAATTAAAATGAACAACGAAAGGCTTCTGTTTTTATGGACCGCACAATCCATCTGGCACATCATCAATTGCAGGAAGTAGTTTCGAGAGATGTGTGAATCATGGCAATCACGATAATTGTGCCTTGTGAGAAATAGTTCATTTTTGATAAAAGACACAATGTTGCTGGAGAAGGAGCACAGGAAGAAAATACTGTGATTCCGTCTGCTTGCAGAAAGGTAAATTCAGGCAGTCACATCAGAAATTGATTGCTTTTATGACGGCACCCAAGGTTCTTGAACACGATGTGGAAAAAATACACTAAAATGTCATTTACAGAGGTAAAGTAGTCACATTATTTGAAGGTTGTTTAAATCATTCATATACTATTTACAACCACTTTAATTATTCTGCACTTACAATAAATAAATACATAAATAAAGAATGACTGGAACACATATACAATTTACAAAGTAAAACAAGCTAATAAACGTATCAGCATGTGTAAGACTTATTCTAAGAAACAGGATGGTCCAGTGTTATTACAAAGACCAAAGACACTTGGCAGATGGTTGCAGCAGCCGGGACTCTTACTCCTGCTTTACTCTAATTATATCCCTGTGCTGGGTAATGGACTGAAAATGTTCTAATACAGGATCAGCATCACTTCCTGGGTACTCTGCTTCCCTCTGCCTCCCGCAAACACTTGCACGCTCATAAAAAGCAAACATCACACACAAACGCAGCAAGGCAACATGACAGACACTCATCACAGAGTTACACACTCTGATACACACTGGCTTTCCCACTGATACAGGTGTGCAGTCTGCGCACTCTGCAGCCTCTGGCATGAATTAAGTAAGTAAAGATTATTAATGCAGCACCTTTCAGAGACAGTGGCTGCTCACAAACAATAATAAGGCCCTAGAAAACATAAAAAACACATTAGAGGTGGATTCAAGAAGCCATAAAAAAAATCGTGCTCTCGCACTGCGGGGAAAGTCCAACTGCCATTTTATAGCGTCTGCCGGTTTCAATGGACGTAAAGGATGGAGAAGTGCATTTATTTCACAGTCTGGGATCCATGGCTTAAAGAGTCTGGAAATGAGTTAGGGGCGCCACTAACCAGCTTTGGGCCAATTACCTCAGGCTGTGAGGTATGAAGCCCATCACAATGTGTGAAAGAATTAACATCCTTTCTTTCTGCATGAGGTGCAAAGCAACAACAGCCTACTGTTCACAGTAGGGGAAAGAGTGGCTGCTGTGGTGCAGGTGTGTAGTTGAACATAAAGCCGCATCGTGGGGCACGAATAGTGCAGCAAATGCAAAGCATCATACAACTACATTGATGCTCAAGCACAGCTCTCCTTTGTAGGAAGCCTTTAATAAAGCAAAACATTCTTCAATCTGCCATGAAAAAAGGTCTTCAAGAAGACTGTTTGGGGAAAGTGGGTGCAATCAAAATTTGGTTGACAAAGAAGTTATTTTGTTGTTTGTCTTTATTGAAGGATTGATCATAAATTTCGATAGTTTGGATTCAATTTGGAAGAACTATTGAACATTGTTTTTATTTTCTTCAATAATTTAAAACCTGACAAAAATATTATTGACTGAACAATATAATAGCTCCAATGTCTTAAAAAAAAAAAAAAAAATCAGTTTAAGGCTTTTGAGACAAACAGGGAAAGAACTGATGCTGTGCTGTCGCACTCTCATGAAATCATAAGATTTTTTCATTTAATTTGCATGACTTCAAATTTGCTAAAGTTCATTGTACTGTAGATGATTTAATCAACTGGTTTAACATTACTTTATGCAAGATACAAAGAAAGATTGATATTGTTTTTTTAATAGCTGAATTAAAGAACCCCGTACTCAGTTACCGTAGCAACACCACCATACTCTTATACACGATATTCTGGAAAACTCCCATGTGACACCAATAGGTAATTCAATATTTAAGGTTCCAGTGGAGGCCATTGTCCTGACTGCCAGCTAAACGCCTGTGTTTAACACTTAGGCAGACCCTGACAGCTCTCAATATGCAAGGCCAGTTCTGCCAAACAGACTTATGAATTCCAAACAGCCTGGAGTCATGCTCCATATTTCATTGAAGTTGAATATTTAAAAAGATCAACCCACTCAAAACCTATAAAACCTATCGTTCTGGGGCCTTGTGTCCTAAAAATAAAATCACATCTGCCATATCGCATTACAGACAGCCACATCAGCCTCCATCTCTTAACTATTTCCCTCTTTCTGTTCTCCTCGCCCGCTGACAAAACCCATCTGGTAACCATCCTGTTTGCATCAACAAAGGGTTTGCACTCCCTTTCAAACTAGTGCACACTTCCTCCTTACTTTATCTCATTTGCCTTCCTTTGGTCTCCTACCTTCTGGAACTCACAATTCCTTTCCATTTCTATGAACTTATTATGCTCACACAAAGCCTTTCAGACTTTCAGCCTCATAAAGAATCACAAAACAACCATTTAAAGATGAAAGTTGACCATTTCTTCCCCTCTGACATTAGAATCTAAACTGGTGTTAAAAAGAGAGGAAAAGAGCATAATATTTGACAAGACGCAGTAAGATGAGTGAAGGCAAAGTGCAAGTGAGGCCAGCTGCTGACAGGACAGTTTTATTACGATCAAAGCCACACTGGCTTAGTTCTACTTAAAACTTTGATAATAATAGAATAATGTAAGAAAAGGGATAAGTCAACTATGGCCACAAAAACTCAATGGTATTGAATGTAATCACTCTACACTGGAAAAATGAACAATATATTAATGAATACATGCCAGCCCCTAATAAAGCACTGAAGAGGATTTATATTTGGCTATCAACTGAATTCAACAATATGCATATTTTATGCTTCTTCTCGATTTCAGACATGATCTTTGAATAATAAACATGAAACACTCGCGAAAGAGCCTGTGGGCAGGCGTGCTTGCACGCACACACACACACACACACACCGCATGTACGCAAACACCCACCAGTTGGAGGAAGGGAAAGAAATTGATCATATGAACTCATCCCACGGTGAAATGTGAAAGACAGGCAAAACATCAGGTCAAGATGGTTCAGGATGGGTGACATGCTATGAATAAATAAATAAATAAACTAAATACAAGAAAAATGAAAGTGGTTTCTGCAGAAAGAGAAATGTATTTGTAAGTATATATTGGCACAAATATTAAAAGACACATGGTGCACAAGGAGCGCCATCAGCCTGACAGCAGGCTCATTTTTGACACAAGTATGCTTTTAAAATGAAATATTCATTTAAACATTTCCTATGTATGTTTTACTATAGTACATTACATTACATTACATTTACTTAAGGACTTATTATGACTGAGCTGTTATGATAAAATTAGGTAAATCAGTGATTCACATTTTGGCTTCACAAATTAGAAAAGACAAAAACAATAAATCATGTCTAAACTCAGTCTAATATTAAATTAACAACCCATCCATGTATGGCTCACATCATTGGCGTTGATATTTCCTAATTCATGGCTGCAAGGAACTCAGAGCATTGACAGGAAACGGGAAAGTTATAGGAAAACGTTATTTTTTTCTCTAGAGGACATCTGAAAAACAAGAATGTGGTGGTGGTGGTGGTGCGAGGGGGGAGGGTGGTGGGGGGGAGGGGTAATTTTACACAAGAAGTTCACACGGTTCTGTGCGCTGAGGTTCCACAGCGCTCTCCTGAACTGACGGACCTCTATGACATGTCAATGCAGTTAGAAAGATGGCTTTACCCTCGTCAAGGTCAGCCAGAACCACTTACACTAATGCAGGGAGAGTGAGAGAGCGAGGGAGGCAATCAGTGAGGGAACAAATGAAGTGACGGGGCAGCCCAGTTGAGTTCAACTCGGCCTCTGTCCAGAGGCTCCTCCACTGACTTTCAGACAGGCCCAGCAATTAAAAATACATGCCTCAATGGTCCACACAACCATCTGAAGAACATAGAATGTTTTTACGCAGGCTAAAAACATGTCAATTGTCCAGTAATACAAATGTGTGCATTCACAGCCAATTGTCCCACCGACTTCATATTCCTTAAGGGACATTGGACTTAGCGCTGGCCAGCTTTGTTCCACTCAATGAACAACTAATCAATACGGCAGACAAATGATGTGGTGAAATACAAGGTTGTACGCATCACGGCTTTGGGGAACACATTAAACTAATCGCCGCTGAGGTATAGATGTCGAGCAGAAAGCTGTAGCTAATCACGCATGCCTGACAGTTCGTTGGAAGACAGACATCTGTAGGACAAGGACAGTGCTGTTGATGAGATTGGCCCTTATTGATTTAAATCAATAGAGGGCTGAACTGAGGTGTGTGCCCTCTACAAATGAGGAAACCCATCGCAATAGTCGCATTCCATTTTGTAACCGGTTGTTAGCCAACACCCAGGGGAGAATTTCAAAGTGGCCAAGTGAGGTGTGAGGCAGTGACCTCAGGTGGAGGTGTGTGCACCATAGGGTGTCTGTGTTTGTGTACATACACTTTGAAAACTGTACAAAAAAACCCAACTCCTGTACAAGTAAATGTGTGCACTTGTATGTATTGATGGTTTAACAAAAACAAATTCTTAATGGAGTTGGCTTTGGGGGGGGAAGAAAGGCCTTTACTCTAAGTGTGTCATCTATCTCGTTCTTTCTACAAACTCTCAAGGGGCCCATAGCCATGATACAGATGTGCTCTCTCTCATATGCAGAGAGTCAGAGGCTGAATGGGCTAAAGATGGGGTTAATATTGTAAATGGCTGAGAGACCAACGCTGCTAAACGTTCACAGATTTGACCGTAAAAAAAAAAGGCGTGCATTAAATAGCAACAATTATCATAATTTATTAATATATAACAATAATAATCGCAATAATTGTCTCAGTCAGCTGTGCTGCAGAAGCACTTAAAACAAAAGTGAAAGAGCAAACGTTGAAATCATTTGAATCACATCGTGTGGCGTCGCGTTTAAAATCCGCAGTTGCAGCTTTTCGTTTATAGATTTAAAACCTTCCAGAAAATAAATAAGCAATACAAAAGTCAAAGGAATGACGCACAAATGCAGACAGACAGACAAATATGCACGCACACACTTGGTGTCAAGATTCACCAAATCAATGTGCCAGGCTTAATGTCTAAGATACAGCTGCATCGATTCACACTGCATGAATCAGGCCAAAGCTCGGGCCGGGGAATCAAAGCTAAATCAATTCCAGCCTTTCTGTATCAGAAAAGCCTGGTATGACAGCCGTAGCAATTTATTTTTTTTTAAATATATAAAGGAAGCTAAACTCTTTTACTCAGTGTGATCCCTTCTGTTGTACCTGCCTGTTTTGCCTGCTCAGGAAGAGTGCTGATTTTTTGTTCACGACTCCCTGTTACATGAAAAAAAGAAAAGTGAAAAATCGCACCTCGACCACCCCATACCAATAACTTTGTTAGAGATTCAGAACAACATAATAATTCCTTGAAATGCATGATTTTGTTAGGTGATAATGATGAATCCATCCCAAGCTATAACTTATTCCTGCAACAGAGAAATCCTGCTTTCCTTCCAAAAACTAAGCAGCTGTTTTTCCAGCCTTTGCAGGATCCTTTCAACTGAAAAAACAAGAAAAGATATTCTGGCTCACCAGTGTTTGTGATTATTTCAAATCAATGCTTGATTTCAGCATTTAACATTCAAGCTCTGAACTTTACAAAGAAATATGTTGAATGCTGCCTTTCTGACACGAAACAAGCATATTTCAAACAAGTGTATGTGAAATCTGCTGTAGACGCGACAGATTCCTATTCGTTAGAACAAACAATCAACGGTCTCACACTAATTCAGCACATTTAGACATAAAACAACACCTCAGCCACCTCACACCAACATCTAATGAACAATGGCTGTGTGAGACGAGAGTATTTGGGAGCGCCTGCGGCACAATCCCACTTGTAATTATCACAAGAGCAATCAAAGAAGTAGCACAAGACAAACACAGGAACAGAGGAGAAATTGGGGGGAAGATGAGCAGTAAATAACTTTAGAGAAAAACACAATGTGCCATGACAGCAAGTAACATCCTCTGTCTGGGAACAATCAGAGAAGCTTTGCTGCTGTCTGTTGTTGCTTGCATTGATCAGAGTGGAGATAATAAGGGGTTAGTTTAGGGCTTTGCAGGGATGCTAGACTGCCTCAGAAGCTTGGTTAAATAGTCGTTTGTTTTTGTGATGGCTGCCTCATTACTATTTCTCTAAAATCAAGCTAGGCGGTACGATTTGTTAGTCTTAAGCATTGTCATCCGGATCCACAAAGAAAGAATAAAACAAACAGCATTAATGAATAGAAAAAATAAATTTGGCGTAGCAAGAAATGTTATTAGTGACTGAAGATACAAATAATGGCCAGTACAAATGGTGGAAACAGCAACCAAGTTCAAGCGTTTTTTTTTTTCTTTTAATTGAAGCACAAAACTAGCTGGGTTGTGTCAAGAAAGCATATCTGTAGTTGGATGCTGCTGCGACACAGGCAGGAGCCTCCTCAGCTATGGTAGGTCGCCTGGGTGAAGGTGTCTGATTCATTCAACGCCCCAAAACATCCAGTATCCATGCTTTTGCAGTTGTGGAATTATGTTTTTGAAAAGCTCATGCATTTGTTCTGTAGTTTATTTGAGAGCACTCACCAATATTTCCTCACATGCTCTGCGTGCGTTGTTCTGTCCAGCTCAGAACAGAAACAGGACTTTCAGCAAGATGATGTCTACAATTGCTTTAGTTTTAGTGAATCTAACTGGTGAGTGTATCGTGTGAACGCAAAAAAAAAAACAAACAAACAAACAAACAGCAGTGATAAGAACAAAAATCGAACAAACAAACTCCAAACCATTTAAATTCTATCTTTAAAACGCACCAAGATACTGGGGTTCCAGCTGAACAGTGAGTGGGCAGCTGCATGAACGTCCAACTGATTTACTAAGTGACCCAAACACAAGGAGAAAACAGTGCAGAGGGTACAGGCACGAAACCGGAGAGGGCGCTGCCACTGATGCATTCATGTACCCTGCCAGTTTGGCTCTGGCGGACAGTGACCTTGTTTATATGATTAGTAGAACCACTGGGGCATGATTGGCCCCGTTACATTATTACCCCGTCCCTTCCTTTCTGTCATCTCTTATTCATCAATCTAAACCTGCATCTCTCCAAATGCCACTTGTGTTTGCACACATTTTTTTTTCTCTTTTTAATTAAAAGGTTAACTCCTTATCCATTTTATTGACTTTATTATTATTATTATTATTATTATTATTTTGGAGGGTGAGGGTTGGTTGGGAGGGGGGTGTTCTGAAAAATAAAGAGATCATGAAATTCAAATGGAAAAGCATTGACCCTTAGCTAATGGTAATGACAAAGAGACAGTCAAGTGAAGACATTTGAGTGACGGGGACAAAGTGGTGCTTGACAGCCAACCAGTTAGGGAGTGGTTTCAACTGTCATCTCAGTCAACATGGGAACTGGAGTGTGATGGAGGAATAGCGTGTTTCTGTGTGTGAGATTGCCAGAAACCAAAAGATGCAGCAAAAAATAGCAAAGAAAAGAGAGAGAGAGATACAGAGAGAAAATGATAGACTGGGATTTTTGATATTAAATGGAAAGCTAATCAAATGCATCAGTGCTATAGGAGAAGAGTGTGATGTCCATTTGGTGAGGCAAAGTCACACTGTGGAAGACAACTAACGGTAATGCAAGCTAACAAGTGGGTGATAGATTTTAATGGACATCAGTTTATGGGAGCATCCACGTGAGGAAACAACTGATTACTATAAAATATGTGGTTAAGTTTCTTTTGTGTACAGGCACAAGACAAAAGGAAGTGTTTATTTTCTCCCCAAATTATTAACAAAAAAAGGAAAATATTAGTATAAAATTAGATTTGAATTAATTCCATAAAATACCTTTTCAGTGTATGTGTGAACTGTGTTAAATGCTAGAGTCAGAGATGCAAGTCACGAATCGTCTAAGACAGCAAAAGTGGACAAGGATTATGTCAACAAAAAACTAAAAATATTTAGTACTCAGAGACTATGTCAAAACTGACTCAGGATTTCCATATCAGCATCAAATCCAACAGAGAAGCTTAGGTTAGCTGAGGATCACAAATGATTTTGAAAGTCTGCAGTTTCAGTTTCATTTCTGAGAAATGTGATATCATCAAAATCTCTGTCACTTGCACAGGTGGCACACACAGATACCAAAGTGTAGACAGAAGTTATTTGTTCACTGGTCCATACTGACAATGACTTCAGTTAGTTTTTTTTTTTTTTTAAATGTCTATAGCTAAGGGAGTTTGGAAAGCCATTTATTCTCGAGATGCATGATCATATACATAATGTCTTTCGAAATATTCAATTTAAAAGGGCAATCCATTAAGTTTTGTCTAACAACTCTGGCAAAACAGAAACAAAGTAAAAACGCTAACAGAGCTGCAGACATTTCAGGCAATGAAAAATATATGGACCGATGAACTAAGAACAAAACACTATGACATCACCCTTGCCATCAATACATGGCAAATCACTGTCAATGATTTCACATTAAAGCTTCCACGCCACCTAAACAACACTGCCCATTTAAGCAAAATGTACATTCAAACATTTAATATTTTTGTGAAAGATAAAAATTCACCATCTTTCAAGTAATCATCAAATTGGTGAGCACTTCAAAATGAACAAGGGCAAAACAAGCACCAGTTTGTACCAGTGGTAACTACAGTGCATAGTGGAAGAAATTTGTGTGGTGTTGCATCAGTTTGCAAAGGATAAGAATAAAACAAAGATGTGTAAAAATTTCAGACAGAATAATAACCTTTAGAGTGCAAAACAAATTTCAAAAGCGACAGTCTGAATTTTTCATCCTGCTTCAGTATCAGTATAGGAGACACTTTGATATACTAGTAAACACAATGAATACTTTGACAGAGTGCCCTTGGCATTTTTAAAAAGCGCACTGAACAATTTCGCTCTGACTTCGAAATGAAATAAAAGGCACACCAAACAGCATGGTGGTTGTGTTACATATGAAGATAAGTCATGATGTAATGCAATGAAAAATATTTTGAATAAAGGCAAACTAGATTTTTATGATTGCACCCTTCGCTGAACAAATATTCCCAACAAAAAACAAAAATGAAACAAAGAATTGAGTGAATTAGAAGGCCTAGTGTTAACGGGAAACTATCTATCTAACAATGAAGAGATCTCGCAAGATGGCTAATTTTATATCTTAATCACATGTTTGAGGAAGGACTGAGCCAGGCAGGCATTAGTAGTAAATCATGTGGTGATGCAATTTACAAGGTAAGGTATTTAAGCAGAAAAGCTTAAAAAGTCTCAATTAAATAGGACTTAATTGATAGAAACCATATCGTGGCTGTTAGAATTTAAAACATCATACCGATGTATAAACTGCGGTTCTTTGTAATGTGCGTGGCGTGCTTGTGCTTCATGTATGATGGTTTAAGTGGTATTTCTCTCTATTATACTTTTTCACTTTCCTTTTAATGAGTTTACATGAGATGATGCAGTGAAAGGCCCGTGCAATGTTCCTCAAACTGAACACGTGCCCAAATACAGTTTATCCATCCTTTTCAATTCTTCTCATGGAGGAACCGTTTCCAATTAATCTGCTTTTAGGAAGCATAGATCCATTGCAGAGTCAATTTAGCACTGGAGGGTTTAATTATTAACATTTGTATTTATGCGTGTGAGAAGTTTCTGTTAATTCAGAAATTGTCAATGTATTCTGGTATGTGAGAAATGTTTGTAATGCTAATGTTAATTTCATATGTCAAAACAGTCTGACTAAATTCTGATTGCAAGGAAAAGTCCATTCAAATATATCTGTAATTAAGCTGAGACGTTATCATTGCAAACTAATTATGGAGTGTGAAATAGAAAGGGAAAGTTAATCACGTCTAAATGGAATGTCAATGGTTTATAAATGACAGATAATTAGAAGCATTCTTTCTCTCTTGAAAATCCTCTAGCATTCAAAACAGTTCTGTGTCTTTAGAGAGTAGTTAAACGTTCCGAGTAGAAGCAAGAGCCTGCAAATTTGTAAAGCTCTGACTGGAAATACAGCCCACCTGCTTTTCTATGAATTTGAGGCACTCAGACAAGATTGAGAGCTGTCTGCTGTCACTGCACCCATGCATCAGGTTGGGATGGCTCAGAGGAGAAGCAAAAAAAAAAAAAAAAAAGGGGGCCTTACAGGGTGTCAACAAAAGGGCCTACATATATTTGTCAAATGTGTGAGGCACTGTCACCATTACTGAAAACAAATTAATAAGAACAAGACAGTACAAATGGACCAACACTGGAGCATTTCTTTCATACATGAAAGAAACAAGGAAAGTATACTTTCTTAATAAACAGCATGCTATAATAAAGATATGAGGTATAGACACTACATATATAAAGGAATGAATAGTATAAAGGTAGAAAAATAACTGAACTTTTTTTTTTTTTTTTTAAATCACCACCTTTCATTCATGTCCTGCCTTTAAAGCACCTATTAGGCACATCTAAAGTACAGAAGGGTACGTAAATCAATACAACAGCTGCAGTAGAAGTGAGCGGCACTGTGGTGGTTATATTTTGATATTTATTTATCTCTGTTTAAATCTTCAAATAGAATCATTTAGGTTGAATAAAGTGGATGCCAACGCCTTTACCCCTGTTTCTTCAAAGAACCAATCCATCAAGGTCTTGGGAACTGGAACAAAATAGGAAATAATGACTAATTTCTTTAAAAAAAAAAAAAAAAATAAATAATAAAGAAAGACATCTCCAAACAATTCGTGTACACAGCCAGCGTAAACTGTCAGTGTGTGAAGCTGAATTTGCACATGAAAAGCACTGTGCGTTAACATCACGTGTCTTGTTATTTAATTCCACTACCCATCCAGAAGAAGATCAGAGCCTTTCTTCTTTGTCTGATCTATTTTGGAGCACATCATTCTCCTTTCACTAACACCTGAGACAGGTAATTATAAAAATACATGGGGAAAAAAAACCCCCACACACATTTAGTCACATATTTCTGATGAAAATTGTTTTTGCAATGAGGCAGAGCTGACCAAGAAGCTTGAAGGGCAACATTGATGTTGAATATGGTTATTCACATGGCACAACCAAGTCTCAAACAAATTAAAATAAATTCATAATTAATGAATGAAACCATTGCAACATTGTCTATACATTGTCTATACAAAACTTCACACAAATCCAATTCATTCACCCAGGGTGTCTAACTGTCTAACTGTCTAACAACCCAGCTCTTTTTTGAATGTTTCATAAAATGTTCATCCATTAGTTCAGCCTATCTCTCTCCCATACTCATTCATTCATCTTCTATACCCGCTTATTCCAATTCAGGGTCACGGGGGTCTGCTGGAGCCTACCCCAGCTGTCTTAGGGCAAAGGCAGGGTGACACCCTGGACAAGTTGCCAGTTCATCGCAGGGCCACATCGAGACAAACAACCATTCACACTCACATGCACACCTACGGACAATTTAGAATATTCAATTGACCTCACATGCATGTTTTTGGACTGTGGGAGGAAGCCGGAGAACCCGGAGAGAACCCACGCAGACACGGGGAGAACATGCAAACTCCACACAGAAAGGTCACAGGTCCGGGCCCCGGAATCGAACCCACGACCTTCTTGCTGTGAGGCGGCAGCGCTAACCACTGCGCCACCGTGTCCTGTCTCATACTGAGGCTCAGTATTATTATGCACCTCACAGATAAATCATGTCTTCTCTGCTCTAGCCCCAAAACCTTACATTGTCAGAGTTCCCGTCTGCTCACTGAGAATGATTAGATGAATGTGGTGGATGATTTACAAGGAGACATGCTTCTTCTCTCTAAAACCTTCCTTGGTATATAAGTCTTGTTCATGAACGAACACTCATACTTTGAGTACTTTGAGACTATGGAGACCAGGAAATCTGATGCTACCACTGGGAGGAGGGATGGGGGCGCAATAAGGATGAACAGTATCTCAGGGAAATGTGCTTGTGTCCATATCTATGTGAGCATAAAACTGACAGAATTGTTTTTTTTTCTTGGACTGTTCTCCTGTACTAAGCCTGGACACAAATTTCCCACCCTACTCGCTCTCGCAGCCGTCAGTGCAACCAAGTACAAACTGTCAATACATACAGAAAGAAGAAACCAATTAAACATCAGTTAGGTCCATTTAACTTATTTAGACCACAACGTGGTGACTATGTATTGATGTGCAACACATCCACTGACAATAGATTGTTTTTTCTTATGACATCCCAAAAACATCCATCTTGCCAGATTTCATACTGCATCATCTATTGTGTACAGCCATGCTTGCTTTGATTTAGATGTGAGGGCGGAATACTGACACAAGAGCACACTTGTGTTGACATGGGTCAGGTTTGGGTGACCTGCGATGGGGTGTCCAATGTTCAGACCTGAAACACACCATGTCCCTAGGTAAATTAATAATGATGGGTACAGGCAGCACCCTGTGGTGTATTGAAAAACAATTGTCAACAACCACTTTAAAAACGTGCACTTCAAGCCGGGGCGACTGTGTATTCAAAACAGAAAAAAAAATAAAAATAATGAAGCAAGACCAGATAGAAAATTGAAATGCATGTTACCTTTCTTTTCTTTTGAATAATATATTTGAGAACAATAAAGTTGACAAAACAGTCTACGCAATGCAATCAGCTAATTCCAAGCAATCTTGTACATTCTGCTCTGTGTTGACAATGTCAGAAAATGTACAAAAGAGGGAAAGAGCAATTTTCTATTATTTCAGACAGCAAATGCAAAGCAAACCACATCAAACATCATAAGTGATTGTGTTTGGCTGGAGTTATTTCTGCAGCCTGACTAGAGTCTGTGTGCATATGAGTATGTGTTTGTGGCTGTTTGTGTTTACAAAAAGCAGACCTACAAGTGAAGTACACTGGGGCGGTCACTTTTGTCTTGCCATTGTAATTAGCATCTGAAATAGCCCATCTAATTACCTCTCTGTTCGGAAGAATAATCAGGTTTGTGTACAAATCAAAAAAAAATTCCATCAATGCCATGGCCCAAAATCCAGAACAATAATAAAGACTGCAGAAATGCTTATTATGTTTTCTGTTTAATCAAAACTTGCACTAAGGTTTTAAACAATCAATTACCCTAACATTTAGTTTTCAAAATACTATTATACAAATCAACTCTAAGCCAGATGTACCACAGTATATTCTTTGATAATTTCATAATAAATAAATATATTTGAAGGCAGTCACCACTCAGCTGCCACTCACATTGATTTTTCCATCATTCTTACTATGTTTGCATGCCACAAACATAACTGTACATCAGGGGTGGATATGGAGTTGATAGTCTTCTGTTTACAAAGTTGGCAATGAGTTGAGAGGCAAGTTAGCTCTATCATGCTACACACAATATGTTTTGGAAAATGATGCTCTGTTTACTGACAACTACAAAAATGTGACTGGGAGACAATGACACTGCCATCAATCGAAGCTTCAGAAACAAGTCCAAAGAATCAAAATTAGGGTAAACTGAACTAAATGCTCAGAAAATAATGAATTAATATTTCTTTTTGCCACAGTCCACAACACCATGATGATGTCACGACCCATGTGTGATTTCATGGATGTAATAGTAATCTTCAGTCATTTACACCCATGCCTTTCATTGCAGATTGTTGTCATTTGAATGAATTATTCAGTTAAATATGATATAAATAAATATATTAACATAATTACAGTTTAGACCAAGACATTTTCCACAGTCCTCCGGGCAGTAATGACTCAATATGTTTTCAGACCTTAGGACATTTTGTTTTGCAAATTAACCACAGCACGGGTAACATATATCAAGGTGTCGCTATCCTGACATCAATGGGAAAATACATTTTCCATTGAGGCTGCCAAAACGTGGCAGTGCTTAACTGGCTGAATTAGTGAAATACAATATTTGTTCTGTCCACTTTCTTCAGTGTATTGAATCTGAAGGGAAAGTATAATTATACGTTTTTGATCATGTTTATTGGTAGTGGCCTACGTGGGTCTGCCATTTTGGCCTCAATATGTTTCTGAAAAAAGTTGATCTGATCCCCACCTGACATATTAGATCACCCGGTGATTCCCAGGCGCGGCACCGATGCTGCCCACCACTCCCTCAGGAGATGGGTCAAATGCGGAGGACAAATTTCGCATCCATCGGGATGCGAGAATCACTGGGACTTTAACTTTGACTTTGGCAAGGCTTGGGATTTTTCTGTGGGGAGTCGGCATGTTCTTCTTATGTCTGAGTGGGTTCACTCTGGCTGTCTCCCACGGCCCAAAAACATGCATGTCAGGCGATTTGGGAACTCTAAATTGGCTGCAGGTGTGAGTGTGAACGTTTGTTTCTTTCTTTGTGGCGATAAACTGGGGACTTGTCCAGGGCGTTACCCCACCTTTGCCAACAGACAGCTGGGATGGGCTCCAGCAACCACTGAATGCAGGAGACATGGTAGTAAACAGATAGGATGGATGTTTTACTATCATGAGTGGCATGCAGCTTATTGTACTAATAGGAAAAGTTGAACTGGCTGACAGAGTGATTTGCCTTTCATGTTCAAATTAAATTCATATCAGGCTACCAAAAAACAAAAGTCTGCCTGACAGAAACCTGCCAGGGATGCTTAAATTTTGCCTACCCTAAACCTTATAAGTATATCCAACTCTCAACCTTTAAGGAAAGGAAAGAGGTCCTAAAAGTAAAGACTTGCTGGAAGTTCAATAGTCTAAGAAAGCCAACACTCACTAACACCTTATTATACTTTTTTCTGTTTTTTCTTACTCTTTCCAGAACAAATTTCCATTAAATTCCCTTCTGTCATTGTGCTGTTAAACAGTGAGCATTAACACTGATGTAGACCCTAGCAAGGAAAAGGGCAATGAACGTTGAAGATAAATGAAACTCAATGGGTCCAAAAGGAATAAGAATCCTCAATATTTAACCTTTTCTACGAGAGTAAGCTTTCCTGACACAAGAAAAAAAAAGACAACATTAATTAAACTAATAATTTAACAGTGGTAGACTAAATCTAATGCCACTCGGAGGGCTTCCGCATAAATACATTTCAATGAAACGTTGCATTAAATCAAAAACCTACATCTCAGCTGACAGGAAAACATCACAAGCTCGAGGGGCGTGAATATGAGCGAGTATTGAGAGTGAGTATTGCTTCGCACAACCACTTAAGTCTGTTTGCTAATTTGTACCCTTGGGGAAGCCAATCAAAGGTAGTGCTAGCTTTAAGGCCAGAGATACAGACAAAGGCCCTATGGCTGAAGGTTGTGCATTTTCAGGGTAGAGTTCAAGTGAATGTGGCTGTGCACAGCCTTTAAGCGTGAATGAGTGAGTGTATGAATATAAAAGGGGAGGGATAAAAGCAGATCAGCAAAGCCCGAATTTTACTCTCTGAGGAGGAGTCCAGCATCAAATAGATTCTGCTGCCTAAGGGCTGGCCTTCCTGCTCTGCTGGTGTGGAAACTCTTGTCGCGGCACTTAGAGCGTCTGCACCAGTGAGGAAAGACGTGTGAGTAGAAGGTGTCTTGAATTTTAAGATACACATTATCATTTTTTTGTCACTCCCAAATACTAAATGCTTTAACCACAAACAAGACAAGTGAGTGGCAACCATAGTAACCGAGGCAAACAGAGCAGCGGCTAAATCTGCAAAGGCCCATGGTGTGCTTTGTCGCAATTGTTAGCTCAAAGCGCTGAAACAGACAGAGTGCCAGCAAAATAGGAATGAAAAAAATGTGTGTCAAGATAAAATAAAGGGTGATGTAATGAGGGGGAGGGCATTCATCCCCCTCACTTCTAACATCCCTTTACAGAAGGTGTTACCTCAGAAAGCGGACTCAAATAGCTCATTTTTGTAGATAGTATAGATAAAAGGCTTGATCGTCTAATTTCCCTCCCACAACAACAGGACTTCATCTAATCACCTCCCTCAGACTTCTCCTGACAGCTATGCCATATGACTGCTGGTGCTGGTTAATGTGGGAGGAACAGGGACGTGTGTGGCTGGGCGATAAGGCTGCTGTATAATTTAATTAGCACAAAGCCTCGGTGAAAATGACTTCATTCCTCACTGCATTATTAACTAGAGTACTATGCAAAAGCCTTGTCTCAATCATGTACATAAGAGGTTCTTGATAAAGAAGGATGAAGATGGAAAGAGACAAAAAGACAGAGGAGAAAGAACAATGACACTCAAGAGTTTCAAAAGTACTATAAAGTCAGATTATAAAAAGTGAATCCAGACTAAATCCTACGTACATCTTCAACTTTGCACATAGGTTTTACTTTGTATTTCCCATGCAGAGATTTTTATAAAAACCGACATAAATTAGAGAGTTTGCACATCAAATTAAAGCAGAGACGTAAGAAAGAAAATTAAAGCTGAACGTCAACAATCCTCAGCTTCCTCTGGCTACCATTCGTAGTACAAGCAGGTTTTTAAGAGGCTGCAAATCTTTGCTCCAAATGCTGTACACCACTTTCTATGTCTTGTTCATTTTCTTGACATCCCTCATTTACTATTCCACAAGTCCCACTGCACAGGTTGGACCTAATTACACTAAACACTTTGTTAAGGTGTCCTTTTGCTCCATCTGTTCAATTGTGCACAGGGCTCAGGCTGTGTCTGCACACACTGAAAACAGCACTTTAGGTGGGCAGACAAAAGAAAATCCTGGTGCATTTTCCCATCTGGATATGCAGTTGCCTCCCAACATCTAAACCACCAGCCAAATCCAGCAATGAAAAATACAATGTGTGACAATTGCTAGATTACAGCAGAGATTAACTCAAGTGAAACAAATTCCACTCTTAAACACTGTTAATTGCCTGGTGGAGGGAAGGCTACAGAGAACGCAGCTTTGAACTAAACCAGCAGGTTTCGGTACTAAAATGGTGCAAAGTCAAAGAATAAAGGCAGAGCAGTCGACAAGTATGCAGTCAAGTGAGGAACTTGGGTGGGATGGGTAGTTTTCTTCATGACAGGTTTACATTTGGAGATAGGGATGTGAATGAGGGATGAGAGAGCCCCAGGCAACACTGCAGTATAGACAAGCCTGAAGTCGGATCTGCAGATGACAGTCTATAAGAGCCCCCATCAAAAGGAGAGGCATCTAACACAAGATTTCCTGCCTCAGGAATCTGGAAAAACTGACCCTCAGTTAGTTTTTCTCCAAATGTCTTTCAGATGAGCTGTGAAACATACAAGCATGAAAACTTTATTTAAACCTCTCAATATACTCAATATTGTTATCATCATTTTCTAGAAGGAGAGCACAGTCTCTAGAACAGTGATTAAGTGAGTGTTCTGAAGTTCTCTGATTTGGGTCAGGGCTTGTCATTAAGAGGTGATGGTCCATCCTGAAGTCAGACCAGTTGAGAACCACTGCTGTAGAAGACATTGCAGTTCAAATCACTAATGGAATCAAACGAGTTACAGTCCATCCACCATGCATACCAACTGTTGCTACTAAAAGATGCAGCTGCCATTTTAAGCAGAAGTATAAATTTAGCAAATGTGATCACATGTGTGATTCCAACCTTAACCTCTACAGTGGCTACGTAAATGTTTGCTTTTACGTTGATGTTTCCCGGTGCATAAGGAAATGTACCCATTCGTTAAGGGATTTGTTGACTTTGTGAACTGACCTTTACATCAATTTCAAGCTCCAGTAAAGAGTCATATCACACATGAATAATGACTAGGTTGCGTTCATACTGAAACACCTGTAGCAATAATCCCCTGCAAATGATGCGACTCTAAAGACTCCATCCATAAAGAAGAGACGCAATTATAGACGCAATTATAATGCACCTCTGAGTGTTGTCATCTCCAACAGTTTGAGGCTCTTCAAATTCTGCCTAACACAACATCAATAAAAAAATAAATAAAAATGGTGCAATGTGATCCACATCCCATATTCAGAGTCAGAAAAGGCCATAATGAAGGCTTAAAAGCTTTTAAATTAGCAGTCAGCACCAGTAGACAAGTTTTGCAAAGTGTGCTTTATATATTCAACTTGCACATTCAGGTATCTTACACTTGTGCAACTTACCACCATCAATCCATTATTCTGTGGAGCCCAATCTGATTTAGAATGCCAAGGACCCCCCCACACCCCACCCTGCCACCGCCCAAGCTTCTTAGTCTGGCTACAGCAAACCCTGCTTTACCTCCAGCCCCAGAAATCTGCAGGTGTGTGAGTACCTTATTGTGTGTGTGCTCTGACTGAGACGACATGCAGAGCTTAAGACACTAGCTGCCGGCTGCTGTGAAAGTGTGCCAAGACATTTTCAGGTTTGGGAGAAAATAGGTAGCTTGAACATAAACTTTAGACTTGCTGTGGAGGGGAAGAAGAGGGAAAAAGGGAGGAGAACAGTTGGAGCCTCTTGACATTTAACGAATTAGAGGGAGATTAACAGGAAATCAGTCAAATCTTATTTTCAATCACGGGGCATCCATGCTTATCGGGACTACAAAGCAGCGCAGACATGATCAAACTGCTCCCTTGTCTCATTAAACTTTTATGATGGGTAGAACAATTTATCGGGCCTTTAATTTGTCTCAGCAGACAACAGACTGGTGGGCTCAAGCCTCCCTTGGTGCATGAGCTTAATGGCATCACGAATGTTGATATTGACCAACCAAAAATCTCCTTTTCATCACTAATTACGGGATCGTCTTTCACAGATGTTTCTGTTTTAATTCTCTTTGCTGCTCCACTGCGCTGTGGCAACACCCTTGAGATCAATTATTAAAGGGCATTTAAATCTGCGATGGTGTGCGGGTGGGTGGGGGTGGGGGGGGGGGGGCTGTTTAAGTGCTGGTGCAGCTGACTAAACCTGATCACCTCCCACCTAGACTCGGAGATTCCGCTGGGTTTTTCACCCCGTCCCGTGACTAAGCCCAGGGCAATTATAGCCTGGATCGCTGTGGCAGAGTGGGAAGGGAAGGAGACGAGTGAGAGGAGGCGAGGCAGGGGAAGTGGAGACAACTTACCAATAACAGGCAATTATGTTTTGGGAGGGCCATTGTCAGGCCATGAGAGTATAGAAGAAGACAGAGGGGATATGGGATAGTAGGAAAATAAGGAGGAGAGTTATTTAGGAGGCAGATGGCAGAGAGGGAGAAAATTAAGATGAATGGGCACCGAGAGGCTGCACTGATACTGAGGGCTGGGCAGAGAAAAGTAATTAGCTTTGTTTGCTTTGGGAGGCTGGCAGCGAGCACGACGCCCGCAGTGACAGGCCGAAGCCCGGAGCTCTTTTAGTCAACAAGGCTACATCTGAAGCTTCCAGCAGGGTGGCAGCGGGGCCAGCAACCGAGACCTTGCTGACCTTCTTACCTGTACGACACAACATGAGGTCTTTCAAACAAGGACACACTGAGCTGCAGCTTCTTCACACACGGCAATTACCTTTTCCTCTAATCCCCCTGTTAATACAACACAGCACTGGTTCTCCTCTCCTCTCCTCTCCTCTCCTCGTCTTCCCCTCTTCTTGCACACATCAACAGCATCCCAAACCAACAGTTTTATCTTCTCCATTATCATTCCACAGTTCCACCATCGCTGGCCCGATCATTCTTTTTCCACATCATTCCTCTCTATTTCTTATGTTACAGCCACCTCGATCCATCTCTTTCCTCCCACCTGGTATATCACCCTCCCTCTTGTCACTTTCCAATCTAATTTCAGGTATGTCGGAGCAGAACAACAGGGCAAAGCCCTTCATCATTCCCGTCAATGATGTGGGTGGTTTGAGCATGAATAATTTTATTCATTTGTGTCTGTGTCAAGCCCATGGGGATTTCAATTACAAGTTGTAATACCATTACACTGTAATTTCTTGGGGTACACCAACTATGACTAAAGAAAACTGCAAACAATAAAGAAGGCTGCCCATAATTTTGCTAGAGCAAAAACACAATGACAATAGTTAATATTGACTGTAACAGGGAGAGGGTGGTCTCATTGTTGCACCTGTTGTTTATGTCATTAACAACAAAGCAGCTGAAACTGACTGGCAAAAAAACAAAACCTGCTCGGGATAGTGTAGAGTTGGACTCAATGCAAACAAAGAACAAACTGACATACATGCACACACGGACACATGCACGCAAACAAGCACACACCACACACTACTTTCAAAGGAACCCAAAGCCTCCACACAGCTCTTCCTCAAACAATTTTGCCAGTGGCCTTTCACTCCTTCAAAAGCGACACACAAGGACACAGAAAAGGCAAAGTGGCAACAAAAAAGGTCAGCAGGAAAACATCATTCAAACACTTAGCAAGAACTTTGCATTTCATTTCACGTGAGACTGTTAAAAATGATTTTAGTTTGCGACGAGAGACAGGAAAGAGAGCGGCGAGCATGCTTGGCGCTTGAGTATTTGTCTGTTTTTTTTTGTTGTATTTTTTACCATGGTTAAAAGGCCTGAGGACCTGGCGGAAGGAACTGGGGCTGATCATCTGCTGATGGTTATCTGGAAGGAGGGCAGTGGAGAGCAGGCATTCACACACACTGAGGAATGACTGACGTGATGTGAAGCTCATTTCCGTGAGGTGCTGTTTTTGTGACATATCTGTTGGTTCGCCCCAACAAATAGCCACGGATTGCCTCTTGGATTGACAACGTTAAAACAAACACTAGAATATTAATAAATTATAATACCAGGTTTTTTTTGGAGGTTTAAATATAGGCACACTAATTATTTTTTGGTGGTGCGGGGTTTTGCTTTCTGTGCTAAAGCACAGTAAAGCAGAGCTGACTTATTTGTGAATTAAATCACGCTGGTCTTGGTGATACTATGGAATATATATAAATGCATTGACTGAATTTGGTATGGCATTTTCGGTCAATTTCACAAACTAATGTAAGCTTAACAAAATACATATCAAACAAATTATGTCGCAATCGATTGCATTTTCTGCTGATGCTATGTTTACATAGTATGTGTGTGCATGAAAGTTATGTGTATATTTATATAAGGACTTGAGCTTTTCCTAAGGTAAAGTGCTTGTTGATTAATGAGCAAAATTACCAACAGCACAGTGATTTTCTACATTTGTCACATGGGCTGAGCCTACAAGTTGTCTTTGTATGTAGGTGCAAGTTTTCAATTGACACTGTCTGCAAACTGATGCAAGTTCACAGTTTTTTGTTTCCAACTTCACCAGCTTCTTAGCTGCCAATAAGACATGCTCGGATTGTTTATCGATGGTGTTTGTCCTAGAGGTAGATTAATAATGTACATTAATTCAGTTTAAAAGGATACTTAATAAGGTATATATTAGATAATATACGGTAAATATTACTTTCAATTATTTTAGTTCATTTGTATTTTTAAGAGAATCATATTGGGTCTTGCATCAAATCTGTAATATTGCGACGTTTGACAGCATCAAAACAATTTTGGGGCTTTGCCAGAAACTGGCGATACTAGGTTTAATCTGTGTGCTTGTGGAAATGAGACTTACCTCTGGGTCTTGGTGCTCTCTTCCTGCGGTCTCTGAATGCAGCCCCTGACTGTAGAGCTTCCAGCAAACTATCCATCACACCGGTCTCATCATTTTCTGAAAAAGAAGGTGGAAAAAAAATGAGTGGGTGCAGCAAGACAGAGAGGGAATGTGGAAATCCAAACAAGTGAAGCACAGTTTGTTTAATCCTTGTCTGGTGTTCATGTCTGGGAGAGCCTTTTTCAGTGCTCTTCAAAGGGAAACGATATGATTAATTATTTTTTCTGACTCAGATTCATCAAAATCAGACTCATCGGCCTTTGCTCTTTTACTTTGAAGAACATATAACAGAATACATTTTCAGTGGACACACAATGTACACCCTCCTTCACATATATATTGCATCCAGGTAGTTCAGGTCCACTGAACTTGGAGAAAAAAAAAATAAAGGAAAAAAGTTGGAAATCATAGGTGGTGTATATGTTTACTCTGTCCTCATGCCTGAGCCTACTGAAGAATATGATGAAGTAAAGTCAGAGGTTTCAGAATGTGAGGACCACCAATCAGCATCTAACCCCAGGGCTAGACAAGCTGGACAGCAGAGAGACAACAAGCACTTTAATTCTCAAGATATCAAAGGTCTTAAGACCTTGGGCCAAATGGCAGTCTCAAAACACTGGCAGACACAAATGGCGCCTTTCCATTGAGTGCCACGGGTTGGTTTGGTATGATACGCTGCGGCATGGGTTGGTACTCTTTCATTTGGCTTGCGATTCCACCACCAAAAACACCAACCATGTAGGCGGGCTATGTGTGGGATACATAAGCACGGGGCATGAGGGTCGAGCACCTATTGTTCGCGAGCCATATGCGGCTCTTTCAATGACTGCATATAGCTTTCAGAAAAATTTTAGCCGGCAATTCTTAACAAGGCGGGAGGCGCACACGCTGCGTGGACACTGGCCAATGGCTGCGGGTCTGCCTGGTAGTTGTGCAAGAACTTCAAGCACATAAATACATAAATGTAGTACACACAGCACTAAGTATTCAGAGGCTTGTTATACTTGGTGTACTACTTTGCAGATGTTGAAGATGCTCAACAATCCGAGTGGCTCTCAAGAAAATACTTTTTAAATATTATGCCTTTTGGCTCTCCCGGTCAGATAGGTTCCCGACCCCTGGCATGGGTTGTAATAGCAGCACATGCTGTTGCCTGCCAAAAAATGAAATTGACTGCAGAAGAAGTTGACAAAGTAGTTAAAGTTCAACAATGGAAGACATTCGACCCTTTATGTGGCCTGACTTGCTCATATGCATAGTATAATTGCATGCACACACACACACACACACACACAAAATTGGTGTTATGTTTACTTGCTTTATTCAACTAGTTCCACCAAAGTTTCAATTCTCCTGACCATTTAGGTGACCGCAGCATGGGTTGCGGGTTTCCAAATTGGTGACAGTATAGCTTTGCGTGCCCTTATTCTGCCAAACTGAGTCCTTCCACTCAGTGGAAACGTACAGTATAGCTCAATTTGAGGTCCCAGACATTGGTTTCAATCACCAACAATGGGAAGCTTTGACCACAGCTGGCTCATTTCATTGCTTGCGCACTATTGTGCCTTGGTTTGCTTTGCTTTTCATTCATGTCAGTTGTACTTCTCCACTAGCTGACACGTGCCCAGTTCTTCATCATTATACAGAGAGAGACAGCCTGGCAATTTGTGCAGAACCAACGTTCCTAGACGCCCAAATTTGTCTCCACTGCTGAGGCGATTCATCACAGACAGCAAACTTGCCACTTCTTGATACACACACACACACACACACACACACACACACACACACGCACACGCGCACACACATACACGCAGACGTTCAGACCCAAGTACAGATAGCACTGAAAACAAGCAAAAGGAGCAAATCAATCTATTGAAACCTGCAGTGTGTTCCTTCATGTGTAGCACTTCTCTGACTGCAATCCACAAAAAAACATAAAACAGTTTGTGAGTCTCTGGAGGAAAGGAAAAGAAACCCACTCAGATCTCCTGCCTCAGGAATATATGGGAGCAAAAACAGTCCAATTTTATACATCAATCTGAAGCAGCTCAAACAGGCAGACAGAAAACGGCTTTAAAGAATGTAGACAAGAGGTGCTGTTAGACAACCTAACTCTGAATACCATAACACATATTTATACACTCGCACTCACGTTCCCACAAACTTAGAAAGGGAAACATGTCACATGAAAGGCAATAAAGGAGAAAGAAAATGGAAGACAATTCTGTCAAGTGAAAGTATGTACAAGTTGTTTGAAAGTATTATGTTTGTTCTCAACTGTGGCAGTAGGAGAACATGATACTCAAACTGCGTTAAGGAGAGGAATGGTGTTCAAACTGCAGCTCAAGATTTACTCGTAGGTGCTTTGATGTCCACAATTTGCTGGTCTTTTTCCATTCCATTCATTCAGCACAGCACTGTGGTCACGAGAGGCCACGTTGACAGGCAACTCCCCAATCGCTGATATTTAGCCCAACAAATTTAGTTCATCAATGAAACAAATCATAGCTTTTCCACTCTCAATTTGAGGAGTGGCCACAGCAAATTGATGAGCGTTAATAGGCACATCTATAATTTAGTGATTGTGTATTCATAATTTATAAATGATGGAATCAGGGTACAGTTGTGTAACCCTAACCCAAATTCAACATTTATTTATGAATACAAATAAATAATAAACACATAATTTATGTTCTTATAAATCCCGTAACACATTCACAATAGCTAAACATGTGCACTTATTATGATTTTTTTTTTCTTTGAATGAATTTTCTTCTTCCTCTAAGTTGCCCCATGCACATAAAGAGGTCTGAAAATAAAACTAACAGTATGTTTGTAGCTGCACAGGAAGCTAGTGGTGGCAAAATTTTGTTGCTTTGTTTTTTTGCATGGATGTACTTCACACTGTAGAATCATATAACAGCAAGGCTTTTTTTCTGTTCAAACAACAGACTCATTCGCAATGTCCAGCAGGGTTATTATTTTGTTTTGGTTTGTGCATGCCCATTGTTGGTTGCATCTACAGACTAGTGCTTAGTGGTCATTACAGTCAACACTCACTGGCCACAACAACATGAGAGAGAGGGAGAGAGAGGGCGAGCGAGCGAGCGAGCGCTGATGGTCTCCTGCAGCTGTTCCTCAGTGTCTATTGTCATGCCTGTCACACAGTCAGTAGTAAAACATGAACATAAACGAATATATGCAATCGCTATATTCTTCAGCCCTACTGTTAGAGATACAAAAGATAGTCCTCTGTGGCACTACAAAGAATGAATGCATACACTGTATTTTACAGTATCCTGCCCCCCCCCCCTTCTCTTTTTCTCTCTCTCCCTAATTCATCTTCTGCATTTTCTCATCTGTGCATACAGGATTGCATCCCAAGGTTCTCTACTATTTGACGTCTTAATAGTTCATTGCTTGTAGCCATGAAGGGAATGTTAAATACAGCTCTGATGTGTAATTTGTCGCTTCACAAACATTACCGCTCCCGGCCTACCCCGGGAATTAATGCAACAGATTTGTCATACACAAGCAGGGCACAGCTCGAGGAGATGGGGGTTGGGGGTGGCTGGGTGTTTGAGGGGGACCTATTCAATCTGAATCTCAATCTCCATAGGGCTCTATGCAAATGCGAGCAAGCTGATATTTTCGCTCTCTCAGGCTGCCTCAACACAAAGTGCAGCTGACAAAACCAGGATGCATTTTATAGAGGAGGCAGGATCCAAGTCTGTGGCAGGTAAATGTGACAGCAGGAAAATGAGAAGGGAACTGGGAGGATTCTCTTCTGTTGAATACATAAGTAAGCAGAGCTGCAACCAAACTAAATGCAGATATCTGTGGCAGGCAAGAAGCTAAAATCCATTTTGATCATTTCCGCCGGGAAGCTCTTTCCTTCTCCCCACCTTCTTCTTTCTCATTGCTGTGCCCTTCAGCATAATATGGACACGCCGCCTCTCTGGGGCCTTTTAGAGAATTGATGGATAATCAGATGATTACACAGAAAATCTCCATTGAGCATAATCCTCCATGGCAAACAAAGAGAAAGCTCTTTACTTAATAAATACGCAGAGAAACAGACAGAGTGAGAGACAGAGAGAAGTATGAGAGAGATGGAGTAAATAAATCATGTCCTGGGTTGCCAGCAGATTGCCAAATCTTATCACATATTCATTCAGCCCAGCAGTCTGTTTGAATGTATGTGTATCTGTATGTGTGCATGTAGAGTGTATGTCATGCGTTGCCAGACAGCCCATCTTCTCGCTGCCTTTGGCCCTTTCTTAATTTGAGCGTATCAAAATAAATTTCAAGCTCTAGGCATATTTATATAAGCCTTTTTGACAAATTTTGGCTGAAGTTTATTCCCGTGATTTTCTTACTTTTGAACTACTTTTCTGGAACAAGAAAACTTTGCAGTGTGCAGTGCAAGAACCCAACAAACAAGTACAGGGGAAGGAAGTTCCAGTTGACAATGTGGTCAAGAAACAAATACAACACACAATAGTCGCTCAAGATGTAAGCCTCACTGAATACGATTGTACACTGAAAAGTCAAAAAACAAAACAAAAGTTGCAAAAGTGCAACAAAAAGGTCTTTGAACAATTGATGTTTGATGTGTGAGGTGAGGAACCTGCCGTGCAAAGCAAACAGCAGGAATGCTGCAGGCCCTGATCTTTTCTCCTCCGCAACTTCAAAAATGAGACCTGTGAGCTTGAATCAGTGCTCGCTAACAGTTTTAACATGTAACTCACAGAATGTTTAAATATGCTCAGCCGGGGTATACTGCAGAACACTGTGGCTAATGCTAATGAGAAACCAAATAGATCCACCTTCCCTCAGGCATGATCTGATTGGATCACGTTTCAATTCATGCCTCCCTAAATTTTTTTTGTCTTTTTTTTTTTTTTTTTTTACCATTTGTTGAATTTCACTTAGAGGTGAATAAAGTATCTCTCTCTCCTTATCCATCCATCCATTATATATCATATCATATCATATCTATCTATCCATATATCTATCAATAGACAGTATTCAGCTCAGTGCTCATAGCAACCTATCTATGCATTCATTTTCTATTAGTGCTTGTCCTTCACTTGTCACAGGGGGTCTAGCTACAACCCCAACAAGAGGTCAGTTTATCACGTAGCATTGCATTGCACTGTAGTTTGATGACAATGATCCAGTAAATCTGAATTCTACTAGCCTTCAATCTATTTTTCGCACACAGGTTATCTTGCTCATATGTTGGAAATACACATTGAAATTTGACAACTTTAAAAAATAAAGTCTAAATACGAAACACAGCTACTTGATCTTTTTAAAGGACAATGGGCATTAGATCTACAGCTAGGCTGACGGACATCAATCACAAGGCTGACGCATTGTTATCTCAGATCCTGTGCAACAACTGTTTTTGACTCGTCTCTGTGGTGAGAAAATTTTTTTGCAGTTATAAACCTTAGATAATATCAAAGCAAACCATTCAATATTTTTTTAATTACAAATAAGTGCAAACATAACCATTAAAATGGAATATTTGCAAATGTTCTACCACATTTCTCATAAGTTAGGTAATTATTGTAATTATAAAGCCTGGCTGATTTCAATCAACGATCACAGCAGTGCTGGTGTCTGTGTAATTATTAGATCCCCCAAAAAATAAGTATTAAATGATGATGATCAGGCCTCCAGACTGGGCTGTGACACCAGTGGAAGCATAAGTAGTATTTGTCAGCCTTTCCTGGTTGTGGGCAATGTGTAATCAAGAACACGATATGATGCGTGTGATATAAGAACATGATAAACAAATGATCGGAGAGGCGCGTCATTTTAACAGTTTGTCATTGGTGAATCTTAAAAAGGTAAGTCACACAATAATCCACTGATATTTTAAGTGCAGCGTATTTTACATGTTTTAGAACTGGTTGATTTTTATTGAAAACCTTCACAATATTTCTTGGCCTGGAGTTGCCACAATATTTATAACAAAAACACAGCAGCCAGTTTTCCGGTGGCCTGTTGTTGCTTTGTTTTTTTCGGCCAGAGACACTTTGGTAGCAATTTTCAGACACTGCTTGAAATCATACAGCGCTCTGGTATGATGGTTTGATCCGATCCTGCTCGTGTTCATTGCTTTTACTTTATGCCACCTTTCATTCAGAGGAGTAAAACAACACAAACTTCAGCTTTATGACAAATGGTGATAAATGAGGGACCCATAGGCCACAAAGATGGTAACAAAAAGGCCTCCCTCCCCACCCTCCTGCCCCTAATGGGCGTGCGTGCTTGCACCATAGTGTCCACAGAAGTGAGGGTGACTGGCAGTGTCACGTATGCTGCAGAAGCTGGTGCAGAGCTTGGACTGCCAAGCTGCAATGCTCTGCCAGCCTTAGCTTTGGCACTGGAAATGGTTCTGGAGGCTGCACTGTTAAACAAATTTCTGGCATAAACAACGGTCCAAATAGAAAATGGAAAAAAACAACAAACACATCTAGAAAAAAAAAAAAAACAACTGGCACGTAGAACCCTATGTCTGGGCATAAGGTAGGAATAGCTTACTAAGTAAATGGCTGGACGTGCTTGGTGGAATCTTTGTCTTAAAAGTTATTATTTTAGCAATGTGTTTATTTTATGACAATAATGGACACAATGCAAAGAGAGTGAAAACTGAGTAAAAGCCAACATGAGGGAATTTCTGTCTTTAGCGAGAGCCCGTCCTGGGCTGGAGCATAAAAAGATAAGGGTGGGAGGAAATTTAACAAACCGTTGATTACATTCAAATCTAATAAAATGTAATGACTTTTTTCCCCCCCACTTTTTCTTCACTTCCAGACGAGTCTGTTGATAATTGCTCAAGGCTTCCAATTGGTCTGAAGTACAACACTTAATGGTAAGCCATAATACACGGTGATACTTACAAAAAATTGGAAATGGTGAGAAAAATTCTTCATTCTTATTCTTTTTCATGAGCCAGTGCAATTCTTTGTCTCCTTTCATCATGTAAATTAAAAACTAAAAAAGCTACTTCGTGCCATCCATGTTAATCTCTTTAAGATCCACCACCACTTTTTTTCCAAGCTCTTAGTTTGTCTAGTTTACATTTTGTGGCTTTTTAAGTTTAAAATTAAACAAGTTCAATGAATTATTCATATTACTCATTAATCCCAATAACCCACGTCATGCCAATGACAATATTAGAAAATGTTGAGAGAAAGTTAGTGGACAGTATTGTATGTATTCTGCTTCTTCCTACAATCATGTGAGCATGGAAATATTTTTTTTTATATATTTTTTTTTTATCAAACTCATCAGTTCATCAAAATATAGTAATGGCTCAATAAAGTATTTAAGCAGTCATCATTAGTTGCAGGACTATACTCATGAATTCCAAGGTTGGAACAAAGCTACACATGAAGGACCTTGGTGTATTTTAAAAAAAAAAAAAAAAAAATCATGGAAAGGCAATGCATTTCCAATAAAGCGCCTTATAGGGGGGAAGCAATAATGTATGACGGAGGATGCTTTTTACCTGGCTTTGAAACACTGGATTTGAAATTAAGCATTCTCTGTTGTTACCAACCCCCCACCCCAACGCTGCCCCACACCCATAAGATAAATAAAAACCCTTTCCATCCACAGGTTGGTGCTAATTTCACACTGAAGTTGTCGAGTAATATGTGCCAAATCAATAAAACTGTTTAAAACATGTTTTCAAAAACAATTTTTATTCTATGAAGGTGATAAACAATGGAAGAAATGAAGGCCAGAGCAGACTGATCTATACCTGTGTTGACTTCCAGCAACCTCCTCTTCTTCTGCTGCCTTTCCAGTTTTTCTCGCTCCGCCTTCTCCTTGGCTGCCCGCGCTCTCCTCTGCTTCTCCTCCGACTCCTTTTGCTTCAGGTTCTCCCGAAGAGCTTGCTGTGAGGACAGAGAGAAAAATATTATCCACTACAAAACAAAATCAAAAACCACAACAGATTACTAGGTAGGGTTGATTGCAACGGCGCATAGCCTGTTAGTGTAATGGACTTCCAGGTCGAACAACTTTAGATGTTAGATGACACTCACGATGTCAGCCTCAAATCAAGACCACATAATATCGTAATTTTAAACTTGCAATTTGCAGATTGTCTTTGATTTCTTCCTCATTCTCTGTATTCCCACAAACACTCTTCACTCTACCTGCCTGCCACATTCAATGATCGGGAATACAAGCCTCAAATGTTTCTCAGAGAGGTATATTGGATCACAAAAAATGCCTGGTCTCTACAATAATTCTACTAAAGATAAGAAATGTTTGACATGGATGGAAAGGGTGGTTCCTTGGGGGCAGAAACAGTGGTCTTTGGGTCCACTTCAGCTATAACTGGAGTGCAAATTTGCTAAACGTGGCTTATTAGCATACAGAAAAGCAAACAAGTAATAAAAAAAACAAAAAAAAAAAACAACTAGAAATTAATGTCAGATTAATTACAGTTTTAACCACAGTGCACAGCTCAGCGCCAAACCAAATACCTTCCTGGAGTGGCTGTTGGTTTATTAAAGCTATGTGTCCTTAGAGGGCAGTTAACAACTTATCTAAAGGTAAAACTTTTACCGCTACTAACAAATTTGGAAAGAAAAAAAGGCAGTTGTCTAGTTTAGGAGAGTTGAACTTTATAAAGAAGCATGACATTAAGTGGTCCCTGGTGAGTCAACGATTTATTATAAACAGCCAAGACAAGGCAAACAACATCCAATTATCAATGTAACGGAACCAATAATTCATTAGAATAAGAGCGCTGACTAACTTCTAAACCTAACCTAACCTAACTTCTAAAAAATAAGCGAAAACTAGGGAAAATATGGACAAAGAGCCCGAAAAAGATGAAGAGTCATGGAATTTTTTGACGTCTGACTATTTTTTTTTCAAGCTGTGATGTTAAGCAAGTCAAGAGAGAAACCAGACACACACACACACACACACACACACACACAAAAGGCAGGATTGTGAGAGGGAGAGAAGCGGCTCTCTGAGGAAATTGCCCTCCGTTCTCCTTCATCACGGCAGGTCGGCTCACCCCACCTCCTCTCCTGGATGTTCACCATTAGACACGCTCAATTGGATTCCTGTCAGATGTGCGGCCTTGCCCTGGGTCTCCTTCCTACGGGTGACTGAGCACTCAGCTGTACATATGTGTACTTGGGCCTGTGTGTGTGTGTGCCTGCGCGTGCGCCTGTCACACATTCTCTGTGTGTGGCCAACCTGGCTCGCCCTATAAAGAACTGGCAACACCAAGAGACAGATGCCAACAACCAAACAGGCACGTGAACGCACACACACACACACACACACACACACACACACACACACACACACACACACACACACACACACACACACACACACACACACACACTATATTCGCAAAAGGTAGACAGTTCAAGGCTCAGCTTGCTTCAGGCAGTGGTGCGCAGGCAGCACACACCTATTAGCATGGGCCTTGGCATGGCAGGGTAAATGCTGACACAGATTTGACCGCAAGGTTATGGTTCTGAGATTTACTGTATGCCTGTTTTCATTGACCTAGCCTTGGCTTCTCCCGAGATATCTCTGTGATGTGGCCATTTGAACAAATTGCCAAGGGTGCGGGCTGCTTACACCTTGACCCATCACAGGGGGATAAATAGCTGCCCAGGGAGTTTTGCCCAGTTTTGCTAATGCCAGTCTTGGCTGCACCTTCCACAGGCAGAATCATTAACCGTTACGTTTGGGTCCATCTGGAAATACCACCTCAGAACAAGAAAAGAAAACCCAAGAGTCAGGCAAGTGTGCCAAAAGCACAGTGCAAAGACTGAAGTGCTGCAGCTGCAATAACAACACTAGCATTTTTTTCCACTAATATTGTGTTTGCCTCTGATGATGTAGACAAACAAATTCTACAGCAAATATTTGATAACAAATAATAGGGATTTAGTAAAATGTTAAGGCTGTCTGGAAACACTGTATAATGTACACACCAGTTAACAGCAATGGTTAAAAATAAATAAATAAATAATAATAATAATAATGATAATAACACAGACTAGCTAACTGATGAGGCAACCTTTGTTTCCCCACTATCAGTATTTTTCTTTGAGCATGAGAAGACTCTGTCAATACTATAGTAGCTTTAATCCAAAGTTAGATGCAACATACAGCAACTGCTTCATGAGTATATGTGGCAACCCTTTGTTATGGGAAGGACTTTGATCATATAACCAGAGGGAACTCATCATAAGACCTTCAACCCCCTAAAAAAAGAACAAAAAAATCCAATATATTACTTCAGAGGCAAAGACAGTTATATCTCAGTCCCACAACATCAAATATTCAAATATTAATGCTTTGAACGTTGATGCATAGGAATCAGACTCAACAACCATCTTCACCGTTCGCATGAACCAGCCAAAGGACATGAAGTGGGGCTGTCAGAACCATCAAACCCCCAATTTCAGGCGACTTACACAATTCCAAGATTAAAAATGAATAGCAAAAGCACAATGAGTGCAGGAGTTCATGGTTGTTTTTGTTTTGTTTTTGTTTTGTTTCAATTTTGACTTCTAAATCTCACCATCTCACTCATTTCAAGCTGTGGGCTATGTCACAAACATTTCTGTCACATGGCATACAAAAATTTAGAGTGGAACAATTATGGCGAAAAACACGACAGTGCCAACAGTTCAATGCTAAGGTCAATTTAAGTAGCCACAAGTACATTATGGGAAGTTACGTCAACGACTGGGGAAAACTCTGAGCAACAACATCGCAATCTTAAGAAACTTCAATCAACCATGAGTGAAATGTCATCCATCTATCCACATCTCTGACTGTAACTGCTCTGCTCCCCTTTATGTCTGCTTACTGTCGTCTTTGAACACACAGTTTGTGCATACTTCTTTATTGATGTGAGTCTATTTTGTATCACAAGCTTAAAAAAATCTCTGACAGCTGTGATTGTGGTCAATTCCTCACACTATTACAGAAGCATTGCCTCGAATTGATGCTTGTTCAAAGTAATGCAGAGTGAATACATTGCATTGTGTGATGTACATTGTTATTTGTGTTTCTGGTAAATATATCAGGTACGTCCGGCCAATGGCATTTTGTTTGGTTATTTTAAGAGGTTAGGTGCCCCGAAACTAGTTTTACTATTTTACTTATTACACATAATTTGATGAGGACATGACCAACACCACGCACTACGGCATTTGACTACATGCTACATGTTACAGGCTCATATCAGATCATCCAGCGACCAGTGTGAAGACCACGGGTTCTTTAAGGTTTTCCCACAAAAACTGTGAGTGAAAAGCCACTAAAAGCCCGCAGTGTTTAACCACTGCGAGGCGCACAGCTTCACTGTTGTGCTCTGGGAGGCCTTGCTTGCGCAGCTAAGCCGAGGGATGTGCGATACTAAAGCAGAGCTGGTCGGTGGACTGCTTCCAATGAAAACATCAGGGTGGACTGTGAAGGCAAACAGAGAATTTGAAACACAACCAGACTGACGACCATAAGACGTTCAAACAGACCGGCTTCAAGACAAATGGACACATTTACTGCAAAAGGGTTTACAGCTGAGTTACAGCTCACCTCTATCAGAGAAAATGTTCAAAAAAGGTGCTTGTGCAAGTTTGCAATGTAGTGCCCTTCTGGACCAAAGAAATAGGCATATCAAATCAAACCTCATTCTTATTTCCATTCATCTACATGAGTCGACTGTCAAGTTCACATCTGTAATGTCCCGTATTTGGGACTAAAGATGGAAACTAACCGATGGCTATAATCTGAAATATTTACATGTGATGTTCATTAATATGTCTGTGCTGTCCCTTTTAACTAAATAAAATCAATAAATAAATTGTTGTGGAGAATGTCAGTGATGTTATAGACCCCCCCCCACCCCAATTCACCCGCCCTCACCCCCAGTTGAGCATAATACGACAATACCATACAATAATATTCTAGTGAAAACCAGGAACCCAGTCTCAGCCCAGTGCGTTTATTTACTTTGCTCACTTTAATGATTGCAGACCCTAAAGAACGGCTCTTGGGCTTAAGGGGTAACTTGAGTTAAGTGTGAAGTCTGTGCGTCTGTGTGTGTGTGGAGGGTGTGTTCTCACAATTAGACCACACACATTTGGGGAGTTAAGCAGAGACAAAAAGCTTTGGCATCCAAAAAGAAAATCGAAAACATCCCAAGACTGCAGAACGGGAGGCAGAGAGGCGTGAAATCCATTTGTATGTGCAAGATAGATGTTAAGTTGGGGGAAGGGCAGGAACTTTAGTCCGCTAATTAGCTACTATTATCTGTCGCACCCAGTGGCCTGCACCACTAATCCTACTGATTAAACACAGTGGGTCTGCACAGCTCCATAGCTTACAGTAGAGCCAGACTGATAAGGCCATGCAGCTCAGTGACAGCATTAATTTCTGGCTAGGGCTGGACTAACCAGGAGGGGCACTGTTCTGCTGAGTCACACTGAAGGAAGCAAATCCACTGAAATGATACATGGAAAGAAAGATTACATAATTTAACAGTATGCTGAGGTTTAAAAAGTGCTATTCATAATGTAAAACTGGCAACAGCCCATAAATATCCATTTAACAAAGTCTACATTTCAAGCCCCTGCCTCCTCAGTGTTTAACAATGCATAAAACACTGAATGCTAAATATTAAATTATAGGCTGACAACCAGCCATCTTTGGATTTAATTGAAAACATCTGAAATTAAACATTTACACAACAAAAAACAAGAGGGTGATATCAGTTACTTGCATGAGTTGAATAAAATTTATAAAAAAAGTCTTATGTTTACTTTATTTGCTGAGCACCTAAGGAAAAAAAGACCTCAGACAGGGCCACAAAGATGTTCTATATTTGCCCATTAGAGGTTTTTTTTTTCTTTTATTATGATGGTGTGAAAATAACTTCAGCAAGTCTGCTGCATTAAACCAAAAAACAAAGCGACTGAAACCTTACGTAGCCAGCAGCAAGAAAACAAAGTAAGACAAAGAAAAGTCCAAGTTATCTTTCGGATTATATTATCTTGTGTGTAAAAATGGGCCTCTGGAATCGACCATACATGGGGTCCTACCCTATAAAGTTGGATTTAAAGTTGGATTTAAGAATTTAAAATGCCCACCTCCTGCATCAAGGTTTCTCTTCTGGGGGAATATGGGAATCTTTATGGGTGTCTGTCTACTTGTATTCTATTTAAAGAACATTGATGGACATTAAAATAATTAATAAAATATGTGATGTAATGTAACACCATTACTCCCAACCAGATGATTTTGAAGGCTTGAGCTGTTGATAGAGTATGTACTGCAATTGTTGTTTCTGTAGTAGTAAAATGTTTTTGTTTTGTTTTTTCTTAGAGTGAACTGCATGCTTTATTTTGCTTCCATGCCTGGCTGTAGCATCCAGCAGAATAAGAAATCATGAGTTTTTCAGGAGGCTCCATATCAGCAGAGGTGTGATGGAGTGGAGACAAAAGGCAGCCAGTGTGACAATCACACATATCATTTAGAAGCTCTCATGTCAAATGACTGTGGCACACAGGATGTGGCGTCGACTTTGACACTTTGCACACGCGACACAGCTATTTTTACTCACCATGAACATGGCTCGGAAGTTGCTGAGATCAGTGAATAACTCCTCCACGGAGGTCTTCTTTGGATCAATGGCAAAGTACTCCAGCAAATTCTGATACAGCGTATCCATGTTGGTGTGCAGGATCACCAACTTGCCGCACTGCTCCCGTGCCATTTTACTGAAGCTGTGAGGGCCTGTGGTCAAGGTCAGCAACAACCATCGTGCTTTAAGTAATGTTGGGTACAGTATTTGTATTCGATGGTGAAGACATGCAATATTCATCAGTAGGAAATAAATAAATAACAGTTTCAGACAACCAATAACGGACCAGACACTTTTGACGGGAAAATGTTGGTTATCAGACTTGTGATAGTGAGTCGCGCTATTGCCGCAGTTTTCACGGCTGCAACCACCTGGAGGGAACAACATCTGCGTCTCAGGCCGCGGCTGCTGCCTGTCGGTTTCTCTGGCATGCAAATACTCGCCTCAAACAAACAAACAAAAAGAAATATGCTACAAAATTTTATTCCTGCCTGCAACTACATCAAAATTCATTTGAACATCCCAGCATTTCTCAAATTCCAAAAGAAAAAACATGTTGTTTTTGCCCCTGATGGTTAAACTCCATGTTAACAGCCCTCCCCCAGTGACTGCTCCCATACAGTGGCAGCAAGATCAATAGCACTGAAGCTGGTGACATATTTGAAAACTTGTGTCGTCTGATCTCTTATTGCTCAAAATGACATGGATAAACCTCATGTGCAAAGGGATGATGATCCTTAATGTGCTAAGCCCACCATTAGCCACAGAGGTCTCATTTTCCTCACCTTTAAAAATCTGTGTTGTGGAACATTAAGGTTGTTATGCATACAGCGCATCTCTGTGCAAACACCTTCAGAGAAAAAAATATCAAAACCGGGGAAAGGCTCATAACTGGCACACTAACGCCAGCGACTCTTTTACTTCCAAGAAAAGTGCAAAAGTATTTTTTTTTTCAGTTCAGATTTTCAGTTAAAAAATACAGGAACCTCAAAATGTAAAATTGAATTTAAACCCAAAATCCTTCCTACTAGCGACACGGTGGCGCAGTGGTTAGCGCTGCCGCCTCACAGCAAGAAGGTCGTGGGTTCGATTCCGGGGCCCGGACCTGTGACCTTTCTGTGTGGAGTTTGCATGTTCTCCCGTGTCTGCGTGGGGGTTCTCCGGCTTCCTCCCACACTCCAAAAACATGCATGTGAGGTCAACTGAACATTCTAAATTGTCCGTAGGTGTGCATGTGAGTGTGAATGGTTGTTTGTCTCTATGTGGCCCTGCGATGAACTGGCGACTTGTCCAGGGTGTACCCTGCCTTCGCCCTAAGACAGCTGGGATAGGCTCCAGCAGACCCCCGTGACCCTGAATAGGAATAAGCGGGTATAGAAGATGAATGAATGATCCTTCCTACTACGAAGCACTCACAGCACTCACATGTCCTCCATGTTGACCCAGGGTTTGCGTGTTCTCTCTGTGTCTGCCTGATTTCTGTTCGGGCTTCTCAAACTTCTTCCCACATCCCAATCTGATTAACTTGCAACCACTCCAAGGTGTAACCTGCCTTCGCCTTAAAGGCCCATTTATGCTCACTTAATGTACATCAAGGCCTTATGTGCCACCCGGCACGAAGTGGATAGGTAAAAGGTAATGTACATAAACATGTACTTTTGCTTCAAATGTTGCATAATGACCGTACCTCCATACTCTCGAGCCAGTTAATGTCAAAGGTGTGTTTGTAATTGCATAGATATTCCCACAGCATCCTTTCAAAAAGGTCCAGAATTTCAGTTTCTTCATTTCTTTGTTCATTTTGTTGGTCGCACTACATCTATACTGCACAACACTACCCCCACAATCTTCGGTGTTGGGACTCGTGGTGCACACCTGAAAGCATGAGTATATTTGTGCTTTTAGGAGCTGGGATCGGCTCCTGCATCCCATGACCCTCAACCAGAGTAGCCAGTGGCAGAAAAAAAATTATGGATGGATGTTCATATATCAATGTGGATCACAGAAAAGTGCACATGAAAAACAAAAATAATTGGTAGAATTCTATCTTGAGTGTTTTACATAAAACCTTACACTGCATCTTGCATTAAAATAACATTCAGTCTATTAAGTTATTAATTAAAAGGCCTAAATGACTAAGGGGCCCAAAGCATCATTGAATTATTAGATATTAAGCCCCAATGTCTGTGTGGTATCACACTCATGTGGGCTACTTCTCTTGCTCTTATTGTTCTTTTTTTATTGCTGCTGAATTGATGGATCTACAATATCTAAAGTCTGCCCCTGCACTGAATCCATCTGGGGAAAGGAGTTTCTCTTCACAGCTGGGCAAATGCTGTTCAGTAGGCACTGCTCTCAGATTGACTTGTCAGTAATATGGTTGAGCTAAAGAGAAAAAAGGTGCAAGAAAACGCCAAAGCAGTTGATTGAAAGAGAAGAGAGAGAATAGAAGAAATTTCCAAGAGTCAGGGTTGATAAGCATCATGTGGAGCAAAGTTTCTCCTCAAAATACATTCCTGTTTCAAAGAAGGGGGAGGCTGAACTTCCCAAGAATTTCCCATCATACTAGCTTTTCTGGGCTCATCAGACTTTGCGGTTAAATTTCTGGAAAATGTAAAAAAAAAAATGACAGTGATATATCTTGAAAGTTGAAAATATAAGTAGAAGTACGTGATGGCAATTTCTTTATCTACAAAATTGTGAGAGTTTCAGAAACACCTTTGAACATAATTGTGAATATCTTGTGAAACAGTTATGTCCTACCTAGTCATGAATCATGTGAGCCTTCAGGCTCGGACAACTTAATACGTTTTATATTCTGTTGACATGTTAGGATTAAAGCACACAGCCCATTGAAGGTTTTGTGCTGTGATGCAACTTTCTATGTGTTTACCTGAAGAATGTTAACTAACAGACATTCATGTGGGATTAAACGTCAGATGATCTGCTTTGTAGGAGATTAACACTACATGCTGTGATGACTAGTATGAATGTGTGCATGGCCAGAGGTGGATTTTACAGACTTTGAGACATGATAGATTTCATCTCGACATTTCCTGAACTTTTTTTTTTTCTCCGTTAAATCGCTGGTTAGAATAGAAATTTTGTGAAAGGTACACGAAGTTGAAAGCGAAAGTCAGAGCTGTCAAATCCATGTTCAGTGAACCTTTCAAAATTGCACTCAAGACTCTTGCTAACGACTATAGCACAAGCCATCAGAGCCCGAGCCCCAAGGCTACTGATCAAAACTACATGAAGGGGGCTAGGTACAGGGTGTATTATTGAACAGCAGCTTACACACCTGGTACAAGATGTGCCTGTCATCTTCAACCACAAAAACCTTCCTCAGTGGATAGTAAATAATTAACATAGATGCCAAACAGGAACGGATGGCTGTCTGCTGTGGACCAAAATGTCCAAAAGGGGAGGTGAAAGAATTAAATGATGGTCTAATGTGACGGTAATTTGCACATCAGACTGACAACAGAATAAAACATGATTTCTAAAGAAAAAATACCTCACTTCTGGGAATTTGAAGCTTTCTTTTGTGTAAAATCTTCTGTGAGGTGGCTTCCTTACCAATTGACAGAACCTGTCAGTAATTTGAATCATCAGGTTTTTTTGTGTCCAGTTCATCTATTTTTGGTGATATTGTTTTCCTTATTTAGAATAAAGACCACTGTGCGAACAAACGCTTGTCTAAAGGATATTGCCATTTTGGTGAAGAACATGTCGGCAGGGTCATCATGGGAGGAGAACGTCTCCAGGTCTTTCTCCAGCTGCAGCAGCTGCCTTTCCATCTGCATGAGACTTTTGGCCAGATTCTCTGCAGAAACTGAAAGAAAGCCACACACATTAGAATTACAAATACAAACAACAAAATATAAATACATGGCGTGTAAAAGCACCGAGAAATAACACAATAATTGCCTCATGAAATAGGTGAGAAAACAATAACACAGGAGGACAAGTTACTTATTAGTACAATAAAATGCATGCGTGCTTCTGAGGCTCCGACAAGGAGAGGATAACGCATAGAGAAAAAAAAAAACAAGAAACAATTACCAAAGAAAAAATGGATTATCCGTTAAAGTCTATAAAACTGATATGGTGAAATAAAAACCTCAAAGTTGCTGGTTTTGGCAGTAAAAGTAAGAGTCTACCTTCTCTTTGGTGGTTGTATAGATGCAAAGATCATTCAGGTAGTGGAGCGCAAAAAGAGAGAAACCAGCTTTCTGATTAGGCGGCCATGGCTGACACATTAGGCTACTCACTGAATGCAGCACACGGCTTAATTTACCCTGATTAGACCAAAGCGAGGAGAAAAAAAAAACATAAGCTGCTTATTGCTAAGTACTTTTTAAATGTCTTGATCCTTACATATGCCTTAAGAAAATGAAAAGAGGAGATGAGAGCTGTAATATAGCCACGTTTCACACTGAATTTAAAACGAAAAGCTCACCAACTGTTGGGTGCACACACTGTCGTGGACAGGCCCGCACATAAACACGTCTAATTAGACATCGTCACTCAAAATCTCATTTAAAATGGTTTTATTTCCAGTGGAGTTTAACGGAAAAAAGGGAAAGCGTCTAACACAGTGAGCGGTTGAATGCATGGTTTTCTGAAGCGCTGAAACGTGCTATGTCTGATGACGAGTCCATTTGCCATCTTGACCATTGCAGTGACTGACAAGACTTATTTTATTAATTTATTTACTGTTATTTTTAAACAAATCATATTCCTTCAGTACACATCACGTTTGCCACAGATTCAGATTTATGTAACAGACCAAAAAACTAAACTAATTCTGTTACCATTGGCCTTGACTGAAGAACATGATGGGGTTAAAAAAATAAATAAATAAATAAAATCAATGATACTATCAATTCCATGAAATGCATTTTTTTTTTCTATTCACCATATTCAAAACTGTGCAGCATTTCAGGTGTTCAGCATTTTCTTGAACAGCGGCAATTACAGCAGACAATAGTGTTTTCTTAAGGTTCTGTTCGGTTCAGGTCAGAAAAGCATCCTTATTTGTGTGGCTTATTTGTCTGCCCCCTAGAAAGACTACAATATTTTTAGGAGCTCCAACCAAATTTTATTTCATTCCTTCACAGCAGCACTGCTGTGAAAAAACAAATCAATATAATATTGCTCTAATTTGCTGCATCCGGTTATACATTTTGGAATTAAATATATTTTTAACTTTTTATCTTCCAATGTTTTTCTATTCAACAACGTTCAATCATGTTGTCATTGGGGTTCTAGTTTTCTTTCCTCCTGCCTTCCTTGCGTGTCATGTCTGTCTGCCATTTTTTCCCCGACAACCCTCATTGTGACTCAATCACACACACACAGACACACCATCCATTCATAGATTAACTGTCTTGCAATGAGTGGCTGTTATCGCACTTTCTTTATTGAAAAATCCTCCAATTCAAATCCAACCCACAAACATAGTCGGCATGCAACTATGTGGACACACTATATTTACAGTAATGGCCAGGAATCTAAACCACAAGAGATGTTATTTTCCAATAGATACAAACTGGGTTAAGAAGAAAGAATTGCAAAGCCCACTCTACACTTGCTGTGACCGTTTCTTTCTTCTTGCCTCGAAAGTGTCTTGCAACAGGATGTGGGCTGCATGTAGACAAGGAGGGCAGCCAGACTCATAGCCTGTTAATAGAAACTATCTAAGACGAGTGATGATGCACTGAGTGAGGAATGGGCAAAGGAGAGTTGAAAAAAGGAGTCAACAGAGTATCTCAGCCAAGTTGCAAGTTTGAAGAAAACATACGGCCAAGGTGCTGGTGTGCAGTGAAGAAAAGCACTTTTGCACCCTGCACGTCATTTCAATGTGCCAACAGATGACACGGAAGCATGTGTGACTTTGCCTCTTAGGTATTGTAGTCACTTGTTCTCCACCGACATTGCACTGAAACATGACAGTAGTGTAGGCAGGTGGTCTTGTTTAATGAGATAACAGGACCTAACGTTGAACTGTGAAGATCCTTGGTGCTTTGTTTAGTCTCTGTATGGTGGGAGATATGACCCAGCTAGGCACAGACTGTGCCATAAGTTGAATACAGTAGGTGTCAACTTCAGGCTGCGGCCTCCAACGCCGTGTATAAACAGAAACAAAATGAAGAATTCTGCGTGATTTTCATTTTTTGACACAGCTACACTGCAGGTGGTCTCAGTGAAAACAAATATAAACGTGTTTTAGTGGCAGCACTTTTTTTAAATTGAGGCAAAAAGGGGGTTTAAAAGCTGTTTTTTTGTCATTATTATTATTGTCAAATATACCAAAGTGAAGTTTGTTCAACTGTTGTGCAAAAGCTCATGATAAAAATCACACAAGAATCACAACACTAGCATAACCTATCTATCCCTGTAGATATCTATCTTTTCATAATGCTTCACATTCAAACAAAAGACTTGAGTCAAAGATTGGCCCTTACTCTCTAAAGTAAACAGTAAACTGTTTTCACCACTTTTGTTGTTTGTGGTCCTCTTTTTCATCTTCTGCCTGCGTGCAAGATGGAAGGATTTTTTTTTATGAGCAGTGGGATCTGAATGGCCACAAGGCCCTGAGGTGCTGCAGACACATAAATGATCTTTTTGAAGAATAATAATTGGAATATCTGCAGAGGTCAAATCGCCCATTGACATCCTTTTATTACTCTGCCAGGACCAGCTGTGCTATTAATGAGCCTGCGCCACTTGCACTACTGTGTATACTCCCAAGCAGCCTCTCTGCGCGCAGAGCAGCACTACAGATCATCCAACTCAGATACATATACGGTGTGAAGCTGAAGCCTGGCTGACTGAGCACAAGCAGAGTGATAGCTCTCATGGCAGGGAACGAGAGACCTCAAAGACAAGAAGTGCTGCTGCTCGAAATCTGCGCAGCGCATCTCCCACATGTAAAGGCAGAGTGAAGGTCAGTGAATTGCAAGGGGCAGGCAGTTTGTTCTAAAACACTTTTAACCCAAGGCTTATTGCTCACACTGAGCACAAGTAAAGCATTGGCTTGTTTCCAAAATAAAATGATGTTTTCGCATCTATTTCTATTTATACAGATAGAATAAACAGTATAAACCAAAGGCTGATTTTTCTGACTCGACTCTTATTTTGAATTTCTACCACAGTAATGCTTTATGAGTGATATAAGTGATGCAAGTTTTTGTTTTTCTTTCTGAAGACACCATTAGACAGCATATGACCTTTTCACAACATAAGCCTTCAAAGCATAAGATATAACTGACATAGCTTATTAAGTGCAATATATTAAAAAATGGAAGAAAAAAAAAATAAAACCTTCTTCTCGCACTTCATTGGAGTGGCCTTGCATGAACAATGCACTGCCGGTGTCCAGAAAGCAGTCTGTTGGACCATGATGCCAAAACAACTTTCTGCTTACACTCTGTTCTACATTTCACGTGTTCACAAATGGACAATAAATGATAATGATAATTTGCAGTTTATTGGAGTGGAGTGCATTATTTAGAGTTGCCAAGTAGTGTAGCATGTATGTGGTTGGACAGTGGAAGCAAGCCAGAAAACCATCGAGAAACCATGAAGAACAGGAAAAATGTGGAGCAATCTCCCAGCCGTGAAATGACAAGGTTAACCACTTCCCCACTGTTAACCACTTTAACAGCTCATTAAACTACACAATTAATTAAACTGAAATTATTTCTCTTTTGTTCAAAAAACATGAAAACAATAATAATTTGACTATTTAGTTAGAAATAATGCACTTGCAAGTGGGAGGAGGACAAAAACCAATCAGCAGGTTGGTCCTTCTTCTGCTCCTCTGGAATGGGAGAAGCAACACTGCCGTACCACCGCCACAACCCACACTCTTAAACAAACAAACAAATCTACTTTACAATAAAGTTTATCAATGGTGAAACTTTTTGAGACAATATTGTGTTACCTCGTATTATGGAGAGATACTTCTTCACCACAAAATAGGCTAAATTAACTTTCTAGCACTTTTTAAAGCCGTCTTTTGAGGCACACCTGTTTTAATAAACAACAATGAGTTGTCTCAACCCTCATCAGACATGTGCATTTATGCATTAACAAAACCTTACGAAATCCTCATGTTGAACTGCGTCCAGTGCACCCCTCAATTTGCACACTTCAAGACTGCAATTTGGTTCATTTCCATCTGTTCATCTCTGCAGACATCCAGCAATTTGGACAAACAGTGTGTTTATATTGTTACAAGTTCCTGATGGTGAAAATGCTGAACTGCTCCAGTTGACCAGAGACATATCAGCGTTATCATCAGAAACAATGCACAAGTAAATCTAACATCCTTTGGGCTCTTTAATGGTTTGCTCTGTATGAACTAAACGCATCAGTGGCTTCTGCAAACAGCAAAGCTGCCGTTCCTAAACAGGAACAACACTAAGACGGCAAAATAACATTGTAATATTCAACCTCACCTTTACTAGCCCGGTCCACATGCTCCAGTTCATCAACAAACTTGATCACATTTGGAAATTCCTCTTCACAGACTTGTGCCAGAAAATGGAGTAATGTTGTCTTTTGGTCTGCAGATTTTGTGTCCTTCAGCTAAAGTGAAAAAAAGAGAAAATAAAGATATTGACTTCATGTCATGGTCTATGACAGCAATATGGAAACAGGACAATGGTCATTTTGTAAGGTTTTCGCCAGAACTTGTAACATTTCCAAATCCAACGTTTGATAATCATGTTTGACCACTGTGTTGTGAGGTTTTTTAGTGTAAACCTACTTGATGACAGGTAATAAAATCCCCTAAATATAAAGACCTGTGGGTACTATCTAAAATTGCCCCTCTTTTTCATATTAGTGTCGCTGATGTGCCAGTGATGCAAACAAAAGACATGTTAAAGAGCTGAAAAGGTCTGTTTTTCTTTCTAGGACCCCTAGCTGTTACTGAGAGAGAGAGAGAGAGAGAGAGAGAGAGAGAGAGAGAGAGAGAGAGAGAGAGAGAGAGAGAGAGAGAGAGAGAGAGTGTCATATTGGAGACACACATTCACAGTAAAATAGTGTCTGAGGGTCATGACACATGGGATGTGTCAGGAATAATCATCGTGAAAGTGCTCATATTCATGAACCATCCACAGATATAGGCACTCTGCTGTTTATACGCGATGCAGCAGGTGTATAATAGCCTTAATGGACAAAATACTTTCTTTGAGGAGGGGGAAACTGTAAATTATGCACACATATAATGAACTGCAGCCTTATGATTCTGAGCCTGCTTGGGATCCAGGAGGGAATCCATTTCATTTTGTAAAAGAAAAAAAAGGGGAGCATGTTGCTCAGGGACACTGCTTTCCATTACTGATGAAACACTGGATACTTGCCCGTTTCCCAGCACACACTGCACTGATGCATACTTAAAAAAAAAAAAGAAAAAAAAAAAAGCTGGCCCACACTTTCACAGAAAACCCAATGTCCTTTGAGGTGTTTAATTGTGTTGAGGAGAAGAGAAGCATGGATTCGAGGAGAGGAGTAATTTCAGCAGAAGTTTCAAAAGAAGGGCAATTTGTGGGAAAAGGGCCAAATTTGGTGCTTGCTTCAAAAGGTAAATGGGCAGCACATCACCCAAGTAATTACTAACTGCTGTCGCTATTGTAGCCACAGAAGTTGGCTTTGCCCTCAGGGCCTTTTTATTTTACTGTACTCTCTACTATACTCAAACGAATAAAATACAGAATAATTATCAGGATTTTAACCCCTTAAATTCCAAGTTGAAGGCTCCAGCTGTTGGAGCCTTTTGTTGGAGCCCCTGGCGTGTAATCATACTTTGTCATTGTCTATGAACTTCCACAGGAAGCATAAACACAAGACTCAAACTGAAATCAATGTGTGCAGAACGGCAAAAGAAAACACCCTCCCACATCCTTTATTAAGCAATCTTCAAGTTTTTCACTTGCTGTGTAATTGCCGAGTATTGACAATGCTGCATCTGGATTTCTGTGTCATACTGATGGCCCCATCCCAACCAAACACAACAATTTTTCAATTTCTCTGATAAATTTTCATCACTGCTCTCTTACGGTCTAATTCCGAGAGCCCTCTCAGTATTCCAGCAAAACATCCCTCCCGTGGAGTGCATTTCTGTGTATCTCTGTAGGTGATCTGTTTGCAGACAGCAGTGTATTCAGCCCCGCTGGGTTTAATCATATTTGTATTATCTTTTCTAATCAAATATTCTCATCTCTCTTCCCATTTCAGTTTTCAACACTCTGTCCCCCACCCCTGCCAAAAGCTTCAAGTGCGCACAAAAAGTCCCACTCTGATTTTAGACGGATAGTAATCATAGTTGACAATGTAAACATTTGGCTTTTTTTTCCCCAGTTGGGCTTGGTGCAATTTCCCTGTGCTTTGAAGTGTGCCATGGCATTAAGTCGTCAAACTCAGCGCAGGCACAAAGGTGATGTGTTCCTCTTTTTATTTCGCCTGTGACATCGACTCACCCTGTGAGCGCAAAAAAACGGAGTGGAAGAGCGGCTTCACAACACAACTGACGACGGTAAACATTTTACTTAATGATTCGGACGCCGTCGGGGTAATCCATCACGCAGGAATTCATGCTTGTGCGCTGTTGCTCCTATGATAAGTCTGACAGGGGAGTGTGCAGCAATTAATGATGACAGTGGCTGTTACTGTGGAAACTGCTGCACATCTGCTGCCAGAGTCTGATACTCGACCATTTAATTTGTTCTCATTATTACCAGAGCAGAGGAAAACTTTCAGTTCGGTGTCTGTGCTGTGGGGTGTTGATGTTTGCCTTTTCTCTTCTTTTTTTCTCGCCACAAAGAATAGGTGGCGCTGGGTTTGTACAGTTTCAAAGGGATACTAGCTCTAGTGTCGCTTCTCCAGTCTTAGCAGGATAATGAGGATAGAGTCGTCCCTGCGCTCCGCTGCTTTGATACATGTAAGCAGACAAAGGTGCCACAAAACTGTTTTGTGGGCCTGGTAATGATGAATCAAATAAACAACTTTCAGACAAAAGTTCCCATCAAAGCAAGCCCCTGGTTTTAATGAACATATGGGCAAGGTGATTAAAAAATAAGAAGAAATATGGTAGAAATACGCCTGGGGGGGAACACTTTAAGAACTGCGCCAAAAAAGTTATACACATAAGTGAGAAATCAATTTCTTTTCCTTGCTGGTCTTTTATGTTGGAAATGTACTACTACTGACTGGCTATGCTTTTTTTGTTTTCTTTAAGAGTGCGCTTGTGATGAATCTTATTATTATATGTTACTTCTGAATTAACAAATCAGAGATGAAGAGGAACTGCAAATTTTTCAAATCCCCTACAAGTCAGGGTTTTAAATTAGCAGTTTAGTTTGTGCCTATGGCAAACTGGGATCTAATGTGTTTCAGTAATGTCATTCGTGCTGAAAACATTCCAGCTGCAATCACTTGTGTGTGTGTAAAACACTCTGACAGACATTGCTTTGATGTTAAACCACGGCCACTGGCAAAATAAGATTTTTTTTTTCTTTTTCTTTTTTCAGAGTGGTGGTTGATGCCGAGGTTGGAATAAAAGGTTCACCTTGCAGAGAGAGCTCAGATCAAAGCCGTACGACTGGGCGTTTCGAGAGCCTGCGTTCATATAATTCCCCAGCAGCAGCACCAGCTCCAGTAAGCAGCCAAACGAGCGGCTCTTCCTCACTTCATCGCAGGCTCCGCTGACGGCTAGGATGTCCGGGCGCAGGTTGTTCACCTGCTCCTCGAACTGCAAGCGGAAGAGGATGTGGCTGAGGCGAGGGCGCAACCGCTTCACGCTGCTCATCTGGGAGACGGGAAAAGAAATGAGGCATAGAGGGAGGAGTTGAGTGAGGATGAAAGCAAACAAAGCATAATAAGTATGTGTATATTTTTAAAAAAGAGGAATAAAACTGAAGAAAGCCAACTCTGAGATGGGAACTTGAGGAGCACTTTTGCCACACTCTCACTTTGATGTGATGTAATTTAAATAAATGTATGCAAGAGGCGTGCTGAAAAGGTTTGCTTTCCGTTTATAATAGATGCTGGCAGCGATTTGATTTGGGACCCAGGTCTGGTAAGTTAATTGTGAAGTCAGTGTCCATATAGGGCAGGCAGCAGAGGGGCGGAATATACAATGGGCTGCCTTGGATTACCACTCTCAGACAATTAGAGAAAATTGGAAAATATTGCATTGCGCCCAGGGCCTGGCCTCAGCACTGGCTCTGTGTGTGTGTGTGTGTGTGAGAGAGAGAGAGAGAGAGAGAGAGAGAGAGAGAGAGAGAGAGAGAGAGAGAGAGAGAGAGAGAGAGAGAGAGAGAGAGAGGAGAGAGAGAGAGAGAAGGGGAGTGCAGGGAGGGGCATAGGTTCCAATTGTCTATTTCGCACAACAGCTGCCTCTGCAGCTTGATGTCTTCCATCAAGGGTTTAATTATAGCTGCCGTAATGTTATCAAATGACTATTTTAGAGCCTCTTTCTCTTTGTGTGTGTACTTGTCTGCACACCAAGTGACACAAGGAGCCAAGAAATGGAGAATGTGTCAAAATTAGGAAATAGCCAGGTGCCCATAAATCAAACCTATTAGAAAAACAAAGCCCAGAGATGGGATGTGGAATGTGACATGCATGTTGCAGTGTGTGGAGCAATACAGACAAAACACGCATCCAGAAGAAGTGCACGTTGCTGCTGTTTCCGTAATATCTACAGAGGGCAGTCGACAAATGGAGCGGCTGGAGGCAGGTTAAACAACGTGAGCGCTGAGATTATGAGAACTCAGCAAGACGCAGAGAGAGAGAGAGAGAGAGAGAGACAGGTGGGAGTAAATATTTTTGGGAAAGTTGCGATCAACGTCTCCATGGGACGGCAACAACACTTGAGATTTTTTATCACTTAATTATAATGGCTTTGTTTTCAAAGATGTGTCATTCACAAGGTATTTGACTGTGGTGTGGTGCCCAGGATACACGAGCTGCTAACTGACTCCCCATTCAGGCACTCAGTCATCGTCAGCAAAGAGCTTCTTTTCGATGCCGTGAAGAACTCAGCGACTGCGAGGGGCCGAGGAGATTAACGCATGTTTAGTCACAAACTGGGTTGCTAGGCATGAACACACACTCCTTGTTAGCGCTCAGGATAAATTGGAATAAATCTCCTCTGAAAAGTCTTTAAGAGAACGACGCATGCATAATTGGGAAGCAGTGCCGCTTCAGAATATGCGTAAATTACTGTGGCAGTCCACAGGTGTCCTGTCTTTCCACCGGAGGCTTAAGAAGACAGAATTTTAAAAAAGCTTGGGATAGGATTTGGATATTCCTATTAAAGTGCTTTATTTTCTATGTGCGTAAACGTGATCATAGGAAAAAAAGTGAGGATGCAGAGAAGGGGGCCGGTTGAGTCGGATGAAGTCGATTGCATTGAACCAAGGAACTGAGGGAGCCATTGAGTGGAGGCGGTGCCGTGCTCGGGAATCACTGGGTGATCTAACCCCCAAAGTCAAACTATTGATGCTGAATGCGACTCAAGGAAGCAATAGGTAACCATTTTCTTTTGGTACTTGGTAAGACCCCACCAGGAATTGAACGCACAAGCTCCCAGTCACAGGGTTGGACACTCTACCACCAGGCCACTGAGCTGTGTATCAGTGTACTCACCACAACTCCAAACTGCTCGGGCTCGGACAGATTTGCGTACTCGTTTTCATACTTGGCCAAGGCATTGAGTTGCTCCTGCTCTGGTAGGTGCTTCACTAGGTTCTACAAAGAGGTGAGATGAAAAGTAGTGATAATTGGAAAGGCAAATACCAGGTGCAAAGGGTTTGTTAATTGTTTACAAACTGTAAGATCTGAAAACACAAAACTGATAAAAGTCAAAATGTACATTTGATTTATGTCCCTGCATCATTGCAACACACTAAATATCCATTACTTTTTTTGAACATTTAAGAATTAAACAGACACAGAACACAGCATACTAAAAGCTCCATTGTGTTTTTTTTTTTTCCTTTAGCCTCTGTCTTCTTTTTAATTCTTCAAACTGTTCTGCAGTTAGCTGTCTGGTTTTGGAAGCACTGGCTGCTGAAGCATCTGCAATCTGTCAAAGACAAAAGGCTCCAGACTGCATTTCACTGGGCTGCGTGAGAGGAGAAAAACTCCAGAGGGAACTCAACAGCAGAGTCTGGAGACAAAGAGCTTTTAAGGATGACTTTGCAGAAAGACACAAGAATCAAAAGATTTACAAAAAAAAAGATAATTTCAGTGCCATCTTATGAGAAAGAAAATAAACTCAACATTAACCCAGAAAAGTGACGTGATAGCAAAAATGCGCTACTCTTAACAATCATCACAAGAAAGGTTTTGAGTCTCGCAAGCCATTTTCTTCTTGTACAAGGAGTTTAAAGGGGAAAAAGAAAGAAAAAGATGTTCTGCAAGAGGCCCATTCAAACAGTTTCCTCAACCCTTTGCCCTGAGTGCTTTAACAGAGCTAGCAGGCAATAAACGTTATTCATGAAAAAAAAGAAAAAGAAAAAACAGCCAATTTCCTCAATGTGACTCTAGACTACGGGTGCATTTGTTTCTGTCTCAGTGTGTTGGAGGGGGTGTGACTGTGTTAATTACTGCGTGCACAAGTGTATGTGACTAAAATAATGCCGTGAGTGGAGCTCAGACTTCCAGCATTTTGTTTTGTCTGGTTTACAAATTGCTCACATTATACGCTGAGGTTGTCTGTAGCAAAACTACATTTTTATTGTTTCCAAACATCATCTAAACTGGCAACCACTGATTATTACTAAATACAAAGCAAAGCTCTCTGCATCGGGCACTCAGCAAAGCTGCCGGAAAAAAACTTCAACTCCGTGTGGTGGTGCTTGGAAGCAAGCTGGGGACTCATCCGACCGCCTGAGTCACTCAGGTGAGGCTGTCTGATGACCGGAGTCCTGAAACACCCTGCGATGCTGGCGTCAATCAATGATGATGCTTCCAAATCACACAGTGCAGGTGTTTCTAATGACGAATTGCAGTCTCTGACTGTTTTCAATTAAAGTACCGCTGATGAGCTGTAGTACTCATTAATTCTGGTAAATGCAATTAAGTTCTGTTTGTGATGAAACTAAAAGCATCCTACATACCTAACATACAATGCAGACATGTTTGAAAGGTCCAACTGTGAAAGGTAATCACAGTGTTAAATAATTCAGTCTATGTTGATTGCATTTGCTTCCTGAATTTGCCAAACAGTGACCGAAACAACTGCTGTAACTTTGTGGTATTGAACTTATGCATTTAAATTACGTTAAAATTCTTTCATTGATGCCTTGATTTAGGATTAATAATACTTCTTCCATTACCCGAGTTCTTATTGATGCAGCATAATGGAATTTGTGTTAATGGCTATTTATTACATGCTTAAAGTAATTAACAATTATTGATTAAGTTAATTATGGAAAATGCCCATTTGTTACTGAAATTTGTTCCCATTGGCTAATAGTCATTAATATATAAATTGCTCCTTTTAAACTATTTTTTAACCACTGGCTCAGTGATAAATACTGTTCCGGAACTCGTCTGAGAAACTCCATCATCCTCATAACATTGCTGCAATTAAACAAAGTGCAGCTGTTCAGCCTGTGTTCATTTAAACATGAACCAGCCTCCAAGAGCTCCACTTGCTTACTCCCCTCGACAGCAAACCCACCAAGGGCCAATTCCAATTCCTCCCTTAACTCCTCAATCTCAACCCTCGCCCTTAACCCTCAATCTTTGGCCCTCAATCTTGGCCCTCAAAAATAAGTGTAAGGGCTATCTTGTGACTTAGAAATGGGACACCCCTTAAGTGCAGTTACGTCTTCAGACTGTGGGGGGCGGCCTTACACCAAAGCTACGTCCAGTCTGTCAAGAAGACGACGACGACGAAGAAGAAGAAGGAGACGGAAAAAGATGACGACGAAAAAGAGGAAGTCCTCCGTCGCTACACAACGAGGTATACAAGTAACGTGAAGCCGGGACCGCCGGTCCAGCTGACAAGCATCATGAAGTAAAAAATAAAGAAATGTTACGCAACAACGATGTAAATAATCCATAAAAAAGTCTTAAACTAAGACAATAAAATGGTTTCCTAATATTTATATCTTTATTAACTAAGAAAATACTTCCATTTGTAGTTCGCTTTTTTCATCGCCATTTTTCGAAGACGTCTTGGCGAAAATACACAATGCCTTCTGGGTAGCCCTTACTCCCAAGGGTGGTGCCGGAGAATCTCAATATTGAGGGCGATACAGCCCTTAAACTTGTCCCTCAACTTGACGTTCTGAGAATCGGGACAGCACTTGCACTTCGCGGGAGCGTGCATTTTGAGATTGAGGGTTAAGATTGAGGGTTAAGGGAGGAATTGGAATTCACCCGGCTGGCTGCACTGAGGCTTCTGTTGGAGACAGACGATTGTGGAACAGGGGTGTAAAATATCAGAAACACCGTAAATATAAATCTATTTATATATATTTAATCAATAATGAACCTAATGATACAAGCGTGAAATCACCAAAAGAAAACAAATGACAGATAGGACACAATATTCATTTTAACTTTTCAGTCATTTGTAAAGTTGAGTCATTACTGTAGTCAGAACAAACAAACCCAAAACATGACATTACTGATCAATTATTTTATTTATTTATTACTAGGTGTGAACTTTGTTTACCTGGATCATAGGTTCAGTGAGTTGCTCCTCATCCACTTCAACTATCAGCTGGCGAATCTCATGGTAAGGCATGCGAAAGGATCCCAAGAAAATAGCTGAAAATAAAAATTTAATAAAAAGTTATTCCAAAAATTAAGCTAAATTGTTGAAAACAACCACTTTTTTCAGAGAAAAAAATAAGCAAAATAATCCCAGTAAAAATGACTTAAGCATACTAAAAGTATAACGATTATAATGATGAGAAAATTAAAAAAAACAGCATAGAAAGTGTAGAAAATGCTCCGAAAGCTTCATGCCCCTCCCCTAATTCTTTTCATATCAGTTGTATTATTTGTCACCTTTAGCAGGCTGATAAGTGTAATTTTCTTCTGAACAAGTGAGCCCAAGCAAACAGCAACATGTTGCTATGAGTGGGCGACTGTCCCTTGTTTCTCCTGGTTCTGAACTAAAACATGCATAAAATAATACAAATGTGTACGATTTCAAGGATTGGGAGAAATAATCTGGAAAACAAATTTCAATCTCCAACAAGATAAAATAACATATAATCGTGGACGTTCTATATACAAAATACTTGATACTAATTTTATGTATTGCTGTTATTCCATCATAAATATATTACTATTAGACTTATTAAAAACATCAGCAGAATTAAGATGTAGTGCATCTATATATTTAAATCTGAGAAGCTGGACCTTTAACTGAGGTTTATAATAAAAGCCCAACCAATGTTGGAATGTTATTATTTTTTTTTTTTTTTGTGCCAGGACCAATACTAATATTCGGGGGGGTCAGAAGATACAGACCACATCGCGTAAAACCCACATCTTACATCATGACACATCATTGACGTTCACAGGGAACACATTTGGATTCAAAATGGGACAAATAAGTCCCAGTTAAAAATGGTCACCACTGACCCAATATGACAAACAAGTAGGAACCATGAGGTAAGGAAGCCTTTGATGGGGACAGTGTGTGTACTCTTAGGGCAGAAATCAATATTAAATAGGACCATATATGAATTTGATCCACACAAGAGAAAGGGGACAGAAAGGAAAATACTTACATAGATTTTGTGCAATCTTGGGATCAAGAACCTTGAGCTCTTTAATTCTCTTCTTTATGGATTTTTTATCCTCGAGATCCTCCTCCTCTTTTTTGACTGATGAAGACACAAAAATCAAGTTATTAGACAAAAGGAAAATGCATTCCCACACCATTATTATTTCATATTCTTTTAATTGTAACGCTGTAAACTAAAATACAAACATAACTATATATTATATCTGTTGTTTGCTGGTGAACTTCCCCAAAAGTATATTGTAAATACAATTAACTACATGTGCTAAAAGCAATGGCGAGCACTTTGACCACAACAGAAATCTACACTGCCAGACAAGGTGGACAGAGGGATTACACCGTCATGTCGGCACCAGAAACAGTTGTCAGTCCATAAACACAATGGTGCACACAGAATAATCAGTTGAAGGTGGGGACAAATCTGCTCCAGGTTTTAGTGAAACCAGGATATAAGCGGAAACAGGCTGAAATGGGGACTACAAGCAACAACACAAACAGGCAGGAGTTTGCAGGGCACACACGACTCAAACAGAATTTTAAGCCACACTCACAAAGCATGGTAGATTTTAATTATTTAAAACACCAGATTAAAAGAACAAAATGTTCATCCCAGGAGTATGCTGGGTAATTGCCTGGTGCTGTAATTATGGTACGTGTGGTGAGAGGACAGAAATGAGACGAGGGGTTAATCCACAGAAAAAGGGCTTTTCTGCACTTCCGCACGAGCTCAGGCTGCTTCCAGGAAGTCTACAACAGACTAGCACTGTTGACATGTACACAGACGTTGATTTTATATCAACAAAGGGAAAATGAAAACACAACCACACACAGAGCTACTCTCAGACTTACTTGGCTCCTCTGTGGGTGCACTCTCCTCACAGTCTTTGACCATGTGAGGGAGCGGGGAAAAGCGCAAAGAACAGACAACCACAATTTAGTCGCTCTTTTTTTCTTTCTTTCTTTTTTTAACCATGCCAAAGGTAGAGGATGAAGAATGAAACCACAACATCTCAAAGGACAGCATTCTGTTCAATGGAGCTTTGACTGTGAAAGCTGTTACAGAGCTTTGTCATAAAAATACAGAAATTGGAAAGCAACTAAATTAAATGGGAAAACACTTTCTGCCATCTTTCAAAAACACCCCTTTTCTCTTTCTCCAGTTAAAAAGATGCTCATAAATATGTTGTATTTCAACTATTTTCATTGTAGCCATACTTACAAGAAACCTTTAGTTACAACATAATTATATACTTTCTCGAGCTGTGTTCCATTTAGTCTTTTTAGAAAAGCAAATGGCAGCAAAACAGCGTCAGCGTCATTTTTCCCTTTTCGTCCAATGACTGAAAGTGTTTTAAAAATTACCTCAATAAAAAACAAACAGCGTTAAATGTGAAGGACACCAGCCAGCCAATATGCTTATCTTCCAGTACAAAGGGTTTTGTTTTTATTCTGAAATTTTACTTCTTATGAAAATGTGTTGGACAGAACTGACTGACTTATTAAGATGCCAGCATGTAGTGTCAGCATCGGTGGACATTAAAAGAACAACTTTTATTGCAAATAATTATTGCATAGTTTGATGTTCATTTTTATTCATGTGGGGTTACACACTGCTTATCATGTACAGCTCGAAAGAATTTGATTTAATTGCACCAGCATGCAACTTTGTTTTTCTCCCCAAACACAAACACACCTGTGTTTTTGCACATGCAAACATATTCTGTTTTGCATTATACAGCTTTTACAAGTGTGACAGTGGATCAATCTGTAAAGCACCGGAGACAGTTTGAAGACAAAAATCATACGACATGCACACTTTACACAAAACTCACATACCGCTTCCTGTGCGATGCCTCAGGTATTATCAGTTAAATCGGCAAATTAGATCGCTCCCCTCTAGCATCAAGGCCTTCTCTTCCCTGGCCTCAAAATAGCCTTGCTTCAGGGAAGACCGCTCATTATACATCAGCCAATTAAAATGTCCCACAGGGGGTCAGAAGTCACTGGTTAATCAATCAGGTGAGCTGCAACTGTTGTAGTTATCAGATTGCACCATCCACCCAGGAAGTGGTGGCAGTAAGGGTACACTTGTGATTACAGAGCAGTGGGTAGTCTGCATTACATCAGAGGCCACAGCGTATGTGCAGTGTGAATATAGGAGATCTCTCAGCAGTAAAGGGGTAACGAGGATTCCCAAAAGGATTAAATTTAAAGACAAGACGTGGTGTTTGAAAAAGAAAAAGCTCTGCAGGCGCTGCAGAGCACTCGTTCAGAACATGAACATTATAGGGAAATATAGGAGGCACCAAAAAAACAGTTCTTCTTTTCTTAACCCCACCACTGCTCTGAATGGAACTGAGAACTGAAAATGCGTCGAATGAAAACACATTTTGACAAAAAGCAAAAAGCAAATGAAAAAGACAAAACAAAATATGAAGCTTTCATACTGGCAAGAAGTGGAGTATTGAGCAGTAGGGCCGAAAGTGCATGACATCACCCTCGGGCACGATACAGGAGTCATGTGAATTCGGCAGCCGTATTGGCTAAATAGTCAGTCTGTATCCTATCTTCAATAGCATTTCAATCTGTTGCTGTTTTGCTTGCACTTAACCAGTTCCAAAACCAGGTTGCATTGTGCGTTATTTTGTCCTGTCCTATTAAAAAAAACTTAAAATTGGCAAAACTGTTGATATATTTCCATTACAGTTTTTCACAAAAAACAAGAAAGAAAGATTTATAAAATTTCAACAATTTTGACATTTGCAGGTGTTTCCATTGAATGGTGTGAAGCGCATAGCCGTAATTCTCGTAAAATCTCGCTGGAAGACATTTTACGAGAATTACGTTTGTTCGTTTACGTTTGTTTGCTGTCAAGAATGGTTGTTATAATTTTGTCTTTGATTTCTTGTAAAAAAAATATTCTCTCTCCTGCTCTGTCCAATTATAATGCGCCATTTTCACTTGAAGTGAACTGGTCACATGACCCCGTATGTCACGTCCGCTGAAGTATGAATGCGAAAAAAGTGTTTCCACGACACTTGCTACATACCTCTATTCGATACATCTGGAAAAACACCTCATGAGAGCGTCAAAACCTTTGAGCCATATTTGAGAGGTTTTTCTAAGTTTAGGTGTTTCCATGACAAGTTTTTATTGCAATATTTAGGTTTTGTGCAATTCTAGGAGCAATGAAAAGGCAGCTTGTGTCAATTTTGGAGTGTTGGCACAGCCAGAGGCATAATACAGGGTGAATATATTCCGTTGGCATGGAGTCAGGGTCAACATGGGTTTCGAGACTAAAAAGTAATGTTGACATTAATATCACAAAAGCCACTGAACATTAATCGTAGAGTGTTTGGTTCTACACTCAGGTCAGGACTCGGCACTTGAATTGTAAAAGACCCATCTCCCCCTCTCCCCCGTAATATTTCAGCTGACTGATTTTGATCCCACCGCTGCCAGTTTAAGGGCGCTTGACAAAAATGTGACACTGTGTAACATAACAGACACACGTGCTTCCCGAGCGTTGGCACGTACCATAAGGCGGTGTCAGTGAATTGTGCCATCAAATCGCTAAGGGGAACAGTGGATGAAATAAAACTGCTGTGAAAGAGCCTGACTGATGCACTACATGACAGGCAGGCCTAAGAGACAGGCAACGCCTCAAATTCACCCCAACGCACACGCACATACATATATGCACATGCGCGCGCACACGCACACCAAAACTTCCTCCTCTGTGGCATTAGTCCGTCATCTTATAAGTATGGATTTCCCATCAAAGAAAACAACATTATGCAACCGCCCTGGATTTTGCTGAGGGAAGAGACACTCTGTGAACTGCAAATCACACACTTCTCTGCTTGACACACACAGCGCCTGATTTACAGTTTTGCTTTACGGGTTTGCGCAAGCCAAAACGTACTCAGACGTCATTGCGCTTTTACGTGGCTGATCTGCTCAGCAAGCGCACTGCGAATTGGGTCTGCCAAAGGGGAAAAAATGCAGTAAATGACTATGCAGACACATGTCTAAGAGAAGAAGATACAAATAGTTGAATGAGCGCACAATTTCTCATTTACCAAACCCAAAATTGATTGTGGTTCTCTCCGGGTACACCGGCTTCCTCCCACAGTACAATGAAATGCATGCCAGTTGAATTGTGAACCTTTTGAATATTAGCCGTACGTATGAGTGCGAGTGGAAACGGTATTTTGTCTTTCTATGCGGCGCCACCTAACCTGAGGACAGCCAGGATAGGCTCCAGCAGCCCCCATGACCCTGAGCGCGAGGTGGTAATAGAAAATGAGATGAGATGAGTATAGGCTATATATCATGGAAAGTGGATAAGTGGTTTGCAGTCGAACAAAAGAAAAAAAGAGGAGAAACAATTTTATTTTTCTTGTTATTACTTATTATTGTTGACTTCTGCAGAAATGTGCATATGCATACTAATACATATGCAGCGAATTGAGCATCAAAAATGAGTCACCTTACAAAAAGAGAGACTTTAGATATGGAAATTTCAGCTTTCGACATAGAATTGGTTGTTCAGAAAGTTGTTAATTGAATGCAGTCTTATCAAGACAAGACTGAGGCTGCACTTGAATGGCCTCAGTTGAGGAGTAGGTGACTCAAGAGTTTGGTGGAACTTTTCTGTTCAGGGTGCTGCTAAAATAAAAGTAAATAATTATGATACAGCCTGGGTCACAATACACTTCTCCTTGCTGTTTATCCAGCACAGCCTAGGCTACAGAGGATCTATGAAAATGTATACATAAAACATTTGCATCAGCATTAACAAAAGATCAGATGTCTGCACCAACACTGCTGCTGAAGTAGATTTCTTTCCAGCCGTGATTGATGCTGATTCTCTTTAATTCCTCTTTTCAGGCCGACAAACAGAAACATTTTGGTATTTTTTCTTTGTGACTTTTTTTTTTCAAAACAGTTTCTAGCTCAGAGAAGTTTCTCTATGCAGAGTTACAGGCTAAATGTCTACAGTGGAGGTGAGGCCGGATATAGCATTAACAAAACAGTTCGTTTTGCCAACTGCTTTCAGCCAACCCATGCCCTCCTTCTGCTGGTCCCAAGCCAAGCACAGAAAAAAAAACCTGCAAAGGGTTGTTTCAGGCAGGCATCTGAGGTGGAAAAGAAATAAGATTAAAAAAAGAAAGTCATTTCAAATAAAAATAAAAAACTATGTCAAACTAAACACTAGTTCCTGAGGAGACCCCTTGAAAAACAGGATGATGCTCGTTTCATGAATCTGACTCTGACTCCAGTTTCTGCACCACTTTGCAATAATATCGGAGTGCAATAAATAAAAACATGTAACGCACATCTGCGAGGTTACTGAGAAACTGAATGCTGCACGCGTACTGCGTGTGCAGATCCAGCTCAGTTTTCTTCTCATGTCCGCTCAACTGTCTTCTTCTTCCTGACTACATTATTTATGGCCATCATCAACGATCAATCATCTGCTTGAGAGGGGGGGAAAAAACAAAATACTCAAGCACGCAGAGAGGCAGCGGTGCTGGTGGGAGGTTAGGAGGCGGGTGGCCAGCTCCAAAGGATAATTACCTCTGTTGGTATTTGCCAACAGCTTGGCCAGTCGCACAGGTGAAGTTTGAATTAAGTTAAAATTGCCATGATTAGGGTGGTTCCTGCTGGTAAAGATGAAAATAATAATATGTGCCGAATGCAATGTGCACACACTGTGAGCGTGTGGCAAACACACAGACACCTGCCTCTGGCAAAAAATCCACAAGGAGATATCTGATGCACGGAGTCGAGGCTGTCAGCTGCGAAGGAGGAAATTCCCCATTTGGACAAATCCGTCAGCTGAGCAGTCAGCAGATGGGAGGCGGAAGAGTCGGCCGCGCTGCTTGACTGCTGACCTGCTGTAAGGTTTTGATCCGATGCTGAACCTCAGTCGGCCTGGTGGAGAGCACAAGAGGCGCTCGCAGCGTCCGGTGGCGTCTGTCTACACCTGCATCCACCCATCACTCCACTCTATGCCTCGTCAGTAAACACACACACGCACGCACACACCGGATCAGATCAGATCATCACGTCCAAAACTGAGGCGACAGCTTGCCTGGTGTGTTTGCACACAGACAAACCCTGCACTTCCTGCTCTGGTGGAGCTGGGAGCGCACGGGCTGGGCTCAACGTGCAACGGGGAGATGTAGCAGATTAATATGTGCTAATCAAAGCAGGCTGTGCTGGGCCACCTCTCCCTGTGATCCAGACTGGCTGACCCAGGGCTGTAATTAGTCAGAGACTTTTGATAGCGCCAAATTAACGGACAGCATTAGTCATTTCTCTCCTCTCCGCCCCTACTCCTGCTGTACTTAAATCATTCCGACTTCCCAGCCGCCGCCACAGTTTGAAACACTGGACACGAGCGGCTTTCGGCGAGGAAAGCAACAAAACCCCTAAGAGAGAACACAACAGGGCAAAAAGGTAAAAATACATTTACAAATGTAAATTAAATGAAAAACTACATCTAAAAATGTATCATTGATTAGTCGCTTCTATTAATGAGTGTGTACTGGCCTGTGGGAATTGATCTACGCGCAGCTCTATTCTCAGTGGAGTAGTGCCCTCTAAAGGCCAACCTGAGACCTGCATATCGCTTTTCACAAGGGGAGACTGAGACCAGGATTTTCTGGCAGGTGTTGCATGTTGAGGCCATTCTGAGGCGTCATCCAACAGAGTGATACATTTAAATGTCTGAAATCACTTTACATACTTCCATTGAATTAATTTTTGCTCCATCTAAGCTTTAAGCCAAACTGCACCCAGTTATTTCAATACCTCCACCCACCTCATTCTCTGGTGCACTCAGACAAGGCGCAACGTGCAAACCTCCAAGTGGCGGGGGAGGGAAATCAGAGCAGAAAAATAAAACTGCAAAAGCAAATATGTTTTTAATGAGGCAGCCCATTACTCTGGTGATATGATAACATAAAAGTACAAATTGGGAATACATTGAGGTGCTGATGCTTGAAAAATCACGTTAGAGGGGGAGGAAAAAAGAAAGAAAACAGAACACTGGGAAAACAACTGAAAGGCGAAAGCAGCCAAGCATAAAAAGATTAACCAAATGGAGAAGGGAACAGGGCTGGAGCTAGTGGAAGACGGTAAGTGGTGCACATGATATTTTCAACAATTCAGGACATCTCCAGGTTTAGGTCTAAGTGCCTGCTGATTGCTTGACATGAAAGAGGTGCACGTGTAGCAGCCCTTTTTCCATATTTACAGAAACGTAATTGCATTTTGAGTGACGATGTAAAAATTATTGCCTGCAAGGTATACACACCAACTGTGTGAACGGTCATCCTGGCTTTCTCTTCAAAATGACGAGAATCAAAACAGCCTTTAATGGCTGTACGTTCAATAAATTATCTCACGCTGGCACAAATCATCCACAGCCAGCCACGTGAAAAAGCCATTATGGAACTGACGGCGTTCTGCAAAAATGTCACAGAAGAATCCAAGACAAGTGGGAGAGTAAAAAGTGGAAAAAAGGGAGCAAGTGCAAGGCATTGCATGCGAGACAGAGGACACAGGAAGCGCGCAGACTCTTTGATGTGTGCGGATGTATAGCTATATTGCTACCCACGTCGCAGCGTGTCAATGGACGCCCCACCGTGCTCTTCACTCGCCCGCAGTGCTCGAAAAACAATCTATACTTGGAGCCTCTGAAGTCACTTAAGCTGCTAATTCCATCTTCCGCCCTGAGTGAGCACAACTTCACTTCACCTTTTAAAGGGGGGAGGGGAAACTGGGAGCCGTTTCATTGCACAGACGCTTTGCAGGGGTAATTAGGCATATTCAAGTGCGAGCCGGTGACAACTCAGAGTTAAGTGCGTATGTGATACTTAAATTGTGGCCGCTCAGAGGCTTTTGTTTCTTTATAAAAAAAAAAAAAAAACCCGGACCACCAATCTTTTATCCCAGACTCCTTCTGTCCTCGATCCTTTTAATTCCACATAAATGAGCACACCAACCTACTCGGCTGCTTTTGTTTCATCAGTATTTGTTCTTTGCCTGTGAAGATCCCTGCACAGCATTTTATAAAAGCCATTGTTTATGTGCGGCCTTGTGCATCTGGGATGTCTGTGAAATTGCTTCACATGGGTGTATAATGTGCATTGTCTTGAGACCCATTGGACAGCTAAACAAACACAATTAAAATAAAATCACTTAATACACAAGGATTGATGGATAAAACTATACACACGCACACATACACATATTTGCAAATTGACAGACAGACAGACAGACAGACAGACAGACAGACAGACAGACAGACAGACAGATCATTAGATAGATTGATAGATCGATAGATATACGATTACTTTAACTTGGAAGAAAGACTTTCTTTATTTTGTATCCACAGTCCTCAACATAGATTTTATTGGGGGGATGTACATGACTAAGATGTCTGTACAACCCCCCCCAAAAAAAATAAAATAAAAAAAAATGCAGTTTTTATGACTGAAGCACACCCTGGGTACTGTTTCGCTCTCTGGAAAAAACAAACTAAATGGATAACCTTAACAATTCTTATTTTCACACCTAAATCATCCAACCTTCATCCATTCCCTGTGTCTCTCCTAGCTCAGTGTTATGACTGGGGTGTCGAGGAGGGTCATTACAGGATTCCTGCATCCTGGAGAGAAATGGCAAGCTGATTTTGTGATTTTTTGAGTGTTCCGTCTAATTGGATGTTATTTATGAGCTGAAAAGAAGCTCTGGCAAAAGGGCAGCTCTCTACTTGCTGTTTATCAATTTCCCAGCCGCGTGGCGGTGGAGCCCATCCCTTCCCCCATCCTCTTATGATAAAGTGGCGGGTTCGTTTCAGATGTCAATAAAGACTCATCCATTAATGCCACAACGGAATGTATTAAGAGAGTGTAGTGTACAGAGTCATCAGAAACGTTTAACAACACCTATGTATACTTTCATGACAGAAATCACATTATATGCTCACAAAAATGGCCTGGAGCCAGTTTTGTTTAGATAGGCAAATTTAATTCACAGGCAAAGGACGCATCTATGAAAATTTACTAGCTTCCCTTTCAGGTAACACTTTTATACCAGAGCAATCACAAACCAATGATACAGCCGATCTACTCAGCATGCGCACAGAGGACTGTGTCTGTCACACGTGGACAAAAAAAACAAGCACAAGAATGTTTGCCAAAATAGAGCTGCAGATGTTGGTGTTTCTGTAATGGCCTGCAAAATGTTGGAGGAGGAGGAGGAGAAGATGCAAATAGATTATTTAGCAACCGCAGTACAATTTAGCAAAGCAAATACTGATTGCCGTCACACACACAGTTTTTGTGTCTATTCGGCGCGTTGGAAATGCAAGTAGTTCCTGCGTGCATCCCATCTTGGTTTAGCACCCTCAACATGCAAACAGCCTAGGATTAGGTCTACAGTGTAGAATAATGTCATCTCAATGCTCTTAAAAAAACACTTGTCCATCATAAATGACAACTCCAAACTATCATGGTACTAACGTTCAAATACCAATTACTGTGGCATAAAATTCAACAATCGCTGCTCATTTTTTTATGTTTTCAAAACAGAAGAAATAAAAGACAACTGTATTTTGCTGAAAATGGAAATACTGATACCACTGCTTTTCAATTTTTAACTAAAGAATGGCAGTTTCTAGACACTGACTTGATACTTGAGTGCATAGAGATGGCAGGATATCACATAAGCTCCAAAGTAAGAGGGAAGATGGCTTCAAGATATCCTACAATTCTCACCAGCCTTTGTGTTTCAGTATTCTGTGATTTTCTTTAAATGCAGTTTTCTTGTAAACACCCACGAGGAAGCTTTGTTTGTGTTTTATCTAAATTGACACCTTTGAACCAGAAAGCAATGAAAGTTCTGAGAGCTGTCAGAATTCTCTCTAGGCATCAAATTAGAATGTTAGTTTGTTTTTATCCGTTTTCTGTTCCAAAAGAGATGGGTGGAAATAAGTGCTTCCTTCTACCCCTTGCGCTTTTCATGGAATATGAAAAAAATTATTACAAAAACTCAACACATTGCTTAAATATAAATAATTACTAATCATAGTTTCCCAAAAATATGACTTCAGAAGTATCAACAGTTTTTAGATGGTTTTTCCCCCCAACATTTTAATAAATGCCCTTTTAACATTGTCGGATTCAGGCAGCGCAGGCATGATAAAAATTTCATGGGAGATCAAATTTCTGTTTCTTTGCGTATGAACTGAACGCAGAGTAGCAGTTTGTGTTTGGGTGCTATTCTTGTGCAAATTAAATCAACACCAGACCTAACCATTGAAAACACCAAGATGTCACACTAACTCATTGTGACTGAAGTTGCTGTGGTTATACAAAATCGGCATTTCTGCGCCCTCTGTCTTAGTATTTAAAGTCTGAACAAGTAACTTATACTGGCAAATTCAAACAGGAAGCAAAGCCAGCAAACTTATCCTTATGATATTGCTGATATTTAGACAAGTAGAGGCACCGGAACGGCAAGGTACCAGCACAAAAAGATTTCCAGGGAGGCCGAAAAAAATGTTCCAGAGTTTTGACTTTCCAATTAAAAGTTAAAAATCTGATCTCAGTTACACACTGGGTGCCAACAAAAAGGCGCTCGAGGAAGGCTTGAAGTTCTGCGTGGAAAAAAAACACATCAATACTGTGCACTTTATAGTTGATCCTAGGGAGATGAATGTTTTTGGTGGTTCAAACGGTGGAGCAACTGGAGGTTATCACCAAGAGACCAAGGAAATGCAAATACATGAAAACCATTATTGTCATCACTTCTTAAAGGGTGTGCATCTTGGCTGGTTGCCATTCTCTCCAAGTGCACAAGATGAACTGTGGTTGTGTCGAACTGCGCTTCAATGAACTGACATTTTCTCTCTGCAATGCCCTTTGAATTTATAAGTTCAGAGCAACAGCCATTTTCTTTTTTTTATGGAAAAAAACCCCAGCTTACTATTTATTTGAATTCAATTCTATATTCAGAAGAACATGTTGGGTTATCATCATTTATATATGTGATTATCTAAGTGCTAATAGCAAGAGGCCATGCTGTTCTTATAAAAAAATAATTGTAGTAATTATTTGGTATGCCACGACTCGCGGCGGCTGCAAGACTCTCGGTCAGAGTGGGGAGAAAAGTATTGCATGGATTTGTAGAGAAAAAGGCACATGACAAAGACAAGACTAACCTTTGGTTTCTGCTCCAGCACAATGCAAAAGGAAGATCAGGCAGCCAAGACAAGTTGCAAGCAAGGAGGCGAGAGAAAGAGAACAAACACGACAACAATAAGAAAGTGTAGTTAGTGATTTCTGAAGCATGCAAGGAAACAGCAGGTCAGTGCACAGTAATCAAAAAGCATTGCATGAAATAAACAGTTGCAATCACATCTACAGAGGTATCACTGTTATGAACGCATAATCAAATAGTCAGCAGTGTTTAATATAATTGCAGAGTGTGGGATATCTCAATATGCTCAGTTTGCGGAAAAATATTCTGATTTTTTTGTCTTCTTCCAGCGTTTGTTGGCCTGGCTTTGATATTAATAACCAGTGACACACCCATAAAGACATCAGAAAGAAGACTGGGACTGGGGCCAGAGCAAGTTTCTGAAATTCTGCATTCATTATAGGCTGATCAAATCACACTTATGACGAACTTGTTGCACGGCTGAAGCATTCAATTTTTTGGGGGGAAAAGTTAGTATTTGCGCCATGCCCCTGATACATCACTCATGTTTTGTTCTAAGCCTGTTAAACCAGCGTCACATGGCATTTTGGCAAAAGATAAAAACCTCTTAATACGGTTTATGCACAGAGTAATTGGAGCCACGGAGCATTGAGTTATTTACCTCCACACTAATAAGACCATTCCCATGGCCATGTGTAAAGAGGCTTAATATCAAACAGGCATAGGTGTCAGCTGGTATCCAAATCAATAGTAAGTCAGAACACACAACATGGCTTTGTTGAAATATTCTGAGGTGCAGAAATGCTTGAGGGCTATTAATGAACTTTTATATTAGTCTTCAAGTTGTGAGATCGCAAACATTCAGCGGCAGTGAGCCCTTTTAATGAGTCCTATTGGACTGGTTGGGTTTAGGACAAATGACAATATTGAAGGGCAGTGGGGAAGTACATTTCCTGTGTGATCAATATTATTCTTTAGTTGTGTCTAGAGCGAACACATGCTGCAAGGAGTTTATTGAAATACATTTAACACAAGACAAAATGTTCCAGGGAGGTCACTGGACAAATTCAAGAATGCTTCACATGGGGAGTAAAATTTTAGCATTTAAGCCGTTGTATTCTATTGCTGCATTATACTGTTTGGTGTTTTTAATACGCAACCCCTTGCATTTGATTCCTCTTAATAATATAATAATAGAGCATTCAGTTATGTTACTGCCTAAAGCAGTAGGTTGTGAATGCATTTCATACTTACGGGTTGTAATAGAAAATGTGTTTTTCCCCTCTCTTTTTTTCCCTAATTGTTAATAATGTACTGTCCCCCTGTGCCATTACTCAGCAGCACAGTATTAAACAGACGTTTAAAGAAGCACGTTTTACCTCAAACAATGTAACCTAAAGTTTCTTGGTTTATTTGTTTTTGTTTTTTTTAAGTTTAAAGTTTTCAAATTGGTGGCTGCTGAGAAAACCAGAAGATAAACTTTGTTATTTCTATTCATTTTGCATATGTGTTTGACTGAATTGGTTGGTCACTGGGTACGCAGGAGATGTTATGTGAACAAATTGCCCAACTTGAACCTCCACTGCAAAAAAAAAAGTTGTCAAATGGAATTGCTCCACTGAGCTTTGATGAATTATTCATTATCACTGCACAAGAGACCAGTTTTTTAATGTTGTGTTAACACTGCAATATATAAGAAGGAATGTTCAAAAAAAAAAGCAAGGGTAATGTTGCTTTCAGCAGCTTTTCGTAAAGCATAATAATTCAGAGTAAGTTTAACTCAGTCGCTTATTCCTTGCAAAGGTTTAAATGTGGTCGGGAGAAGAATAAAATGAATTGAAAATCAGCTCCGAACAATAGTTGACTATGGCAGTAGACCATGTTCCACAGCGGCCACGTTTGCTGGAGAGGCATTTTGTTGGCTGCAATCAAGGTTTTATTCCACTAAGGCCAAAAAGAGATATGCTCCTGCTGTCATTGGCTAATTAGAGAGGTGCAACCACACAAAATGAAACTTGACCCAACTTGCTTTAAGAAATGCACACTGAAATGTGCTTGCCACATTTAAAGTTACTGTGACAGGATGTATGACGCTCTTCCTGAAGAGAGAATGCGTCACAGGTGAATTTCAATAAAATACTCAGGAGAAAAACAACCTGTTTAGCAAAGAACCGTCTAGAAAAAGCTGTTTTTTTTCCACCCATTTATTATTCAAATCATTTCCTAGGTGCTTCGGGCTAATCTAGGAGGGTTACATTAGTTGAGAGTAACAAACTTAAAACATTGTCACAAAATGACTGTTGGCCCCGACTGAGTAGCTTTTCATTGGTGAGCAGAGGGCTTTTGTATAAATTTAGCTAATAAACTGACACTCCAGAGGACAGCACAGAAATCGTGTCATATTATGCAGCCTACTCTTATTTAATTTTGTCCATTCTGACCTGCTTGCTCGAAAGCCAAAACGCCAATTTAATGCAAATTGCTCGGGGCGCACTAATTTGGCCCTGACCCTTTGCTAAGAATATACAGCAGATAAACCGACAAGCCATGAACTGTGCAGCCACTGAGAATATAATGCATATCGAGGCAAATAATGTCTCTAATTACTCCAGTCGCGAGAAGATCTCCTGCTTAATACTTAACGCCAGCTTTCTCTCAGCACTTCACATTGTCAACAATCTCCATTGTCTATTCACACACGATCAACTTCTGCCCGCTGGGCGCTCGATAAACAGACTGTAACAAGTCTCCATCTCACGAAGGCACGTTCCTGTAAAGGATGGATTTTTTGATTTATTTATCTATTTTATTTTAATCTTTTGAGCAACAGCGAGCGGAACAAACGTCAGAGAAACAATAAGTAGGTTCTAGGGGATATAAATTAATATTTGATTAGAAAAACCAAGTGAAAACGTCTTCATACCGTGTCTGCTAAATGTTTAATGCCCATCCAGATGCTGCTGCTCTTAAGTGAGATGAAACACGGTGCCGCATGGCGGTGTTAATAAAAAAGACAAGCCCACATTGCATGTATGCATTCAGGTTCCCTGACACACAGCGGCAGGCGCGAACTGCGTCCAGCAGCTCAGTCCATCAATCATTCTGCTTCTTACAACCTCCGCAGAGACAGGAGGGAGCACAACAAGGAGGAGATGTGAAAGAATTTAAAGAAACACTTCAAATTAGGGAAATCTTGTCAAAAGGGGAAGATGGAAGCTTTGCATGGCTCAGAGGGGGCGCTCTTTCAGCAGGTGGGTTATATGCAGGGGATGGAGAGGGGAAAGAAAAAGTACTTGACGCTAAGTCTTGGAAAACCACAGACAGAGCAAACTTAGATACTCTGACTTAAAATTTAAAAAATGCTGTTTTTATAATTTGTTACCTACCTTACCATTTTTAACATATAGGTAACTATACAGGTACTACCCAGAAAATTAGAATATCCCGAAAAGGTTGTTGTATTTCTGCAATTCAACTTGAAAGGTGAATTTGACATATTATATAAATGAATAATATGCAAATCAATATATTTCAAGTTCTTATTTCTTTAGATTTTGCTGATCAGGTCTTGCAGCTTAAAAAAAAACACACTCAAATTTTATAATAATTTTCTGAGTTTGTGGGTTTGTGGTTTTAATAAGCTGAAAATCTTAATCAGCAAAGTTACAACAAGGAACTGCTTGAGATGTCAATTTGCGTGTAATGGCTCAATAAAATGTGTTGGTTTCATCTTTTATGTTAAATTGCCAAAAATAAAACAACTTTTACTTGATATTCTAATTTTTCAGGTAGTACCTGTATATAACTGAGCACATCAGGTGACTATAAGGTTAGCCATGATGAAGACTTACTAACTTGATCTACTAAAGAGGCACAATTTAGGGAAATATTTTCATTCTTTCAGCAAACCTTTTAAATTCATCGTCTGTGAGTCGTGACAAAGCATGAGCAGCAAGAATTCTGCAGACATGGTGTGTGCCACTTGATTAGAAGTACAATATTGCACGTGTGTTTGTTGGTTTTTCATGCCTTGTGTTCAAGCAAGCACTAATAGACATGCCTGCTATACCCTCCCCAGAGAACACCTGCGCCCCTGTAATCTACCTGTTGGCAAAGATGCATTATCAAGCAACCTGACAGCAGGGAAGCGCTGTGTTATTGCGTGTCTTGAGAAGAAGCAGCGTAGCATTGTGACAAGGAGATAACATCTGAATGAATAATTCAAATTGGCGTTAGCTACCTCAACAGTGACAAGACACGAGGGGGGATGTGAGGGAACAGGACATGTGAATAAACCATCAGAGGGGGGACCCAAGGACCAACAGGAGAGGAATAGATTAAAAACACGTCTCACTAATTCTGCTCCAACTTTAATTATCCAACTAACTTGTACGTGAGTATTACACTCTTGCGAGGCTTGCTCATCGTAGATGAGAGATGCCTGAGCCATTATGAAACGGCCGTTGTTAAACATTAAGCGCAGAAAGATTCAGATATTGATGAATGAGTTATTTTATTCACAAACTAATTTGTTAATTTATTAAGCAAAAAGTAAACAAGAATGACAAGAGTTTGGTGCCTTGTTATCTCCTTGAGCTTCAGCGTGCCAAGCCAGGCAGCCTCTCAGCAAGTCCAGTGTGTACAACACAAGAACGTCTCCAAGTGAGCTTCACACCAAACTTAAATAGCCAAGTCTTTCCCTACACTGTAATTGTAAGCCAGACAGGCAAAGGAAGCAGTCAATACCTGTGACATGACAGGTATTTGTGATGCACATTTCTCCTGTGAGAGCTGTCCAAGTGGACACAACCAAAAAGAATGAGAAGGATTAGCTGTCGAAAGGCAAACTAATTGAATAGGGCAGTGTTTCTCAAAGTGGGTGGGGGGCGCAAAGTCAAGTCGGGGGGGGGGCGACGAAAACTTTTCACCCCTGGTCTAGGGTGTGTCTTGTGTCAGAACACAAAAGTCCAGCTGGCCTGTTTTGTATGTAGCTCCTTGAAGCAAACGGAAAGTCCCTGGCCGGCTCTTTTGAGGGTCCAACAAAAGAGAGACAGAGATTCTACAGCAAAACCAAAAAACCCAGCAATTTCAAAGTGTACTGAACTGTTACTAGCATATCTTTTTTTGTTCCTTTTTTTGTTTGTTTTGTTTTGTTTCTTGGCTCCATTCAGCTCCATTTTATCTAAACTTTCAAGCGCTTGTTCTCGGTGGGAAAACTTGTCTGAAGAGTTGTGGTCCACACCAGGTCAACAAGTGAAATGCATCATTTGGCACATATAAAGCTAAATTTAAGCGAAATTGAATTCTTATTTTTGGCATCACAACAACTGTCAGTTTTCTCCACGTCCCATTACATTTCATACTGAATCCAAAGAGCCACAACTACATAAGAGAAGACAGTACTGGCCGAACTGCTTCTGACTTCTGTCAGAGCTCATAATGAAATAATACTACTAGAATGTCGGGCTGTTCTAAGTGTACGTTAGCAAGTAAAGAGAAACCTACCAGTTCGCTGGGAAGAAAATGTGAGCGCAACTCTGCTCAGCAGATCTGGTTTTGCATATTGGTCCTCGTCAGCCAGCACCCAGAAACAGCCCTCTGACATTTCCTGGGGACGAATCTGAAAACACAAGTTTACAATTCAGCACAGTGACCTGACACGATTCCGCATGTCTGTAATCTGATGTAATCAAGATGGATGTGGAGTCACCTATGTTAATAGAGGAAGTAATGGCCAGATGGCAGGGTGACAGTGTCAAGATGGTTGGCTGCTCACAGATGGCAGTCATGATGTTTGATCGCAATCATTACACTAAATAAGTGAAATAATAATAGTCGGGGCAGTGGGCTCAAAATAAAGGACAAGAATTTGCACCTAAAGGTGCATGACAATTTCTTTGACCAATTTTGCGACAAAAATTATTTATTTTTTTTGGCTTTTTTTTTTTTTTTATACGCACAAACCTGTGATTTGTAAATATCATAGGTTTTCATAGCTGGAGCAGACCTTTCTTGATTTTAGTTAACCAGTACTGTGGAAACTGTAACTGCTTTGAACTGCTTTAAAATGATCCTTAAGAAAATTTTATAGTAGCCAAAGTGTACATTTGTATGTATTTTTTAGTGTAGCTTTATGATTAATTAAAATGATTTTTCATTAATTAATTTACCCCTTAAATAAAGTTGCATTAATTATAGACAAATGCAAAACAGTTTGTGGCACGTTTTTCTCAGGCAAATTAATTTTCTTATCAAAGTGGCTGTGACAAAAGATGATTAATAACAGCCACTGCTCACTGTACTTATAAAAACAAGTTCGCAGTGAAGTGTGGCTGTTGTTCATACTTTGTAAAAACATTTAGGAATATTAATTAGAAGTTTCAAACTTTGGTGATGTAGAAGTTCTAGAAGCACTTTGTAAAAAAAAAAAAAAAAAAAAAAAAGAAATAAAAAATAGCATATGTAAATGTTTCACACAGCTGCACCGATATAAGAGGTTCACTTCAGCTTCCGAGCATATGGTTAAGCTTGCCAAACACCTGTACTGATGTTTATGTGCAATTAAATTATTAATCGAACCACAAACTAAAATCACATGTAGCGTCCACTTGCACTGCTGCACTCAGAACAACATCTGTGGTGGCTACGACAGCTGCGACAACATAATCTGATGATCTAGTGTTTTTGTTACTTTCTGCTCACTCCATTTGGCACAGATGTGGACAGCTGTTGTCAAATTCTAAGAAAAACATCCGTACAGTTGCGGTGCTGCCAATGAAACTCAGGGACAAAATACTGAAGGGCAGAGAAAAAGTTCAGTGATAAACACTCGGCCTCAATTTGAGTTGAAAAACTTTCCTTTGAGCAACTTCTTCCCAAACACCTGTGATAGCTTCTGATCCAGATCCAGGCCCATTAACCAACAAAAACCAATGTATGAATGACAAAAAAACATTTCAGTAGGCAGCGCATCCTCGGGTTGGTGACTTCACTTCCACCCCCTTGGCCCCTCCTCACGAAAATGGTTTTATGCATTTAAACAGGAGCGACAACAGATTCTCCTGTCACCGTCTCACCTTGGACCAGTTGAGGCGCTTCATGGTGAGCTCAGGCTTGAACTCCTTCTTGTGCCGGAGACCATAAGGCAGCGCGGTGGGGGTGGGGGAGCCAAAAGCACCCGTAAACCCTGGAGGGGGAGGAGGAGGGGCACCAAAAGGGGGAGGCACTCCAGGTGGGGGAGGTGGGGCGGGGCAGCCGGGTAAAGGAGGTGGCGGCGGCGGCGGGGAGGCGGGGGAGGTGGCATCCCAGGTGTTGAAGGCGCAGGTGGAGGCCCAGTGTGGACTTGGGGAGTGGACGAAACAACAGGGACTGAGCCAAACTGCAAAGGAAGTATTGTGGAGGTAAGTGTCACAAAAAAAATATGTATACAAAAAAACTAAAATAACACTTGCTTTGATTTTACAACAAAGTGTCATGGCTGAGGAGCCAGGGATTTGTTGCGTCAAAAATACAAATGTTATGTTGGTGTTAAACTGCTAAGGAAGTTTTAGATAATACTTTGCTGAAAATGCACTGTTTTATGGCTCTGTGGTCCACAAATACAAGACGTAGATTTTGGCTCTAAATACAAAGTAATTAAAGCTTTTTATAGCATTGTTGTTCAATGTTGTCGGGTAACAGTGATATCTATTTTGCTTTGCAGGTTTCTTCAGGTTAAACAATTCAGATTTTAAATTTGAGCGTAAAACCAAAAGTGATGTTCGGTAAATAAACCAAATTAAAGAAAAAGAACAGATAAAAATGGAGGGAGCCCAACAATAGCATCCCCATGGAAATAAGTGCCACACCGTATTCCTCCTTCCAATAATACGACAAGTACAACAAACATACACGCTCTGCCAACCATCCATTTGAGGCTCATAAAAGAAACCATCTAAATTCTGTCCAAAACATTCCCGCAGTACCCCCCCCCCCACCCCCACCCTCCAAGTGCTAAAAATCAAAAGTTATAACCGGCGCGACAAACCTTCATAAACTGTATCATATAGAGTAAATGGCTTATTGATCCATGCAGCTGTTTTAGATGAAAGAAGCACAGTAAAGGTCAGCCCCGAGTCCGTGCTCCGCTACTGACTGCGGAGGAAAGAACACCTTTGCTGAATTAAAACATGTGGGCGCATGTTTCTGCTGATGCGCAGAGACCACAGCAGCAAGGAGGCATGCCTCTGCGTCCCCACCATGGCCAGAAGGCCCGCACCACTTCAACAGAGGCAGCATTTGAGTATTCCTTCTGTGTTTGCCGTCTTAAATTGAAAAATTATCTTGAAAATAGAAAGGAAGTTTCCCTCCCCCTTTCCTGGCCGTGTAGTTATCTTGCTGCACATGGGGCGTAGAAGAAATTCTCTCAAGAGTTGTGGGGGTGCAGTGGCCCAGTGGTGAAGTTGAAGGGGTTTGTCAGAATAAATTGCTTTTAGATAAATTTCCTCTTAGGGGATAAAAATCGGAAGAATGGCCAATGTGTAGGACTGGCCAGTATTCTCATTAGACTTGGTGTCAGCTGGCCAGTGGAGCAGCCTTGACGCCAGGCCCAAACCAAAGGCTCCGGCAAAGAAAAAAAAACAAAAAAAAAAAGTCTCTAGCCAGACAATGGCCAGCTTGCTGAAATAAAAAAAGGACTTTTAATAATACAGATTTTAAAAAAAAAAACCTTGAAGTCACACATCAGAAAGCTTAATATTCAAGGACGATGGAAAAGGAAACACCTTAAGAATCTTTGTAAACTACAATTGAAGTAAAAAAAAAAAAAATAGACTGATGTGAAATCTTTCTGTTGTCAGAATCCGAAGTATTAGTGTGCCCCATTTCATATTCAAAGAGTAGAGTTAAGATATTGGTAACATTTTATAATTAGTACACACTATTAAGCATTAGTTAAGCATTAATAAATACTGAATGCATCATTTATAAATAAATCATGTTTCTGACATGATTACCTATCAATATGTAGTTTATAAACACAATTAAAAAATCTATTGAAAATAAATTTGTGATTTTTATCAAACGTCTACTAACACATTCACTAAGCATGCTATGGATGAGCTTATTAATGAAGAGTAAAACATTTATAACTGTGTTTAGAAACTACAGACTAACAAGTATCCATGTCAGAAACGGGATTTATAAATGATGCATTCAGTATTTATTAATGCTTAACTAATGCTTAATAGTGTGTACTTATTATAAAGTGTGACCAAGATTTTTTTAAAATGAGCTTCACAGATTTAAATAGTAAGAATGTTTGCATTATTATCTGTGGCAGTGTTATATACAGTAAGGTGATACTATTGTTATTGAGGACAAAACATGTCACTATTACAAACACAACAATGAACATGACAAGACAAATAAATAATATAAAGGCTGTTACCTGCGACCTGAAGGCCTGCAGCTCTGCTTGGAGTTCCACTATTTTTTCTTCATACTTAACAGACTGGCTTTGTGCCTCCTGCCTATTGAGAAATTCTTCATCGAACTGAGAAGGGAAACACCGATAAACATTTTGACAACACGAGCACAAACTAGTGGAATTTATTGCGTAGAAAAGCAGAAAGTTGGAAATAACATCCATAGCGATTAAAACTTGGATTAGACAAATACTAGGATAATATTTGTAATCTTTAATTGGCAGTGGTTATATCCTTATACGGTTAATGCGGTTGACTGAAAATATAATGTAACTAGCATGCCTGTGGAGGTTGTGCAGTTTGTTTAGAACACATGAGAATATGCAGAGGAATCTGAATATTAATTATTCAAACTTGCCTTCTGTGCCAGTTCAGAAGCTCTTTGCTCATATTCATCAAGCCGAGCCTTGTCCACACAGACCTCTGCAGGCAAAAGAAACAATAAATAAATAAATATTCACTTTTTTTTAAACAATTGATTATTTAGTTTGCAATCCTGGCAAATGCTGCGACCAGAACAAAGTGCTCGACTTGCCCAAAAGGTGGCTGAAGTCCACGTCCAAACGCTTGCGGTAACTGAAGTCTGGGTCGGTACCATTTCGATGGAGCACAATTTGGGATACGCACTCCTCAATGATCTTAAAGTACTGGGGCCTAGTGTAGAAACAGGTAGATGGGCAGAGATGAGAAAGAGAGACAGGAAGAAAAGCCAAGCGAGAAACACAAATTGCTCCGTTCTGTTCGAGCTGCACACGAGCTGCTATCCTGAGGGACTGTCAATAGCAAATGTGGCACATCCCATTTCAATTTGTGTTTGACAATGAACGTATACATTTAAATAAATAACAGATATGGAATTCAACAGTCTTTTCCACATTAATCAGCGTTAAGATTAAAAACACTCCTTAAAATTTAAAAACAGGAATGACTCAATGACATTACTCATTCAGTCTTATTTCCCCAAATACCCCAACCAGCCACAGCCTAATGGTTTTGAATCCCCCGGTAGAATTGTGTGTGCTGTCAAACCACCTTAGAAACCTCCTTTTGGCATTCGCCTACTCTAAATGCCCCAGATTTATATTTAATTGATTTAAATGGGTGATGGAGTAAAAATCAAATGACAATATGAGAAGCAGGACCAAGGGGTTGTGAACTGCAATGGGGAAGGGTTGTATTAAAGTGGCATGACTTCATTTATTAGTAATGTTAGCAGCTTACTGCAAACATCTCAAATAAAGGCCTTATTCCCTCGCAATAGGTTAAACATGAATGCCAAAGCTTTGAAGCATATGGTTACATTTTCTTTGGCTTTTCCAGGTTGAGAGAAATTATTCAACTTGCAAACCTATTTCAAGCCAAAACAAAACACTAGTGGTAAGGATTAGACTGACATATTGGACCGTTGACCGTGGACAATCTGACTCTCAATGTTTCCTCGGATGTGTCAGATTCAGTTCACCTCATCTATGTTACCACTGTTTGGTGTAATTCTTAGACTGAAGGGAAACACAATTCAGTGGTTTTGTGAAAATCTCACTGAAATATTTAACATTTTGCAGGTAAAACAACAAACTGGAATTGCCAAAATCACTCCAGTCAATCCAGTCACAGTGGTGGTGCAAGTAGCAGCTGTTAGATCTGCCAATTATCTGACAAGAATACCACCAACAGGAGACAAGCTATGGCCTCATAATATGATAATAAGACAAGTAAACTGGGACACAGCAGTGACTCCACCTTCAACCCTCAACCTGGATGTCACATGAAAAACGTCACCTTCGTCGCCCTGAAGATTGTTTATATGAAGGCAGAAAAGAAAAAAAAAAATCATGTGGCACAAGGCAGGTTGTCAGTCACATTGCTGGTGTTCCTCTAATTACTCTCTTGACTTTGAGCGCCCTGTGTAACAGGGAACCATATATTCTTGACATCAAGGACACCAACAATTAAATGTAAAAGTTCACACCCCAAAGTCACTCTCTCTCTCAAGAAAGCAAGAGGGGGAGAGAGAGAGAAAGGGGGTGGGGGGGTTGCGGCACTGTGGATCACAGGTTCACACAATATGTTCTGTGCCAAAGGTGAAAGTGAGTGATGTCAGGAGCATAGAACTACCTTGGGGAAAGCAGAAAAATGTGAAATCTGTTGTTAAAAAAAAAAAACCCCACAAACTAAAAAAAAAAAAAAAAAAAAAAAAAAATCCATGGAGGTGCAACAGAGTGAGAGAAAGACGTGAAAATCAGAGCAAAAGTATATAATAATTAACTGAGTCTCGTAGTTATCACACTCTGGATCATTTGTTCACTCTTGATTCAGTAGCAGAACAGAAAACAGAAAAAAGTCTCATAGTGATGTAAAATGTAAAATGGGCATTAAGTATTTTTAGAAGTATTCATTTAGATTTTAGGATTCTGAATGAGTGACTCGAGACCACAGAAACACAGAAGTGACAAATGATGCAAATACTTTGATCGCAATCTGCTAGATTTCTGGTCATCAACACATTTTTTGATTAAACGGCATTAAAGTGGAGTCCAGAAAGCATTTCGTATTTTTATGAATGACAACAGACATTTAATTAGAATGACTAATGAAGTATTTTCAAAATTACCATGAATTCAGCTGACTTTTCTAACCTTATAAAAAGTGGCAGACCAAGTTCCCTCAGAAACTATTAAAATTTTACATAACGAGGAAGATAAAACCAGGTCTCACAGTAGTAGGCTAAGGAAGGCGAAGGAGGATCTTCAGTGTGCTGCGGTGCCAATTAAAGTGATATGAACTCGAAGGATTTGCTAAAACGCAAACTCCATGAAGTCACTTTCAGCGGGCTTTCTAATCAACAGCGTGAAGTTTTATTAAAGATAACTTAAAAGTGCTGCTTCTCAAACTGTACCTTTGTCAAATAAATCAATGAATAAATGCAGGAATAGCAATGCAAATGGGGAGACAGCAACACTAGTCCAGGTGTGAAACATCTATGACAGTTCATGTTTAGTAGCAACCCTTTAATTATTGAAGAGTCTTAACTCGTGAATTACAAGCTAAACCCCAATACAGCAGTAAAAAATAAATAAATAAATAAATAAATGAATGAATGAATGAATCAATCAATCAATCAATCAATCAATCAATCAATAAATGACAGCCTATATATTTTCCTCTGACACTAAATACATTCTACTGACTTTGGCTCTGGATGTTTTACTGGTGTAAATGGGTCACTGGGGATGGTCGACGGCACTGAAGTGGATACTAAGGCTGTCTTTCTGATTGCATACAGCAAAAAGCTGTTTGCTTCCTTTCTCTTTCTTCGGATTCAGCACCTCTTGGTCGAGTATCTGAACACTGTAGTGTATAAGACCCCCAAGCAGTTGTAATGGAGACTTCAAACAGCCCCATGAAACCTTGTTTTTTCTAAACACATGCAGACATAAGTCACGTTCGAATACCAACATATTCATTTACATTAAATTCATAAACCTTGCGACTGCGAGAGTGCAAAACAGTAGGATCACAGTCAGGTATGGAAACCACAAGCCACTGCAACTGGTGGTGAATTGTTCAGGTCTCCTCCCCTCCTGCCAATAGACTCTTTTCCTTTCCTTGTAGGTACATTTGCACACATCAAACGTGTTCATGGTACTTCAACCTGTGTGCCAATAGCAAGACCATATGTATGTCACATTTATCGTATATTCAATAATATATTCAACTCTATACTATGTCCATAGCACTGCCCATACTCTATGTACTGCAGACACTAAATATCCAGCTCTTTCTGTTTATTGCACTTCTACTTAAATGCCAGACTGCAACCATGTTGCCTTACACTTACACAGTGACGTCAAAAGCAGGCAAATCTTATCTAATTGAATTGTTATAATTGTTAATTTGAAATAAAATGAATTACCAAGCTAATCAGTTGCTTCCTGCCATTCTGAAGTGTCGCATTTTCAGTCAATGCTTTGTATCCTACAAAGCATTGACTGAAAAAACCAACAAAAAAAAAAAAATCTTCCCTTCCCTTCCCTTCCCTCCCCCACCCCGGCTACACACAAAAAACAACTTTCCACAGGTTTTCACTTATAGCCAGGATAAAAAGGTATTGCTTCAAGGGTAAAACAATCTAGTTAGGTTCATAAAAAAGGCTGTCAGTAAAAGCGGCTATTTATGAGCTCACATCAACTCCACCAGTACATTTTTTTTTCTACAGAACACACAGCTGACACACTAAACAAAAGGACAAATACAAAAACATTTGCACCGTCCTGCCTGGTGGGTAAAATAAGTAATTTGATTTTCCGTTTTATGCAGTACATTTTTTTCTGGTGATAGGTCAAACCCCATTTACTTGAGTGCAAAGTGTGAGTTTCACAGATGGTTTAACAGATGTCTTTCTCTTTTTTTGCGAACTACAACACCTGTTTGGGCAGGTGTGTTCTTTATCACAGGCATTATTGTTGTTGTGTACCAAACTTTCAGGGATGTCTAAATTGTTGACCTTGTAATAAGCAGTTATATTACGTTCTGAAAAATAAAATGTGACACAAGTACAAAGCTTTAACAATCAATGTTCAAAAAAAGGAATTTGTTTTTACCGGACCAAGTAGTCATTGCGTATGAGCATCAGGTGCTGCAGTATGGAGAGGAAATAGGGCTCTGCGCTGCTGTCCTTCACTGTGCTCTGCACAATATTGAACACATCCCCCACATCAGTACAAAGAGTCAAGGACCAGTACAGAAGGCTGAAACACTGTATTTCCAAATAAAAAGATGAAACTGAAATACTAAATATAGGCAGTGCTCTGTGCACTGTGATGAAATACATTTTACCTACACACTGGACAAAAAAATCCTTTATTAACACACTGATTAGTAGTTCTCAGTAGTTCTAATGTAATGTCCACAGTATATTCTGCTCAAATTCTCTCAATAGGGGCTTTGTTAATTCGAGAGTTGCAAAAAGGGTCTATTAGCAGCATAACCACAGTTTTGAGGGAACTCAATGCAGGCTACTTTTTGTTAGGGTAATTTCTTTTCAGTGGACAGAAATGCATTTACATGGAGGTAATAGTTGTCTATTCATTCATATTGTTGGGTTTTTTTCTTGGAACAAAGGCAAAAAAGGGGGGACGTTAGCGTGCATGTTGATTGAGCGAGGCACTGAGAGTGTAACCCTGCAAAGGATATTCCAACTCGCTCTTGATGTCTTCCAGCCTGTGAGAGAACTCCAGCATGTCCTCTTCTTTGTGCTCCTCGAATACCTTCAGCTGAATGTCAAGGGCTTCATTCCTGATAGTGCCCAGTTGCTACAGATAGGGAAAGGTAGAATGAAAAAATTGAATTAAAAAAATAATTCAAGTCCACAGAAAAGTCCTTTATGATGTCGCCCCCACCACCAAAATCTTACTCTGCTTAAATTAAACCACTATGCTTCATGAAGGCAAAATGCCTACTCTTTAATTTTGTTCCAACTGCTCCTTGAGACGGACAATTAATTGGTGGGGGCCATTCCCATTTGAGTGATACGTTTTTGCAGGCTTCAACAACATTGCTGTATTACAGGCAAACATGTTTGGTAAATGATATAAAAGTGGGCAGGGAATTTCAAGCCCAGCACTTCTTTCGTTCTCTGACGCTGCTGGCTCAGAAAAACAATGTTCCAACTTTGCATGTTTCAAGATTTAGAATTATTTGCTTGAACAAACTGACATCATATCAGAAGCATGGACCCCTCATTTAAAAAATAAATGATGAGGGAGAATGTGAGACCATTTTGAGCAAACGTGTGCATGAGTGCACTTCCGTGTGTTTTGCTTACCGGAAATATCTCTTTCAGGCCACAGCGCATGAATTCGTTTCTAATGTGCAGCCTTAAGTCCAGCTCATCAGGAGAGGTTACTAGAGCGTTGATGAGCTGCATGCATGCCACCTGAAACACAACGGGGAGCAAAGAAGGTTTGTGGGGAGTGGACAAAGAGACAGCGATGAAAAATGAGAGAACCAATGAGCGATCCAAGGCGACTTATTCACACAGAAGATGATGCCAGTCTGCATTCCAAATGTGTTTTGTCCCTTGGAATCACAGGACCATTACTAATGCATGTCCATTTTCTCCAGTCGCCAAGCGGGTGGGGAGGGAGTGGCAATTTTAATATTCATGCAACAACCGCAGACCCATATACACGAAATGAACCAACGGCGTATTTAAGGGCAGAATCGCTCTTTTGGAAGTTGTTTTTCAATCGCCCCTGAGTTTGGTTTACTCCAAAGGGACTGCTGCAACCTGTGACTCGTCAGCCGACAGAGCGAACACAAACAGAAAAATCAATTATTGATCAGCAAAGTAATCCACTCATGTGTGAAAAGCGGCTGTGGCAATGCGAGCTCCCAGGACGGATATTCAAGATGTTGAAAGGTTCATTTTCAGTTTAATAGCATATTTTAATATTTGCCTAGGCATTTAGTGACAGGAGAGTCTCAAAATAGAAATGCATATTCTTTAAACACAATGTAATAGTGATTCATTATTTGAAGAATTTTCAAGTTTTTGCAAGTTCTATATTAAATAAATAGCATGTAGAGATTCCAAATATCTGTTACAGCTTCTCAAGCTACCAAATATCATTCATGTGATATGAATGCAATGTGAACCGATCATCTGATAAAATTAAGGGCCTATATATTGTGCAAAATGTATTTCACATTTCTTAGATATATTTCTGAATAATTTGTCATTCAAAGCTGTAAGTGGAGACACTATGGGACATTTAAAGCATTTCACTCCCTCTTTGCCAAGTTGACAATAACAGTATTTTTGAAATTAATAATACATGGAGTTAAAATAAAACTCTAGTGTGTACTTGAGAGAGGGAAACTGGAAAATGTTTGCTAAAGAAAACAAAACAGATAAAGTCTCTTCGTTTATTGGTTTAGCCAGTGTTTGGGAAGTCATGTCGACCAGTTTCTAGTTGCCACACCTCCTTCTTTTCACCACTAATTTCCCTCTGATTCCATCATTAATGTTCACCTTCTTTTGAGTGTCACTCTAATTACACACGATACTAATAGAGGAGAGAATATAACAGGGGGCAAAGATATCATCTTTTAATTATGCTTCCCTTTGATGATTGTGCACACAATATGAAACAATCAAAGGAGCAAATGCTTTAACAGCACGGTGTTCTGGGCTATATGGTGTGTACCTATGTGTGTGCTAGACAATAGATAAGCAGCAGCTCTCTTCAAAGGTCTTAGTTTCCCATTTAAAATGCTGACAAAATACCTTTATTGTTAATTCATTAGTGACAAAAACCAAGCCATTTGATTTTACTTTTGTTTTCTCACATGCAGGTGTCATGTATACGCATCTCAGGAAAATGAAATGACTTACCAACAATTTATCTTTTTTTTTTTGTTCCAGTTATTAAGTGTGGTGTGTTGTTTTGATTTTGTATTTTTTGTGTGTTATGTTTACCCAAAGCTGTTTTTTATAATAATAATAATAAAAAAATACATGTTTTTGATTCATTTGATCGCCTTCAAAGTCTGTTAAATATATTCTGCTTGGCTGAATTCAAGCTAAAATCATGGAAAGTATGAAAACTGCTACACTGAATGACTTGATACTTTGCACTTACTTGTAACTGAACAGAGCGATCCCGGAGCCCTTGCACAATGGGACTGAACCTCTCGATGGCGCGCCATTCCCCTGCTGTTGTGATGGCTTCAAGGACCTTTTCCAAGCTAAAAGACAATATGAAAGTTTTAACAAGTGGTTTAATTTAAATAGGCTTTGGAATGTCTCATAAATGTTTCTTTATTAGAAATCATTTATGTGACTGACTCACTGCATTGTGGAAGAGGTAAAGGTAGCCGTGAAGGTGTTCATTTAAACGTTGTACACGTTCTTTTGCAAAGTAGGACAGGCAGGCACAAAAATCCAACTTATTTTCCCCCTGCCTTAATAAGCAATTCAGCTGTTTTTGTTGTTCTATGCCTCAGCTTGACAGTAATACCAAGTCTTGTTGCAGTCTGAATTCTTGACATCAATTACATGAGACTATCGGCAAGACATATTGACAAAACTTAATGAGGCTGGAACATACGTGTTCTCCTCGCCCACGATACAGATGGCTGACAGGAGCTTCACCACGTCAGTCATCATGGCAGACTGAGTGGGATCAATGGCTCTTGCAAGGAGTGCAAGACTTTTCTCCTCTCCCAGGATTCGTTCCAAGCCATACTGGTGCAGACACAAACAACACCATTGTTCTTATTTGCAACAAAAACAAAATGGCTAATGAGCCTTGAGGAGCAGACAAGAATTTGCAAAGAGATTCAAATTAATTCCAAGAAGACAATTTGCAAATAAGGCAAAATAAACGAAAAACAATGATACAGGATGAGTAATTCTTCAAACAATCAAACATTGATGTTCACCTTGGTTGCTTGTGTGTAATTTATAAAGCAACTTTAAAAGAATGTTTTTGTCCATGGGGAATAAAACAAGGAGCTACAAACGTAACCCGATGACAGGTGTTTGTTTGTGTGGGATTATTCGTACAGAAAAAAAGATTTCTTAAGTCTGAAATAACTGATAAATTGTAATTATTTTTAAAAATAAATTTCAATATTACAAAGATTCTACCAGCAACAGAGGAGCAAATACATATTATATGTACACATAAAGGTACTTTTGTGATTTTAATGCAGAGGTCTTTTTTAGTTTTCCATTATCATGCTATTAGAGATTATGCAAGACGGGGAGCCCTGCGATGAAGTGGCGACTTGTCCAGGGTGTACCCTGCCTTCGCCCTAAGACAGCTGGGATAGGCTCCAGCAGACCCCCGTGACCCTGAATTGGAATAAGCGGGTATAGAAGATGAATGAATGAATGAATGAATGCAAGACTGGGGAAAAAAATTAATTTGGAGCCGACAGCTGGCAAACAACACCTGTCCAATTGGCACTGTGGGTAGATCACATCCCAAGATGCTTCTGTAGCCAGGGAAGAGTCTGGGTGAACAGAAAGCCCCTCAGGGTAAGCGCTGACGCCTGGCGCCTGTTAAGGCGCGAGGATGACACAAGAATTTACTGAGAGCACTTTGCATCAGAGCAGCTGTACATCTGCTTCCTCTGACTTGAAGGGCAGAGTGGAAAGATCCCTCTGCCTTTTTACACAGTGTTGACCTAAATATTAAATCGGGAAGTGCTGAACTGAGGTATAAAACTTGGTTTAAAGGAACATCTTGTGCAAATTTGGCAAAATATGTCAGAGGTTCTTTTGCAAGTTTATCGTGTCATAAGTTAATAATAAAAAAAAGTTATGAAAGACTACTGAAGAAACAAATTCCAGTTTGGTTGAGCAGATTGGATCATTGTTATTGAGGTGTGCTGCGGGTCGGCTTTCTAATAATAACACAGAAAAATCTAAGGATTTAAACTCACTGAAAAAAATGCATTTTATATAATGCACATTTTACTCAAGAGAATAGATTTTAAAATGAAAAAAAAAAATGCCTGAGCAAAATATTACATTTTGTGGGCCTCATTAATCTCATGAAGACATTTGGCTAATAAATTATTAGCAATACTTTTTTTTCTGCAAAAGAAATCTCAAACTGCAAATACAGATCAGCTGGTCAAAATAGTTCTACCGCTCTGTTTTTGGTATCTCGTTCAATTTATATGAGCTACATTGCTTTACATCTGGCTCTTTTTTTTTAATTATCACAAGACTTTGTTGGTGTTGTGACACCGCTGCAACAAGCTCCACAGCCAGTGGATGTTGACAGATGGCGTAGCAAGCAGCAGACATGAAGGGAAGCCGTTCCAGAACGCACACACATCCATTCATGGGCACCCTGACCTGGAATTTGACCCAGGATTGGAAGTGTGTGGATTCTGCAAGTTGTTCCAGAAAGAACACTTGCCTACATGCCACGATGTGCGACGATAGTAAATGTTTTGCCAAAATTTTCATGGGAACCCAAAAATCACTTTGTTTTGAAATCAAAATTAATTGTCCTGCCCCAGTTAAATTTCTTGCAAATGTGTGTTGCTTAGAACTGACAAGATTAAAGACATGGAAAAGTCATGTGTCATTAATCTCTTTAAAGAATGCAGTTTATCCGTGTTATTGTATCATACTGTGTGAGTGTGGGTTTCTGTATGTGTGTGTGCATGCATGTGTGTGTGTGTGTGTGTGTGTGTGTGTGTGTGTGTGTGTGTGTAGCCTTTGCATAATCTTTGTTGCTTTGTTGTATGTATGTATGTATGGCATATAGCTTACTGTGGGCTCCTTATCAAAATATGTTACTACATGCACTGCAAGAGTTAATAAAATTCTAATTCAATATTTAAATGGTTTCAAGGATTTAAAAAAAAAAAAAACTGTTTCAGTGAAAATTGATACGGACAAAAAAAACAACATCAAATTATGTTTAAACTCACTAAAACCTGGACTTCAGAACTAGAATGGGAATGCATTTTGAAATCTAAAAATTAAATTGCAGTCACCTTGTTGTTCATAAAGGCTTTTAGACACTGGACAACTTTATGCTGGTTCTTTTTGTCAATCTTCTCTTGCCTGCCAACAAAACAGAGCAACACAGAATGGTTAATCTTCAAACAATAACACAAATATAATTTTCAACTGTTATAGTGTTTAAAGAAAATGGAAATTGTAAGACATCAGTTCTTGCATAAGGAGATGTAATATGCATAAAATAAATTAGAGGATGAAGAGACTTAACTGTTTCCGTGAAAGCAACCGTTCCAATATGTCCAGCAGCAATCCATGACCTTCATGCCCAAAACTCTGAACCCAACTGCAACAACAAATATTAATGATAAATACACATAATTACAATGATGAGAGACCTACAACATCACTTATCTATTGCGCAGATTTAAAACCAAACACTTTTTCTGATGAAAATAAATTAATGTCCAAAATAATGTTTTTATTTTGACAAAAAAAAATTGCATAAGAGATTAGACAATATGCTGGTTTTCTGATGTGCTGCAATGACCAAGAGAGGAGGGTTGACTCTAAAAAGAGGATCTGAGATCTTTGATTTCTGACTGTAACAAAGAGAAAATAAAATAGACAAATATTGGAATGGCTTAAGGCAGAAACCTAGGGTATGCAAAAAACGTAGGCTTGAGTAAGATTGTGAGTGACTGCATCTCCCTCTCGATTGAAACCAAATAACATCGCAGAGCATTAGCATTCAGTTTTTGCACAGCAGTAATCAAAATGCTTCATGCTTTCCAGCAACAAGCTGATAGCCTCTCAACAATAACAAAAAAATAAAGGTAGTGCTTCGCATGGGTTTGAGTTTTCATTTAGGCAATGTTTAATAGCAAATGAAAGACACATTGGTGAGTTATCAGTCAAATATATCATGAAGCTGCATGCGAGTGCAAAGGTGTATTTAATTTTTTGGAGTCCAAATCTTCATTTTTAAAAAGGGCATTAACCCCCCTCAGCATATTAATGGTAGACACCCTGATAGAAAGAGCATACACAAGGAGATATTGGGAAGAGTCCAGACAGGACGAGCAGACGAGGGATTTGAAGATGCTTCACGATTCTTCTCTAAAGCCGACAGCAGAGAGCAAAAAGAGCCAGTGGTATCAGAGGAGGCGAGTATGGAAAACAAGCATTATAAGATCAAGGCTGTTGCATTAGGCTACAAGGGGAGCGGGACAGCATGGAAAAGCATTGTTGGCATGCAGAAAACTCACAATGGTGGACCATTGCCACAAGCAAAGCTCAATTATCTGGTAACGGCGACACCAAGAAGAGTGCTAAAGTCAATAACACTGAAAATAAGCAACAATATATTTCAGACATTTCCTTCTCTGGGAACTAGCCATCAGCAAATCCATGAGAAATACAGCACACTTCATTTACTTAACATTTTTGACTTCTTTTAACACCGTCAAAGAAAATGTCCTCAAAGCTCAGTGCAGCAAAACGCTGCAAGCTGGTTAGAAAATGACCAGCCTGGGATTGAAGGGCAACAATTTAGTCCCATGCACGACAAGGGAAAAAAAACGAAAGCAGGATTCTCTCGAGGCAAAGCATAATTAAAGAATATTTGCTGTACTTTAGGCCACTGACAGTGAACTTGGACGAGGCAATTCATTTGCCCAACTACAGCAAAAACTGAGTTAAAAAAGACTGAGATGCAAATGAATCCAAGAATGAAGAGAGAAAAAAAATCAATTTGGGTGCTACAAAGATTTTCTTCTTAGATTGAAAAGTTTACGATAATCTCATACAGTTTTACAGTTTCTAAGAGTTCACATAAGAAAGCAGTCCTTCCCTCTATTTTTTTCCCTTGTATTTGTGAAATGAATAGGTCAGCATGTCTTGTTTTTTTTTCCTTTTCAAACTATTCTTAGGTTAATTTCTCATGAGCTTAAACTGTCTGGCTCCATTTTGGCTGAGTTCTTTTCCAGAGGCTATAGCTCATCTATGAGAGCCCTCTATCTTCAGGTTAATAGTTTGACTCTCCTTTTCTCTTCTCTTCATAGAGAGAGTGTCTGGACCCGTCTGTCCAACTGTGAATGTCAGCTAAGTGGCGACCTCGCTTTTGACAGGCCAAGAACAAATCAACACAATGGACATGGTCATTGGAGAGCCGCTCATTTGAGTGAACACAAGCTAATGTTTGTCACAGCACAGGCCAGCTGCTTTGTGAACCAGCCAGCCTCCAGCTTAGGCCTACAGACGTATTGTTAAACATATACAACCACAACAACAATAACAATAACAATAACAATAACAATAATAATAATAATAACAATAACAATAACAATAATAATAATAATAATAATAATAAATTAAATCCCTCTGATCGCTTGCTCTATATGAAATCCAACATCACCCTCTAGTGGTCAAACATATAAATGTACAGTATGTTGCAAGCCAACTAGTCTGCTTCTGTGCAAACAATCTGGCAATACCATCAGGATCTTTGGTTTACAGGTACTGTGAAAGAAGGGAACCATTAATCTAAAATATTGACATGAACTGTTGCAATTTTCTGGTAAATGGTAAATGTTACCCCATGTAAATGTTCCCCAACAAGTGGGTATTGAAAATTGATGTCTGGATGTTTCTATGTTATAACAGAGTGGTTGGCAGATGGAAAGCAAAATAATGCACTGTATGTCAACATTGCCAAAAATAAAGAGATGGTGATAGACTTGCAAGCACGAGGGGGAACCAGACCCAGCTAGATATTTCACATCACAGGGACTGTGTAAAGCAGGTGTCCTCTTTTAAGTTACTGGGGACATCTGTATTTGAGGACCTCTCCTTGAGCGCCAACAGCACTGTGGTACTTAAAAAGACCCAACAGAGACTCCAATTCTGAGCTGAGCGAGGAAGCACACGGGGGAGAAGCTGTAGGTGGCCTTTTACCACAGCACCACACACATCGTGTCACGGCTTGAGATGCAAACTGTTTAGTAGCGGACAGGAAAAATCTGCAGAGAGTCACAAAAACTGCTCAAAGCATCGCCAGCAAGCAGTGTCTAAGGAGAGCGATGGAAGACTGCTGCCGATTTAGACAATGTGAAGGTGAAAAAGAACAGCAGACGTTTAACCTCATACCCTCAGGCAGGAGGTCAGGTTGCCGAAAAATCAGCACTGAAAGAGTGAAAGACATTTTATAACTCTTTTTTGTATTCATAATAGTTGCCGCTGCAATGGCTGTAGAATGACATTTTATTGTATACCTGCGCTATACCAGATATACTATAACGTCATTACTGGGAATGTGTAAGCCTCTTCCTCTTTCTACCAAAAATAAATAAATAACACATTTCAAGCAAAAACTGGAGAATAACCAGATAGTCCATGTCTTACAAATGATTTTACATTTACTTGGGCAACATCTGAGACTTCTCATGTATATTTGGCATTATCAGAGCTGGGGAGCAGCCAAGATGAGAGACGAGAACATCTGCAGGTTTCCTGGCTTCGGCGAGAGACTGGCAGTTGCTAGTGGACCTCGAGCGGCAACTCAAGTTCCCCAATCACATTGTAACCACTGCCTTGAGACCAGACATAGTCCTCCTGTCTTGAGTCAAGCAAACAAGTAGCTCTGCTTGAGCTGACGCTTCCTTGGGAAGACCGCTTGGATGAGGCCTATGAGAGGAAGCTCACCAAGTATGAGGAGCTGGTCAGCAGGTGTCGCCAAGCTGGATGGAAAGCTAAGTGTCTCCCGATAGAAGTTGGCTGCAGGGGCTTTGCAGCCCGGTCTCTGTCTAGAGCCTTCAGTAGGCTGGGCATCGATGGACTGAGGAGGAGAAGAGCCATCCGCAACACCACCGAAGCGGCAGAGAGAGCCTCAAGATGGCTATGGCTGAAGAGAGGGGATCCATGGGGTCAGAGTTGCTAAGCCACCTGGACACAAGCTGAGACTGATCACCTCAGCTGGGCCACCTGGATAGTGGGTATGACGTTGAAAGGCGCGAAACCCACGATGACTCCAGGAACATCACTGAAGATGTGTCCAGTAGCATCAGCAGATGTACTTACACAGGGTAACATCTGAGACTTCTCATGTATATTTGGTGGCCAGACAAAAAATAAATGTATGTTTTGGAAACATCTTGATTGAAAGAGAAGCAGTTACTAGTCTCCGGCCTCCAAATTTGCGGTGCATCCAAAATCACTTCACTGAAAATTAATATTAGTTTAAAATACTAATACTACTTATACGTACAATACACTTTCATTTTGAGACTATTGCACATTATAATTGGAATAGAAAAAAAAAGTCATCAATACAGAGAAAGCACGGCTGTAACAGGACAATGGTTGCACTATACCTGACAGGGTTGCTGGTAAGGGACACTCGCAATGAGTCCAGACAGGCAAACAGCCGTTCATCCATCACCCCGGACTTCAGCTCCCCAAGAAACTCCTGAGGAGATATCTGATGGCTGTTTTTTAAACTACCCTGAAAAGACAAAGAAAATGAGCTCTAGTTGGAGTTGCTATGACCAAAATTGGATAGAAAAATGACAGCGAATAAGCTATTTAGAAAAAACGAGTTTTGAGATGCGATTTGAAGAGGGCGTTCCAGATTCCAGTGGATTGAGGAGGAGGAGCACACAAGAGTGCGGAAGGCGTGGCGATGTGGAGAAGGTGAGACAGATACACAGGAGCAATGTTATGGAAGCTTTAAAGGTGTGCAGTTCTACTATTTTGTTTTCAATTTAATATTTCATGGGAAGTCAGTGGAGCTGCTTCAAAACGGTGACGTGGTGAATGGAGGGGATTGTAGAAATGACACAGGCAGCAGAGTTCTGAACCAGCTAAAGTTTACAGAGAGATTTGTGGGTGAGACGAAATGAAAGACATTTTCAGTAATCGATCTGGGATGTGACGAGGCTGTGGATGGGATGGCAGTGCAAATGGGGGGTGAAAGAAGGGCTGAGGTGATTGATATTACACAAATCAAAGTATGCTGACTGGGTATTGTTATTTATATGTGATTGGAATGAGTGCTGTCAAGGATGGCACCCAGACCCTTGGCCTAGCGGGAGGGGAAAACAGAGCTATTGTCAATGTTGAGGAAGAACTGTTAGTTTTGCATAATGATTTAATATGGTTGGTATGAGGAAGAATTCTATTTTATTCCTTTGATATTTAAGAACATTGAAGGCGAATCATGATTTTAAATCAGCCAGTCAGTCAGAGAGGGAGGGGGAAGGAAGCTTGGAATAGAGAATGCCTGAAGGGTAGACTTGACTGTCACCCGATTTGATCCTTCCCTCCTTTAAGCGGGTGATGATGGGGGTTTGGAACATAGGACCCGATCCGGCGGGGCAGTGTTCAGTCTGATCAGACTTGGTTCTGTCCCCCTCTGCCAAATTCTTACCCTTCCAATTTACGCAAAAACACTTTCTATATGGACAGCAGCAAAAGCAGTCTACTATTATACATCTAAGTCTATTTAAGTTTTTAAATATTTTGAGGTACAACTACACAACAAAATGTTTTTATACATACACATGTTTATATACGTCACACTTATGCATGTCTTTCTATAGTTCTATATTAGAATGATTTATTTATATACATCTGTATCACGAGAGCTTTGAATGTATTTGGTCGCTCACCCTGCATTTCACTCTGGTCTGTCTGCCACTCTGACTACTTCTATCTCTGTCTCTAACTCTTGCCCTCTACATTTTTTCTATTTCCTTTTTACCCTAACCAGTCAAAGCAGATGAGCGCCGTTTGGAGTGCGGATCTGCTTGAGTTTTCCTCCTACAGAGAGGTTTTCCCTGGCCACTGTCACGCCTTGCTAGCCCTGGAGGGTTTAAGATGGTTCTCTCCTGATTGTAAAAAGCGCATTAAGACGCTATTGGATTTGACTTTGCGCTGTTCAAATAAAAGTTGATTTATTGAAAGTTGATCTGTGTCGTATTCATGAAAAACATTGCCACGGAGAAGGAAGGTGTGGGTGAAATCAATGAAGGACATTCTGCCGTGGGGGGTGGCATGAGAAATGGTGTCGAATCAGACAAACAGCAGCTTTACAAACGATAACATTCTGCCTGTTAGTGATTCAAACAAATAAAACAGAGTTACTCAGACACCCATAGATGGATCCTTAGTAATCAAACAATGTGTGTCATGTTTGTATACATGAGGCTTTTGACAGAGGAAGTTGCCGTCTGTAAAAACATGTGTAAATACATGAGAGACAAAGAAGGAATGAGATTGTGGATTTCACTCCATGTCCTTTGTAACAGAAAACGGATTTGATTCATGCTCCAACCTTCACCTGACCTCTCTACATGTTTATACCACATTTTTTTCCAGGCACATGAGACATCGATCCACTCTTGGCCCACAATGAGATGGCAGTCCAGTGAGTCGAGGAGTCTTCACTGGCACAAACATTCTTCATCAATTGTTATCATCATTGCCACAGTGACTGCAAACTTTCCCAGGCTGTGTTGACATTAGTCCCCAACCTCGTCGAGGAGTCAATACAACAGTAGGGCAATTTGACCAATTCCATCAACTCCGTGGCAGCACGACAGCCAATCAAGAATACTGAAAGTGTTTCACTGCCTTTGCCCATTCTGGGTCAGGCGTCCAATGCGTGTAGTGCACTGCAAAGGCTCAATGGAGGCCACACTATTTGTTTTGCAGTATCTCCAGGGTCTTTGGCAGGCTTATACCCTCCTTCGACCAACTGGAACCCTGAGCTAGTGCTCGGGAGGTGCCCGTGCCAGCGAACTAATTAATGAATGTAACGAAGTAAGTAACCCCAGAGCAGGTGTGCCTTTGATACTGCATGGCATGCCTTTTGTACATTTTTGCTCCAACCAAAATATTGACAAAATACCATCCAGTGTAATATTTAGTGTTGGCAAGGTTGGCCACAAGACATAAATGATAAAATTGAAAAAAAAAAAAAAACTCACAGTTTTGGAGGCAGTACAAATATACTGGATGACCATTTCTTTCTTTTTGTTGAGTTCTTTGTCTCTCAAAGGAGTCTTCTTTTCCTCACTCAAGTTCATGTCCTCCTGATGAAAGAGCGCAAGATTATCAGTTTTCAGAACATTTTATTCTGCAATTGTAAGCGTGAAGCTACTTGGGTTGCGTAAAGAATTCAGACAAAGACATATATACCATCATTTTTTCAAAGAGAGCCAATATCTCTTTTTCAGAGGTGATCTTGGACGACAGCTCTTCAAAATGATTTGAGGCGGATGATGAGGATATGGACCAATCGCTGGAACTCTGTTTAAATTGAGATAATGGTGGTCGCTCCTTTTTACTCCCTGGGATTCGAATACTGGCAAACCTATCCAGCTGAACAAGAAGAAAGGAGAGAATTAAAATGTGAAAAACACTACATTTGTCCAGGGCTGAAATGTATAGAAGATGTGTTAGTAAATGAGCGCATGGTTAAACTATTTACAAAATAATACAGAAGATGAGAGTGTTTGTAAATTTGTTAGAAAGAGTACATCGTGCTGATAGAGTACAGTAGACTCATGAAGGAACATCTGGCAAACCAAATGGGAAACATGGGGCGTCAACAAGAACGGGAAAGAAAGAAAGAAAGACGGGCGTGCTTTGTGATGTGATGAATCCAGTATATAGAAAGAAAGGCTAAAAGAACTGCCAAGGAATGCAACAAACGAGGTTAAATGAGAACATTTTGGTTGTGAGACAAACTAGAAACATTAGAAGAGTAGAAAACATCCAAATCTTTAACTCTTACCACATCGTCAGTGATGTTTTTAAAAGGTAAGTGCTACAGGAGAGGAACAAAAAAGAAATCAAAGTTCATAAATTGGATTGCGAACCTCATTGCCAGTTTTGTTCTGTTCTATTGTGACATAAACTGCTAGAAAAACTGAGGAAATATATTTCTTGCTGCAAGACAAGGCCAGATAAAAACGGAAAAGTAGGAACAAGGGAAGGACAAGTAAGACAACGAGCATGTTGGGGTGGAACCAGTGGCAACAGAACAGGGAACTCAGATCAGTTAAACAAATTCAAATGTAGTTAGTGTTTCAAAAGCACTTTAAGATGATGTATATTTTCTTTTTATTCAAATAGTATAAATAATTAATTGTTTATTATTAAAAGACTATTTAATTTGTGATTTTTTTTTTTTTTAGCAAAAAAATGTGCAGTGCCCCAGGAGAAATTAATCAATATCCAGCAGCGTGCAATGCGATTAGCATTAAATTTGTGAGTCAATGAGTCATCCCCCAACTAAGTGTTGCAAATCCAAGATTAACATACATTTTATTGCACAATATGCCATGAGCAAGAAAAAGCACACGTGAGACAGTTATAAAACTACGAACCACAACTTCTTCTCATCAGGATTTTGTGAACTCTGGTCAACATGCTCATCTTGTGGAAATTTTGACACATGACAAAACAACCAAACATGATTTTAAAAAAATTATTGACAACTACTCCAACATCTAAAGCCTTAATGAGATGAATAGTAAAACGGATGGAACGTATTTGTTTTGTACCATCTTGGAACAGAATGTTCTGTACAGCAAGGCATCATGTTCACCTCAAGGCCCACAGGCCCAACTTTGACCTGCCACATCATTTTCTTTTTTGATTTGATTTTGATTTTTGTTTTTTCATTTTGAATTCACCCAAGGGAATAATATGCTAAGCATATAGCATAGCATACCTAACCTAACTATGTGTTCACATGTGTCTGGCAAAATTGAGGAGTTTGGTCAAAATGCTGCAAACCATCATATCAAATAATTTTTAAATCACTAATTTTGAACAATGTTGCACATTAATGTGATGAGACACAAAAGAACCTTAATAAAACATCAACACTGATTACTTTATGAGCAATCATAGCAAAGGTCAGTTTGGGATGGGTTTGCCTCATGGTTGCAATGCCCTATGCTTTTGCGAGGTCATCGATAATGAGATTATGAAAACTGTAGTTAAGGAGCTGTATTTATTTTTTTTTCCTCCTCAATTTTATGGAGTGAAGGACAATGTGTTCAAGTCCCGTCACGACAATCAGCACACATGTGACATGTGAATAAGTTGCTCGTGAATCAAATGGAGCATAATGTACTCCAGCATAAATCTAGAACTATTACATTAATTCATCACCAACAATGGTGAAAATGGTGCTGTGTGTAACCAGACACGTTGATAGTTGGCTGCAATGCCATTTTTGTCCCTGAGGTCAGACTACATTTATTCTAGAATTGTTCTCTCATCACTCTTAATAACTTAATTTCAGTCACTTCATGTCACTCACATTTCTATTGCCAATGCTATGATTTACTACAATGTCTGATTTGTTTAAAGGCTCCATACATTAACATTCAACATTTATCAGGTGTTCTGCATTGACCATTTATGGTTGACAGCGGACATGCAAATGACACACAGGGATCCTTGTGTGCACATTTCCAGGCAGCACTATGACTTATGAAGGGGAAAATTTGTCTGCATGTATATGCACAGTTTTACAACTCATCTTTTATTTAGGGCGCATACACATCAAGCAAGCATACAGGCTGTGTGTTTCTGACAATGTCTGTTGCTTCACCATAGAGGCTAAATGTCGACAATGCTAATGCCACAAAAGATTTCTGCCGATATACTGCCCAAACCAACATCTACTGTGGCAGACCATTTTTCTACAAGTCTGAAGTATGACTACAAAAGTTATCTTATCAGTCTAGGAACAGGCAGTGCAACTGCATCCATTCATCTAATATCTAGATTTTGCTGAAGAAACAGATACTCAACAGATACGACAAGAAACATAATACAAGCGCAGACATTATGATCACCTCAGAGTATTGTGTCAATGCATGGAAACTAATTTAATAACGTTTCCCTTAGAGTCTGAAATAAAACTGAATAGCAGCAAATGTTGACACAATCACAGCCACCAATCCAAATAGGTGGAGACGAGAAATAAACTTTTCATCTCTCTCAAATGGAAAGTGGTGTGATATGAAGTTTGAGAAAGCAGTAACAACGCCAGTTTTCTGTTCTGATTCGTGTCCACCCTGTCTCCAGTGGTTGTATCTGTTGCCAGTCTAAGGACCGTAGTTTGGAAAATTAGGCTCATGGAAGAGTAGAGCGAACTGTACTAACAGCAATGCTCTGTCTAACCAGTGACCTGCCTGCATGGCTGCCAGGTGAAGGCTGCAGACACAATGGTGGCTGGTGTGTAGAAGAAAGGATTAACATAAGAACTAAAACCTGTGCTAATTTTAACCTTTACCTTTAACGCCACGCCAATTACGAATCAAGGTCAGCAGCATTCAGACAGGCAAAGCCCTTCAGCGTGTTATTCCAAGAGAGTCGTGCATCCATACAGCAGTTATTTTCAACGTTTCTTTTTCTTGTGAATTGTGTCCTCTTCAGTGTTGTTATGGCTTTTCATATAAGGAAGGCCATCGTACCAACGATACCTACGTACCTATTGTGACTTCAACAACACAGCGCTCGGGCATGACAACACTTAAACACTTAATTTCATAAAGACTTTTATACCATACTCACAAACTTTGGTTTACGTTCTCCATCGTCGCAACTCGCCGCGCTCTGATGAGACGATCCTTTCTTCTTGTACGGTTTGTTGTCTCGTCCAATAGTGGGATCGAACCGATGGCTGTAGCTTTCCATGTTGCTGCCTCGGAAAACGTTATTTGTGTCGAAACGCGTTTGCGGTCTCTCCAGGCAAAAGCGTCGTCAAAGTTAGCGCCTAACGAGTGGACTCAAAGCGAATGCTAACCTTTCAAACTGCTCTCTCCGCAGTGTCATATGTGCAACCGTGTGGCCAAGGCACAGCTTTCCGCCGAGGTAGTTAGCAACCCTGCTAAATCACCATTCAGAGGTAGCTTGACTTACCACTAATCCAATTTACGGACTGTCACGTCGTCTAACTCTAATTTTTCCGTCTACGGCTTTTACACGGCAGGTTACAGCACGTCTTCCACCCACGATTATTTTTGTAGGGTCTTTTACAGAGTCTTCACAAACGCAAGCTGGGGCGTTCTCTGAAAAAGTAACGTTTCTGATAGATTTTTGACAGACCCGCGCGTTGAGTGTGTCAGTTCCGTATGTTTAATCGGACCAATAGGACGCGTCTCTGACACATGTACAAGGTGGTGATTGGTGCAAACTCTCTGTTGACTGTTTATAACACTTGTGATTGGTTCTCGTTTGCATTGTATTACAGTGGCCGTTCGTTTGTGTACTACGGTTGGTTCTCCTGTACCGGACTGTGCAGCCCCGTACAGTACTGTACAAAATGACATTTTGTGTTAAATCGTGGTAATTCATTTTTTGTTTTGCTTTGTTTTGTTTTGTTTTGTTTCGTTTTATAACGTTACGGTTTTCAATGTAATATCCCTGTAGGTAGTGATGGCCGATCGAGTTGAAGCTTCATCACTTGTTTCAGAAAATGGTTCATTACTCGAGGCTTCAATGACACAGTGCTCGAGTAGGTCCTCTAGTGGTCAATAAAATGAAGTGCAATCGATACGTGTTCATTGTTTCATAGGTTGTTTGGGATTTGATTCACCATGCATTCTTGTTCGACAACACAAGGTTGAATGGTTCAATGCTGACACAATAAAATAAAAATGAAAAATAAAGACAATGTTTCTTATTTTGCACGACTGATTGTAGTAGACTATATAGCTCTATACTTAGCCTGACATTTTGTGCAATGAATTATATTATATCCTAAAACAAGACAAAATAGCCCATTGTTTAAAATATGTTAAAAAAGTGTTCAGTGGGTCAGATGTCAAATGTGATCTATTTAAAATGTAGAATAGATGAGCTAAATGACACTACGCATTGATGGGAATCGAACTGTCGCCTCAGTCTTGCAAGTCCAAGATTGTCATAATGTACCACAAACCCAAATCACTCTCCGCCTCTTTTTTTTTTTCATCTAAGCTGTTTGAGTAGCGTTAACGTCTACACACCGTGATTCCTCATTAACTTCCACCAATTTCCATGTTACGGAGCTTACGTCAACTGTTTTAATTGATTTTAAATGCTATAGAATATTTAGTACCGAATGCAACACTGTCAAACCAAACCCCTGTCGATCAATTCGCAATTGACTTCGAAAGCTGAACTCAGCTCTGAGTCGAGACAACCAAACCAGTGATAGGGTTTCGATACTTCATGAAGCAGCACACTGGTTTATACGTCATCAACCATGTGATTCTTTCTAACCAAAACAGCACTTCTGACTGAATCATGGAGGTATAGAAAAATAGGACTGTATAGCAATTTTCTGTTCGACTGCACTAGATGATTGTATGGTTTCCAGTGGATATCATAATAATAATAAGAAGAAGAAGAAGAAGAAGAAGAAGAAGAAGAAGGATGATGATGATGTGCTCTACAAATAGACTGTATTTTTTATATAATATACTATATATTATGGATTTTGACAAAGTATGTTTTGGAGTTCATTGAAAGAGGTTAATATATATCATTCATTCATTCATTCATCTTCTATACCCGCTTATTCCAATTCAGGGTCACGGGGGTCTGCTGGAGCCTATCCCAGCTGTCTTAGGGCGAAGGCAGGGTACACCCTGGACAAGTCGCCAGTTCATCGCAGGGCCACATAGAAACAAACAACCATTCACACTCACATGCACACCTGCAGACAATTTAGAATATTCAATTGACCTCAGATGCATGTTTTTGGACTGTGGGAGGAAGCCGGAGAACCCGGAGAGAACCCACGCAGACACAGGGAGAACATGCAAACTCCACACAGAAAGGTCACAGGCCCGGGCCCCAGAATCGAACCCACGACCTTCTTGCTGTGAGGCGGCAGCGCTAACCACTGCGCCACCATGTCGCCTGTTAATATATATATATATATATATATATATATATATATATATATATATATATATATATATATATATATATATATATATATATATATATATATATATATATATATATATATATATATATATATATATATATATATATATATATATATATATATATATATATATATATATATATATATATATATATATATATATATATATATATATATATATATATATATATATATATATATATATATATATATATATATATATATATATATATATATATATATATATATATATATATATATATATATATATATATATATATATATATATATATATATATATATATATATATATATATATATATATATGTATGTGTGTGTGTGTGTAACTGTAACTGTAACTAACTCATCTATTTCTATCTATCTATCAAACTTACTATATCTATGGATCGATCTACTACTAACTCTCAAAAAACTAACGACAACCAAGAACAACAAAACCAACCTACGGCGAAAAAAAAATTAAATTAGCGCCAAATGATATAGGGATACCATATCCCTAAACACAATCGATTCACATGACAAACCGAACCAACCAGACATCATTTGATGTCTGAAGCGCTCAACTGCTTCGAACGTCACTCAACTGCTTCGAACGTCACTAGTCACGTGACCACACCGCGCCTCGGCACAGTGTTTCGATACGTTTGCTTCATGCACCATCACTACCTATAGGTCCCCAGGGGGTTTTCAAAAAAAGTAATCAATTATTTTGCAGATTTATGATACGTTGTTGTTGTTGTGTTTTGTTTTGTTTTTGTTTTTTGTTTTTTTGCTGGGGTTTAATTTAAACTACCAAGAAGGAAAGAAAGAAAAAAATCCCTGAAGTAGGGCGGCATGGCAAGGTGCACTTCCACCATGTTGCAGGTTTATAATGCCTGTTTGCATCTATGTCTCTCGCTTACGGCCATACCACCCTGAGAACGCCCGATCTCGTCTGATCTCGGAAGCTAAGCAGGGTCGGGCCTGGTTAGTACTTGGATGGGAGACCGCCTGGGAATACCAGGTGCCGTAAGCTTTTTGTCCCGGCAGGGGGTGCTGTTTCCCCATTCAGTTTTGTGAGGAAGTCGCAAGACAAAGTTTTGTTTTTTGTTTTTTTATTATTATTATTCTTACTTATCTTTATTTTTTGCTGGGGGTTTATTTAAACTACCGAGAAGAAAGAAAGAAAGAAAAAAATCCCTGAAGTGGGGCGGCATGGCAAGGTGCACTTCCACCATGTTGCAGGTTTATAATGTCTGTTTGCATCTGTGTCTCTCGCTTACGGCCATACCACCCTGAGAACGCCCGATCTCGTCTGATCTCGGAAGCTAAGCAGGGTCGGGCCTGGTTAGTACTTGGATGGGAGACCGCCTGGGAATACCAGGTGCCGTAAGCTTTTTGTCCCGGCAGGGGGTGCTGTTTCCCCATTCAGTTTTGTGAGGAAGTCGCAAGACAAAGTTTTGTTTTTTGTTTTTTTATTATTATTATTATTCTTACTTATCTTTATTTTTTTGCTGGGGGTTTATTTAAACTACCTAGAAGAAAGAAAGAAAGAAAAATCCCTGAAGTGGGGCGGCATGGCAAGGTGCACTTCCACCATGTTGCAGGTTTATAATGCCTGTTTGCATCTGTGTCTCTCGCTTACGGCCATACCACCCTGAGAACGCCCGATCTCGTCTGATCTCGGAAGCTAAGCAGGGTCGGGCCTGGTTAGTACTTGGATGGGAGACCGCCTGGGAATACCAGGTGCCGTAAGCTTTTTGTCCCGGCAGGGGGTGCTGTTTCCCCATTCAGTTTTGTGAGGAAGTCGCAAGACAAAGTTTTGTTTTTTGTTTTTTTATTATTATTATTCTTACTTATCTTTATTTTTTGCTGGGGGTTTATTTAAACTACCGAGAAGAAAGAAAGAAAGAAAAAAATCCCTGAAGTGGGGCGGCATGGCAAGGTGCACTTCCACCATGTTGCAGGTTTATAATGCCTGTTTGCATCTGTGTCTCTCGCTTACGGCCATACCACCCTGAGAACGCCCGATCTCGTCTGATCTCGGAAGCTAAGCAGGGTCGGGCCTGGTTAGTACTTGGATGGGAGACCGCCTGGGAATACCAGGTGCCGTAAGCTTTTTGTTCCGGCAGAGGGTGCTGTTTCCCCATCCAGTTTTGTGAGGAAGTCGCAAGACAAAGTTTTGTTTTTTGTTTTTTTATTATTATTATTCTTACTTATCTTTATTTTTTTTTGCTGGGGGTTTATTTAAACTACCAAGAAGGAAAGAAAGAAAAAAATCCCTGAAGTGGGGCGGCATGGCAAGGTGCACTTCCACCATGTTGCAGGTTTATAATGCCTGTTTGCATCTGTGTCCCTCGCTTACGGCCATACCACCCTGAGAACGCCCGATCTCGTCTGATCTCGGAAGCTAAGCAGGGTCGGGCTTGGTTAGTACTTGGATGGGAGACCGCCTGGGAATACCAGGTGCCGTAAGCTTTTTGTCCCAGCAGGGGGTGCTGTTTCCCCATTTAGTTTTGTGAGGAAGTCGCAAGACAAAGTTTTGTTTTTTGTTTTTTTATTATTATTATTATTCTTACTTATCTTTATTTTTTTGCTGGGGGTTTATTTAAACTACCGAGAAGAAAGAAAGAAAGAAAAATCCCTGAAGTGGGGCGGCATGGCAAGGTGCACTTCCACCATGTTGCAGGTTTATAACGCCTGTTTGCATCTGTGTCTCTCGCTTACGGCCATACCACCCTGAGAACGCCCGATCTCGTCTGATCTCGGAAGCTAAGCAGGGTCGGGCCTGGTTAGTACTTGGATGGGAGACCGCCTGGGAATACCAGGTGCCGTAAGCTTTTTGTTCGGGCAGAGGGTGCTGTTTCCCCATCCAGTTTTGTGAGGAAGTCGCAAGACAAAGTTTTGTTTTTTGTTTTTTTATTATTATTATTCTTACTTATCTTTTTTTTTTTTTTGCTGGGGGTTTATTTAAACTACCAAGAAGGAAAGAAAGAAAAAAATCCCTGAAGTGGGGCGGCATGGCAAGATGCACTTCCACCATGTTGCAGGTTTATAATGCCTGTTTGCAACTGTGTCTCTTGCTTACGGCCATACCACCCTGAGAACGCCCGATCTCGTCTGATCTCGGAAGCTAAGCAGGGTCGGGCCTGGTTAGTACTTGGATGGGAGACCGCCTGGGAATACCAGGTGCCGTAAGCTTTTTGTTCCGGCAGAGGGTGCTGTTTCCCCATTCAGTTTTGTGAGGAAGTCGCAAGACAAAGTTTTGTTTTTTTTAATTATTATTATTCTTAGTTCTTTTTTTTTTTTGCTGGGGGTTTATTTAAACTACCAATAAAGAAAGAAAGACCCCCAACCCAACAACAACAACACACACACACACACACACACACACACACACACACACACACACAGATACATTTGGAGGACACTGGCGCAACCAAGTGTGTGTCTAGCTGAGCGTGCCAGCTCCATGTAAAATTGCTCACGACGTGGGCCCCTTTCTTTTCTAAATAACTGTATTTAACGCCCCATATTAAATCAGCATACACACAATCGTTGATCGCCATCGCTCCTCGCACACAAACGCGCACGTAATGACGATTCGTGCTCGTGCACGTCGCGGTTGGGAGGAGCTATCGCTCGCGCTTCTTCGAGCAGGGTGGTTGACACTTTTCCTAAACAGCGTCGTGTGTTCATGGACGCTGCTCGGGACACATTTTGAGAAAGAGAGAACCCCAGCTGTGTTTCGGAAGCTCGGACGGGACAGTGGACCGAGTCAGGTAAACCTGATTCTCTTTGTGTGGCAGAAACATGTTGTCGCTGTCTGTCCTCGCCGCCGTGGAGACGAATTGGGACAGGAAGCCGTCGTGTTCACTCTCTCTGTGCGTCACCGCTGCTCTTGTTATTAGAAAGTGTAACTTGAATCTGACTTTAATAATACTAGAGACAAGACGCCAAAGGAAGCAAGGTGTTATGACCATAAAGTGTCGACCTGAGCTATGATGAGATTAATGCGTGTGCACTTCGGCTGCTGTGCTGTACATGCAGCGATCATGTCGTGAGATGGAGAGCTCCTGTCATAAAACTTTGATGAACTCTGCGACGATGCCTGAACTCACGCTAAAACAGCGTTGCCAGTGTAGCTCCAAGTCATAGTCTTGTCTTGTCTCGTCTTACTTCTTCAGAGATGCCGTCGTTTGTTTATGAAGAATGTGGCATTCAGTTAAAGGGACGGAAGTGATGGTTTAGATTGCTACAAGTTAGTTCAAACTGTTTTTTTCCCTGATTTCAGAAATCAACTCCATAATCACGATCAGTTCAGTCGTTTAATCCTCCTGTCTAATTATGTTCATAACTCGCAGCGTTTCAAGTATTTTTTTGGGAGATTTGTTTATCATGAGTCGTATGCTGTCAGCTCTTGCACGATCTTACATGATGTGATTGAACTTTTTTTTTTTATAAAGCCACAATGTTTTGCAAGAAGTTCAGTTATGTTTGAAAGCTTTAAAACACTTTTTTGGAGATTAACATGAATATGATGGTCATGTGAGGAACGAGAAGAAATAAGAACAAACTAATTGCACGTGAAGTAGAACAAATAAAGCCACAATTTGAGTGTTAACCTTTAGAAATTGATTACTTCAAATCATGCAAGAAAACTGTATTTAAGGCATCAAGAAAGTGTTCCAGTCTTTTGTTCTGACCAAGCAAGGTTTTCTCTGAGTTTTTAATGTGGATTACCTGTTTTGGGCTTAGTATACATGTTTTGTATTTTACCCCCATTTGATTTCACTTTCCTTTCTCCTACTGCTCTCCTGTAAACAGCTTAGCCAGTAGCCACAGTGTATTGTTCCATGCTGGGGAAATTTTGTCCATCTCTTTGCTCAATTATATACCCATGCAAAAATATTCAAATATAATTTGCTTTTGTTTTGAGGTATTATTTGTATCAGCTATTTGTCATTCACATATTTAAAGAGCTTTGACCTCAGTAATTCTAGATTAATATTCTATTAACAAAGTATTAACTGTGGAGCCAAAGCCTGTGGGTAATATTTTATAGCTAAATTCATAATTCCATATTCTTTGGTCTTGAGAATCCATGAACTAGGGAAGCTCTGAAGCTTGCGATTAAACAGTGTGGTTATCTCGGTCCATATTTACGTTTGGCATTTTAAAAAGTGGTTGCTGAGATCTACTGCTTTGGATTCAATGTGCAGCCACAAATCCACCTAACCCTTCCCTACATTTTCAAATTTCATTAGCGGGACTAGCAGCATGTAGCATCACCTTCAATTATCCTGCCTGTCAGCGGACTGACAATGCCTGTCTGCTGGCTTTAGTGATTACAGGCTTCAGGGGACAGGTAATCAGGTCATGGTTACACTGTCACCCTGTCACACTGCACAGTCCACCGGAAGCATATGGACAAGAGGGTTTCCTGCTTCAGTTATGTGTGAGGAGACTTAGATCTGTATCGTTTAAAGCACAAGTTTACCTTTAGCTGAAATGCAGTATTTGTATATGTGATATTGAGGATCATGCAGATATATACATAGAGCCCAGCAAGGTGAGCACATTTGTTTCTGTGCATTGACAATTCTTTGTAATGTCAGTGCAGTAAACACTGATATTGCTGTACATTACTCTGGGCAGAGTATAAAGTTATGCAGCAATATGATTCTGTATTGGAACAAAAAGATGCCGTTTTTCAGACTAAAGCGAATAAACTAGACTTTAAAACTAAAAATAGATTTTAAAAAGAACAAAGCTTTTAAAAAAAAAAGGGTTAACTGTTTCATTTTACAGAATTCAGATATTACCGAGTCATTAAATGAGGTGTGTGTGTGTGTGTGTGTGTGTGTGTGTGTGTGTGTGTGTGTGTGTGGGATGTAAAGTTGAAGTTGAGAGGTTTTTGCTGACACCTGCCTTCTCTAGGGTTATCTTAACTGCTCTATTATCAGCCGCGGCACCAACATGCAGACCTCAATATCCCAAATTTTAATCTTTAAAATATGTTTTACATTTTTCCCCCATTCCAGCTTCTCTTTTCTCCTGTGCTCTCAACGCCTTTCCTGCAGAAATGCTCTCATAATTGAGCTGTTATTTAAACAAGCAAAGACTTCGTCTGCTTTCTGTCTTACCACAGGGCCACACAGCTGCACAATTGATGCTAAAAATGCTGCAGTGGAACCCAAAATTGCACTCAAGAAATTTGGAAATCATTTTGGACAATTTCCAAATATTAGCCTTGGGATCCTCATTGCAGCACCCATTAGACACCACCTTTAATGCCTCGGGTTAACAGGTTTCCCTCAGCTCAGACAGCTAATACAGCAGTGCTGGGTCAGTGGGAATATGGCTTGGCTTAATTAAACTTAATTAATTTAATTTGTACAGACAGGCCCAGACCAGAGCGATGTCCAAGGCTGCTGAAAGTCCTTATGAAATTATAGAGGGCTATGCATGTATGTGCAAGTTGAAATCAGCTTTGAAAAGCTACTCCAGCAATATCACTAAGCTGTATTTTAAACAAAATCTTTTAAACAAAATAAATAATGATTCAGTGTATGTTCAACAGCTGTTTATTCATTACAACTTTACCAGGAAAAGGACTGCATAATGCTTAGTCGCACTTGTTGTTAAAATCCCCGGAATACGCGCACATGAGTTGAAATGGTTGAAGAAGTGATCTTGGGTGGGGTTGAGTTGGGTGATGACCACATGGGGCCACCGAGATGTCAAATCATCACTTGTGCTCCTCATTCTCATTAGGTGTCTTGGCCTTTCATCGCAATACACCATCACCTGCGGCTGGCCCACCACAGGTTGATCAGACCTGGTTGTGTGTCACATTAGAGACTCAATGGCAGCCCATACGGTCTCCTTCCTCTTCAGCCTCAACCGGTGACTGTTTTTTTGTTGTTGTTTTTTCTCATCCATCCTCTCGCCTAGTCTTGTGGTGGACGATACCTTTATGGTCCAGCCTTAGTCCCCTGCTTCAGCTGCCAGGTTGCCATTTGCAGCCTTTTCTTCTCAAATGCTTCATCGATGGCTTCCTCCCAAGGGAGAGTCAATGAAGAAAACACACTAGCAGGATTTGGACCAGAGAACGGAATTGGTTGCGACAATTTCAGATTGGAAGGTGAGCTGGCTGGCTAAGATCTACTTGCATTTCCCAATCCCGGGGTGCGTCTTTGGTTAAGCTGGTTTTACCACCCAGCAACGTGTATTAGGGTTGTAAAACAGGAGTAGCAACATGGAGTAGCCTTTTGCAGAGGAGTTATTGCTTACCGATGGCAAGCAGCGGAATGTAGCGCCGCAGAACATTTTTGAAAGGGGGACCACTTTGCAGTTCATAATATGCAAGTAATATGACGCAGTGCAAAAGATAAAAATAATTTAAAAAAACAATTAAAAAAAAGGCAAAATGGTGGACATCACTGTTTCTAATCCTAATGTGGACATTAAAGTTTTTCAACAATATTCAGTCCTCACAGTAAAGTAGGCCATTCTTAGGTGTGCGTGCGTGTGTGGAGGCAGAGCTGAGGATGGTGGGATGGATTGAAGATTACATGAAGGACCCTAAGGATAGTGGCCTCAGATCTACATCCCATCTGTACTCCACATTAAAAGGATGAAATTACTTTGCTGAGAGCAAAGAATTTCAATGAGAAGGAGCAAACAAAAATGCTTAAGAATTCATTTTAATATCATTTAGCAGATCAAAAGCTTCCTCTGAGGTGGAAGATAAAACTTAGTGAAGCTGTCACTGTATGGGGTGCAGCAGCAGCAGAGTGAGTGAGCCATAAAATCTTCTACATAATCTATAAAGTGTATGTGGTGTTCAAGGTGTTAACAAGTGTGTCTCTACTTAGATATTGCTATGTGCAACAGCTACATATACAGGGCCAGTATATAAAGACTGCTAATTTTGAATTGCAGTCGCAATGTATGCAGCAACACTGTTAGGAAATCCTTTCCTCACTGACAGAACCCTTGCATTTGTCTGGGCGCCAGGTAGCAGCACTATTTAAGTTATATTTTAATTGTAGCTTAATTCTGTGCATATGATAAATCTGATCTTAAAATTCCAACATTTGTTTGAGGGGTGTAAACACACAAGTGGTTTACACTTCACATCCATTTGACAGGGTGTTCTAAGTTGGGCACAGTTCTTATGTAGTTGGTTGATGAAATGTGGAAGCTGCCGTGCCCAGTCACACATGAACCGTGCCAGAGACTAGTCTGCCCAAACAAGGCATTGCACACTTGTGTTCGACTGACCCTCACATTCAAACTTAAACATGACTGTACACGGCACATGCTGATGTTAGAAAGCTGGCATGGTGGTCATTGTAATTTACTCTAAAGACAAAAAAAACAAAACAAAACCCAACACGCAGTCATAAAGATGTCTCCATTGTGAATGGATGGGTTCTACACTGATAACGCCACAACAATGCTGCAAAGAGTTTGTTATTTTAGATTGAGGGTTTGAAAACCAGCCCTGTGCATCCTGTTATATGCTCTATTTGACTGCACTACATATTTGCCCTGTTTGTGTGTGTGTCAGTGCTGGTGGGGGCAGGTCACTTTTAACTGTGTCTTCCCCATGTTTAGTTTCACCCATGGGTGAGCGTAGTTACTGAACCTTTGTGTCCTTGGTAGGCTTTGCTTGCTTTTCACAATCAGTGGCGGCGAGTCTCTGAGGGTAAATGACAGATGGTTTCTTTCACATGAAACATTTTTGGGAATTTATGAGTTTCATTTGCACTTCACTTTAGTCATGTAGCATTAACTTTACCTGTTTAGCAACATTTCAAAGCTTGGGCCTTTGAAATGTTGACATTTCAGGGTTTTTTCCCCCTGCTTCTTTTGATTATTTCCAATGATTTCACAAATGGCAGATGATAGATCAGGTGAGGGTGGGCATTCATTGATTTTCTTTGAAATGTTATGGTTGGAGGTTTTGCCTATAATTTTCCAAGTTAGAGAGTTATGTTTACTATATGATCACTATGTGATGTGAAGCGATGCCTTAAACCAAAGTAAGGGCCCCTTCCCTCCAGGCCAAGATTACTTTGAGTTTCATAGCTGATTCATATGCAAGGAAACAGGAAATACACATTGCAATTTAAAGTAACTCAGTTAAGTACCACTGTGTGTGTGTGTGTGAATGTGTCTGTCCTTTTTTTTGTTTTATGTGAAAAAAGGATTTGTAAGTAAAAGCATACTTTAGAGGACAGCTTGTGTTTCAATCTGTGTTGCAGCCATGACATCAGTGTCTCTGTGTTGAGACAGGAAAATATTATCCCACTGCTACTGTCATAAAAGCAACACAATAATGAAATGACATCACAGTGATTAAATGTGCAGTCTGCTGTCTTACAGGTTTTATGAGACTGGCGAGAAACAGTGAAACACTGCAGAGAAGGCTGTTGTGCTTCTGACTTTTGGGGGTAAATTCACTGATGCCTTTTTCATGGTTTCAGATTCTTTAGTCAGTACATTTTTTACATTTATTTTTCCACTGTGATGATGTGACTAGCCTGACTCTGGGTGATGAATAAATCACAGCCTACTTTGCCTGACAGGTAAAAACAGCAGAACTTGCTTGCTCCTACCTCGCCATAAAAATCAATTTTCAACCTCGGCAAGCCACAAAGAGGGTTAAGTGGGACATTTAAGAGTAACTTCATTCATTTCAAGTCTATCATTGGGTTGATTTACGAGGAGGACTAGCAGGCAGCAGATACCACTGCTTGTTAGACGTTTTGCATCCGGTCTAGCATCATTTGCATTGAAAATGCTAATTTCATTTGTTCATTCTTTTGAGTAGCTGCAACTTCATTATGATTTTACATAAATTGTCATTCGTTTGCTCTACATCAAAGAGAGCTCACTTCCACGGCTGGGCATATGGGGAAGCTTGGCATATTGAGTGCAACTCCTAAAAGGAAAGAGTTAAACACCTCAGCCAGTAAACAAGCCTGCTGATCTCACCCAGCCTCCCTCGGGGAGCAGGTTCAGTGTGTAGCCTGACTGTTTACCATGTAGCTCCCCTAAGAACTTTTATAAAAACTCCATTGATGAGAACTTCAAAGAATGTCCCGGTTTGCCGGGGGGGAAGGAAGATTTTTCTATCCGTCTGCCTTGTTATGCCTTCAGCAAGAGATCCTCTCCCTTGCTGCTAATGGATGTGATGCAAATCAGCTGCAGGAGCAAGAAAGATTGAGGATTGGGGAAAAAACAGGGAGATAGAGAGCAAGATGAGCAAAACCGCAGGGAGTGTAAATACATGAATAACAGATGTGTTCTGTATCATCAGTCCAGTAATAAAAAGGAAATCTCTTTCATCTAGCACTGGGTGGCTGTTTCCTCACTGGTGACCTTGGTCAGCTCTCTGATCTGCAGGATGAAAATGATACTCAGGTGAAGGCAACGGTAACTTTATTTCAATGTGTGAGATCAGGAGGGGGGTTGATGAGCGGTGCCTGATGGGTTGCATCAGCTTGAAGCCTCATTGATTTGCCGTCGGAGTGGACCACAGGTCACGGTGGGGTCGCCGCAATTAGAGATGAACTCGTGTCCTTTAATGAGGAGCAGGGATGAAAGGGTTGCCAATTACTCGGCGCTGCTTTGTGCTGGAAACAACCTGCTGCTGTGAGAACTCAGCGTGATTAACCTTCTATAGCTCTTGCTTGATTTATTCTTTATGTTAAAGGACCTGAAGGGGTTTTAATTAGTGCTCATCATTTTTTTTTTAGAATTTGCACATTTGGCCAATGATAGAACCTCAAATTGTGCGAGCAAATGACTGTGTAAGATGTGGCTGCCTGTTAATCGTAACTCAAATGTACGTAATCTGTGCTGTCTGACCCATATGTCTGAACTCGTATCATTTTAGTGTGACTGTGTTCTGCCAATGTGACATTTGACAGATTATTTTCCTCAACTGTTAACCTCAGATGAGATGCACATCCCCCTGCATCTCCACCTAAACTTGAACCTCCCCAACATTGGTCATAGGTGAAATCAAGATTATGTTGCTTTGCTGGTGTTAGTCAGACCAAGACTTCAGACTTTTGTTCTTATTTCTCTGACACCATCTACTCTTGCAGAACCATAAATGCACGCATTGAATTTTTCATACATGCAATTTTGGAATGTATCATTCCTCTTGATGAACATTACTGTAGCATTTAAAGGAACCGTTTGTGTGGTGGAAATCTAGGGGATACCCATCACGCCTTTGGGAAGTCTTGGTAAGCTGCCTCTGCTTTCACTTTTAGTTTACAAGAAGAAGCAGGGCCAGCCCATTGCAATGCAGTACGATTACTAAAAATGGAGCTGCCATTTTCAGAATTAAGATCAGTTGTGTGGTGATGACAGTGTCCTTTGTATGATACCTACCTTTTCAGGTATTTTTCAAAAACGTTTTCCCAATAATCCCCCACTAATTGTCTCCATAAGAGTGAAAATTGTCCTCGAAATTTGTTTCATCCCCTGATGGAGCAGCTTGCAGCAGCGTCGCCGCTTTTAGGAATCATCTGTTAAGTTTATCCTCATATCTGAGGAGGAGCTCTCTGACCTCGCTGCCTCCTGAGTTCACCATGATTTCAAGTTAAGCATTGCTAGTTTTGGCACGATAGCCAGTATCTTTTCACTATGTTTTCAAGAGTAAATCCCCCACTAGTAGTGCTAGTAATAGTATTCTGCATAATAATGTCACACTCCTTCCAAATACTGCCTTCCAAATACTGGCACAGCTCTAACGGCATCCCATAATTAGGAGACTGGCCTGGTAAAAGGGAAAAGGGTGTTTTGTTTTGTTTTTTTACGCATACATCTCTCACAGATCACTTGCAGAAATGTTCACGGGAGCAGAATGTGTGAAGAGAAAAAAACAGAGTCAAAAGACACAATATCATATAACAATAATAGCATATCTTGAGTTAACTGTAAGTGTAGCATTTTCATCAGTCTAGCCGTAAAAGAGTGTTTTTCACAGTCCAAGAAAGCATGGCCACGCTTCGAGTGATCCACGGGAATTGTATTTCATGGGTGAGATAAAAAGAAGAGTGTTTGGCTCCGGGCTTTGCTTTGGGGGGCTTAACACTTCTTGTCAGGGATAAATCACAGGAGGGGGCATATTAAAGTTGACGAGAGGCATCGAGAAGGTTACAGAAAGAACAGAATAGTGAACCAAAAAACTGTCACATTAGCCTTTGAAATTCTTAGACTAGACACAGGTTATTGAAGTTTTTACATGCATAACTGCAAATTGCTGCACCCTGGTGCACATGCTTGAGGAAATAATTTGTATATAATTTGTTCAAACAGATTCTAGAGTCGTCCAGTCGATGTCAGTGTAAGACATCTAATAATTGCTGCTCTGGCGTCAACTACTACAGCATATAATTCCCTACTGTCCTGAAATATTCCTTGAAAAAAAAATCACAAGCTTTTCATTATTGAATGAGATTAAGTCAGATTTTCAGCGGAATGAAATGAAATCAAGTTATTGAAATGTCCGAACCTTGCAGATGTCTGTGCGAGTGTTTCTGTAGCGAATTCTGTCCTCTTGTCCTGTTAATTTAATTGATATCATTGCCAGCCAGAGAGGTTTGCAATATATTAAAGCCGTAATTGATCTGGTTAACGTGTACTTAAAAAGTGGGGGCAGAGCCACTTCCTGAGACATAATTACTATTGTAAGCAGAAGGATGGAAAAAGTCTTTTGTTTCCTTTTTCAATTTTGTACAAGAAATATGTGTATTTCATTTGAGTTGACAAGTTTAAATATATGTTATCTTTCTAAGTTTTATCAACACCAACAGAAAACGTATTGACGAAACAAACCATAAAGTGATCTTTTCTCCGCTAGCTTCATGTTAGCTCATGCCAGCCCCGCTCAAGATTAGTTGCCTGGATTGTGCTTTTTTCGTTTCTGAAATATTTGTGTCTTGTCATCAAATCATCCAGATTGTAAAACGGATAAATCCTCGTGGCCTTTAAATCCCAAATTTGCAAGGAGTCTTTGTCTCTTCCAGCATGCGGCAGCTGACCTGGCAGGGTCAGCCGGGAACAGGGCCTGTGGTAAAATGGATGAGCTAGAGCATCAACCACAGCTCCTCATAAACTGTTGGGTCACAAAAAACAAGACACTGCTTCTGGAGCTCGCATACAATTACTTAAAAGGAACATTTCAAATTCATTTGGGATTTTTATTGCGATATTAGATTTATTTTTTTATCTGCAGCTGAGCTGTATTGAAATACCATTTGGGTAGTTTCATATTTGATCAAATATGGACATTTCATGGTCATTTCAATCAGCAAATAAGTATGAGAGATATACAGCACCCTTCTTCTCACAACCCCTGAACTGGGTCTGCACTGGGAGGGGATGTGGTTTAGTGGCTCAGCCCTGGTATCCGCATGCTGCAGTAATCCAGCCAGGGTAAGAGTAAAGCCTGGCTTCACCTCACTCTCTGCCTCCTCACAGATCAGATGAGATTAGGCGAGAGCTAAGGAGCTCTGGGGGAAGGCAGGGTTCAGAAGCACTGACGCCGAAGCAGAGGAGGGACGCAGCGAAGACGGGTGGGCACTCCGGTCAGCACAGCACAGCACAGCACAGTCTAGTCCAGCAGAGACCGTTCAAGTAGGAGTGAGTCTGTGGAGGAAAGTGTGGAGGCAGCCTGCTGAGGTGAGTGAGGCAGAGGCACTGAGCTCGTATTTCATGTTATTTTGTTGTTGCTCCAGAGCAAAACACTCTGGCAGAGGTTTCCTAGGACAGAAGCATGGAGCACATTTCTGCTTTGCGCTGCCAGAAACGTGGGGACGTTATGGTGCAACAATGCATGCAGCTTGGTTGTCTGTACCATCAGACAGTTGGAAATCCTTGAGTGGAGGAACTGGTGGGAGATGATGTGCCCGTTTCAGGACTCCACTGGAGGAAGACATGCATATGCCTTTCGTGCCCTTTATCAATGTCCAGTCAATGATTCACCTTGGATTGAAAGATTACCCAGGAAACAGAATATAGATGAATGGTGCAGCGACCGGAATGCACTGATTTATTGTTTTTTTTATTATTCTGGTTTTTTTTTTAAATAGTGATTGAAGGTTGTTTGGTTATTGCTTTTGCATGTCAAGGAATATGGCAACTTGCTACCCATAAATAGACATTCAATTAATAATTAGAGACAGAAAATTTTGTGTAAGCTTTGCCATAGACAGACATTTTGAATTTGCTTTGACAAAGTAGTTGTTAAAATAGTTTAGTTTACAGTGTAGTCTATTTGTCATTGTAACCAAAGCGAAGTAAAATGATCTCAAATTGCCATCAACCTGTCTGCTTCATTATCCAACTGAATAATTGGTCTAAGCAAGTTGACTTTACACTGTGCTGCTCTTTTTCAGGGAGACATGCCACACTAACACTGGAGTTGCAGCGCTGACAGTTCCGACTATGTGTTAAGGATTGTTGAACTGTCAACCGCCTGGATCCCACTGTTCATCTTCTTTGGCTGCTGGTGGAAGTGACTTTAACAATGGGGAGGAAAAAAATCCAAATCACCAGAATTGTAGATGAGAGAAATCGTCAGGTTGGTAACTTTTCTTTGCATGTAATCCTGTTTCTTTATGTATTGCTGTCTTTGTGATTTGTAGTGTGTCTGTGACGTCAGAAGAAAGTAATGACTTAAAATGTTCCTCTCCCTGAAAGCTGAAATACTTTCATTTGCTGTTGTGAATAACATACAGTGTCATTTTTGAAAGTACCTGCCCGCTTTTATGACACTTTTTATGTTTTTCAACAAAACAGATTTGCTGTTTAGAATCTAGAAGCAGCTCCTTCCTTTCTTAATACAAGATGAAATAGATGCGCACGCGAGAAGCAACAGGTCCACGATTCTTCTGTGGGTCCTTGTTTGGTTTCGGTCCAAAGATTTCTCCAAGCTCCGAGTGCAGTGGTGCAGTGGTCACAACTGGTGGTGAGGGCAGTAATTTGGGGTTAGCTCGCTCCGGACAGCACCCTGTCATTAGCAGGGTGGGTCAGCACTTGGGAAACACAGCAGCCCTCTCTCCTCGCCGTGTCCTTGCACAGACCCACACTGCTGCCCACTGGAATCCCTCGCCGTCTGCCTCCTCTAAATATATCTCCACCAACAGCACAACAAATACCAGCCTGTCTGGACCAAAGACCTGGGCTACTGGAAATAGAGATGTGGCTGGAAAATAAATATGTACAATTGTGTTTATATTTGATGTTTGGTTGTCTTGACCTGAGTTTTTTATTTTTTATTTTTGGTTAGACACTGCTTCAGTTGTCGACTGTGCACTACTACAACTTGCAGTATATTTAGGTTCCTGTACTCTATTTTAGGATAGTCTATATTCCCATTTTATCTGTCAAGGGTCCAATTTAAATATGTATATGGTATATATATATATATATATATATATACACACACACACACACACACACACACATATGTGTATATTGCACACAAAGAGACACAGTCACAATAATATTAGTTTTCTTTAATAGGCGCAACAGGATGATACTTCCCACAGAAATATTAAATATGAACTTAATTATTAATAATTTGGTGTTTGGATCTGTTTGAAAAAAATTTATATTGCAGGAGTTTTAAATATTATGGAAAAAGTCAAATCCTTCTTTATGATGAGAAGGATACCGTGTTGTGTAAGATTACCACAGAAGTTACAGGGAACAGTGGAAAAAATATATATATATTTTTTTTTTTTTCCATTAATAAAAATAATGCACCAGTCTGCTGACACAGACTGTAATGGAAGCAGTTGTCAGGAAAGTTATGAGATGTTTAGTTTATATGGGAGACCTTAACCTTCATTTCATGGCTGTGGAAGAACAGTAGGTAGGTCTCTCTCAGAGGCAAAATTTGTTTATGTTTTGTTCAAACACAGCTTGTCTTCAGAACAAAAATATGAAACCAGCAGATAAGAACCAATAGCTGCAATACCAAATATTCCTGAAAATTGTGATGTGCGGGATGCGTGCGACTCACGTGCAGGTGTAAATATGATGAGTCAGCATCCCAGAAGGCAAAACAGAAGGAGTACAAATGGAGATTAACACAGTGACTCACTGCGGGGATGTAGCAGTGCAATGATGAGTGTATGGCCAGTGTGGGTAATGGGCCACTGGAACCTGAGTTTCTTATACTTGTGGGTGTGGATGCCTTTCATGATATGCTTCAAGGAAACATGGTGGTATCAAAAAATAAACAGTTTAACAAACAGTTTAAAAATTCTAGTCCACTAATGTCTGCTCCCTTTAAGGGAAGTATTCCTCCCCCTGCTCTCCTTCATCTGTGGTAAACACTTTTCCATTTCCCTCTGAATTTTGCACTCTTTAAGGGGTTATCTTAATTTTTCAAAGATGAAAGTACTCTTAGGGAGCTCTTTCTTTTGCGTGGATAACTTTTTGCTGAAGCAAAAACCACTTTTACTGATTCACAAATATTATCTTTGCTAAAAAACGTTTATTTTCCCAACGCTGAAATGGTTAATTCACCATCCTCATCGGATGTCCAGCAGTTAACAAAATCTGAATTATGTGTTGCACTTAAATGGATTTTTGAATTCTGTCTTCATAGGTGACATTCATGAAGAGGAAGTTTGGCCTGATGAAAAAGGCCTACGAGCTGAGCGTTCTGTGTGATTGTGAAATTGCCCTCATCATATTCAACAGCTCCAACAAGTTGTTCCAGTATGCCAGCACTGACATGGACAAAGTCCTGCTAAAATACACAGAGTACAACGAACCCCATGAGAGCAGAACCAACTCTGATATTGTGGAGGTGAGTCACAGTTCAGTTTAGTGCAGCTGGAACTCCCCGCGTCGCTTTGCCAGTTCAATTTTTGAACCTTTTTTTTTCAGTTCTATTTCGTTTTCAGGCTTTTGGGCTTTGACGATGAAATTCTCATTCCAGTCAGTGTTCTCATTGTCACCGGGTTTTAAATAATATATTCATGAATCCAACAATATACCACTTTGTCCAGTGTTTTTGGCCTCTTGACAGGGCATCATGTCCCTCAGGTGCACGTTTTTTTTTTTTTTGTGAGTCACTCATCACTGCTGCTGCTATCAAAAATGAATGCCATTATGCGAGCTTCAAGTGTTTTCTGCTCAAAACACAACATACCAACTGTGGAGTAAATTTCAAAGTAATGATTCCTCCCTTCTTTGTGTGCCCTCCCTTGACCCTCCTCCTACATACTGTGGTCAGTAAACAATAAATAGTAGCAAACGATGCAAACAATAACCTTCCACTGAAATAGCATATACAACTTTTGTTTAAGAGGAAAACTAAACAATGGTGAAGGCATAGCAAGAGGAACATCCTCTCGCTTGCAATATTATACACTTATTTCATGACTTGGCATTGTTCACAAAACAATGACGTCGTGTTCGCTCCCTCTGTGCTCAGTTAATGTGCTGTGCTTTCTCGGGGGGTGAAATTTTGTATACATACATACACAGAACTATAGAATGTTTAATCCTCAATTTTTATTCTATGGTACTTGTTATTCACATACTTAGTGCCCATAATGATTCTGACTACCACTATTTTGCCGTCTGTTTTCCGAGCATTGAAAAAAAGCTCCCACCTGCATCATGTCTGTCAGGCTTGATTTGCCTGCTCGCAGCTACTATTTGTTTTTTGTTTGTTCCTCTCTCCTCCACAAACAGACGAGCCTGAAAGAGTGAGGTGGATCTTTTACATATCGGTCACTCAATTTGCAACATTAAGCTGGAAATTTGCCTATGTGTAAAGTAATACCCCATTGCTGACATTAACCCGTGCAAGCAGGAGGAGTGAAAGCTTCTTTTGGATTCATTGTTGTCTTTACACGACCTTTATCTCAGTGTCTTATAAAAAAATTGTTGTCACGTTTCTTTGTCACACGATCTGAACACGAATATTTACACGTCCAACGCAACAAGCCTGTCGTTTGATATATATACAGTATATCCACCAAATTTTTAATAGGAGTTAAAAACTGTGGCTCAGGAGGTAGAGCGGGTTGTCCAATGGCCAAAGGTTGGCGGTTCAAATCCCGCTCCATCCTAGTCTGTCGTTGTGTCCTTGGGCAAGACACTTAAATTGCTCCCAATGGGGCAAGGCAGCGCATGTGCGTAAATGGGTGAATGAGAGGCCTTTGTAAAGCACTTTGGGGTACTGTGAAAGTGCTGAAAAGCGCTATATAAGTGCAGTCCATTTACCATTTTTAATTTGTTTATTCATTCATTCATTCATCTTCTATGCCCGCTTATTCCTTTTCAGGGTCACGGGGGTCTGCTGGAGCCTATCCCAGCTGTCTTAGGGCGAAGGCAGGGTACACCCTGGACAAGTCGCCAGTTCATCGCAGGGTCACATAGAGACAAACAACCATTCACACTCACATGCACACCTAGGGACAATTTACAGTGTTCAATTGACCTCACATGCATGTTTTTGGAGTGTGGGAGGAAGCCGGAGAACCCGGAGAGAACCCACGCAGACACAGGGAGAACATGCAAACTCCACACAGAAAGGTCACAGGCCCGGGCCCCGGAATCGAACCCACGACCTTCTTGCTGTGAGGCGGCAGCGCTAACCACTGCGCCACCGTGTCGCCTAATTAGTTTATTAGTTGACCCAAAACATCAGATATTATATTCTTGAATTACCCCTGGTGCCAAATGATACATTGGCAGTAAATTGTTACAAAATTATCATTTCTAAGTTTAAGTTTATTTTATAGATGGTAAAGGTCTGCCAGCTAGAGCAGCTACAAAGATCTCAGTGGTCAGAAAATCTCACTGACAGATTACATTTGTCATATTTGTGAGGCAGAGTTCAATTTCCCTGACAACGAGGGAATCTTCCAAGGAATGCGGTGAAGTAATTCCAGCCCACAGAACCCAGAGATGAATGACAGCCATACAAGAGAGTAAAAACCGCAGTACACTGACAAGTGGAGCTGTGGCAAACAACTGCTTTGGTTCAGTTCATGTAAAGTATAAAAGGATGCGTCAGAAGAAAGCAATCTATTTCTGAGACTGAGAGGCCTTTTCTTGAAGACAAAAAAGTTTCTTGAGCTGGAACTATTTGCCAGAGATGTGACAAATCACATCTCTTAACACTCCTTTGCTGGCCCTATTCTTAGCCCAGGAGGCTAACGGCCAAATAGAAAACACTCCCTGCTCGGCTATGTGTGTGCGGGGGCTGTTATTTTGTCTTTGATGCAGCCCAACTGCAAAAAAACAACAAACTTGTATGTTAAAATGCTCAGCGTCGCATCTTGCTCCTTGTGACGGGAACCTTGTGACAGTCGACATGCCTTTTGAGAGCCACCAAAGCCTACTCTGACATTTGAGATGATAAGGGGACACGCACCCTCTTATCCTCTCACAGACACTTTCAGATAGTCAAGACATGATGTTAGTGGCTTAAAACGGCATTGATGGGGGCTAGATTTGCCCTGCTAGATTGGATGCTAATCCAGTGTCAAGGTACTTTCAAACAGGCTCGCAGTTCCGGTCTTGGTGGGAACAGGTGCCCTGATATAATTTGTCATTATAGGCCACCATAGCGATAAATCTGATTTGAAAAAAAAAAAAAATGCAACTTACATTAACATGTGAAAGATAGTTTGCACTGTTCATCACCTTCAGTGTCTGGCCTGTGCCATCTGTTGACGACTGAAGTATGGAATTGCTGACCATTATGGTTGATCATCACCACCACAGTAGTGGAGGATGCCATAGTTCTGCAACACTTGGTCCACCAAGCAAAATTCTAACCGTCCCGCTTGACGTCCACTGCAGTGTGAAAGTTAGCAGCCATTGCATTTGTACCGAAGTGAGCGTGTAACTTCTGCAGTAGCCACCAGTTGTCCGAGTGCACTTTGAAACCTGCGGTGAAAATAGACTCGCAAGTGTGTGCCTGAAGATCAGAGTAACTCCCAGTGTCTGAGAATGCAGAGGACATGTGGTGGACAGACAGCTGGCTGCTCTGATGGCTCTGTCAGTCTGTCCATTCCAAGCTATGATGCATAACATGGTGAGCTGCAGAGATGAGTTGATGTCTACCAGACAAGTGATGTCATCATCCAGATTGTGTGATGTCAGTACTTTTGTTTTTATGCCATATAAACAGTTTCTGTTTTTCCAAAGTCCAGGTGCTGTTATGGTTGTTATGTATTTAAAACAGATCTGTCTTGAACCAAACAAGTGCATGATGTCAACTTCATGTCTAATATAAACAGTTGAAAGAAGCGCTGTGGGATATGATGCATTGCTGTGTGAGATTACATTTCAAATTCTACTGTTTGATTTTAGTGCATGTGTTTGACTTGAGAGTTTTTTGTCGGCAGCAAAACTAGTTCACTGCAAGCCGCTATTAAAGGGAGAATAACGTCTAAATATGTTCTACAAACAAACCAATGAACAACCCAATTCATTGTACTGTAAGTCAGTGTTGACTGCTGATTGCTGATAGGATTCGCAGTTCTCACTCAACTGTATGTTTTTTTTTTTCCATATTCTGCCCATTTTCAGATATTTGCAAGTATGTTCTTCATTTTTTTTTTAACCACGGACTCAATTGAAACACACGCTTGATCATTAAAAAAAAAAATGTTTTATAGGAAGTGTTACCTTTGGACGAGGCTCTCTCGACAACAGATGACACTGCCTCAAAAAATCTGTTTTAGACAAATTTCACGTCGTTCAGAACGTTGCTTTATGAGGAATCTGTGAAGGTGGGCAGGTGCAGGCAGTGCCAAGAGTCTTGATGGAGATTTTTATCATGTGCTCAGTGCTGCCCCCTGTATTTGTTTTCACGTACAGGCCCTGAACAAGAAGGAGCACAGAGGCTGCGAGAGCCCTGACGCAGATGCCTCCTATGTTCTCACTCCAAGTACTGAGGAGAAATACAAGAAGATTAATGAGGAATTTGACAACATGATGAAAAGCCATAAAATCGTAAGTCAGATAAGGGTTTTTGATAATTTTGTAAATCAATTATATTTGACAGTTTTTATAAACACTCTGTCGATACACATCCATGTGAGGCTAAATAACATCAGCTGTCTGTACATGTCCACACCTTCTCCACTTCTTTCAACCACATCAGCTTTTTATCAAATCCAAAAGTCAAACTCAGAACACTCCTAACACCAAATGAGATTGTCTGATAAGCAGTGTTTTGCTCTGATAATGACCACGCTTGTGTTGACTCTCTCACTGCCTCCACAGTCCACAGGCCTTTCTCAGCAATCCTTTATGCACGCAGCACCGGGCAGCTTGTCTTTCAGCTCAGCAGCAGCACCAGGAGGAGGTGGTTTGACCTCCCAGCCTCTGGCTGCAGCCACAGCAGCACACATGGCTGACAGTGGGATCCTCTCCTCGCAGCACACACACCTTCACAGAGCCGCCGTCAGCTCTCCTCAAAGACCCTCCAGTGCTGGAAACACAGGTGTGTGCGTGTGTGTGCGTGTGTGTGTGTGTGTGCGTGTGTGTGTGTTTCATAAATGTGGTAAAAAGGTGAAAACAAACTGAGATCACTGCACTGCACTGCATATCATTTTGGACATAGTTGGTTACTGTGTGCTTATTTGCAGGTGGTCTGCCGGGCAACACCGATCTGGTTCTGCAGAATGGCTCTGATCAGACAGTCGGTATGTGGACACTGTACCCAATTCACATTACTGTCCACTGTAAAATTTTACAAATATTTTTTTAATAGCTGAATTTGTATAGTATTTCTTGAGAATAATTCCAATATTTTATAAAATAAGAATCTATAGGAAAATCATGCTCTCTAATAAAATAAAAATACAATAATACTCCTCTGGTCCATCTGTGGTTTTGGTTGTGTTTTAGTGTGTGATACTTAATTTAAACTGCATTGCTCGAAAACAGATGGCACAGCAGTTTTCTTTTCTTGCCAAATTCAAGTAGTCAGCATCACATCTGGACAATGGAGCAGTTTGACGTTTACTACAGGCAGACCTCCTTCCAGAATATTTCCACTCTCATCTTCGTGCTCTCCTTCCCTGAAGAGCATGTCTCATACGAACTGTACCCTTATGTAATCTCAGGAGCAAGAGAGAGATCTATTATTCATGGTTATCTTTTGTATAATATATAACTGTACTTTCTTGTTTCTAACCCCGGTAGCCACACGCCCTCCCCCAACCCCCATCTATGCACTTTGTTTAATTTGTCTGTAAACGGTGTCTCTACGTTCATGTGTATTGTACTTTTAAGAATGTTTGTGTTTAAAACAAGGCGTCTCTTAATTACCTCTTATAAATATCATCCAAATTCCGCACCTGTGTTCAGTGAATGGTTTTGTGGGCTCACCCGGAGGAAACAGCCTGGGAAAGATCATCCCGCCCAAATCTCCTCCAGCTCCAGTCAGCACTGGGGTCCCTGACTCTCAAAAGGCCGACCTCCGTGCTGTCATCCCCCAGTCCAAAGCAATGGCGTTGGTAAGTGTGTCGGCACCTGTGTCAAAAGAATATGTAGCTTGCTACCACATGATAACAAAGTTCATATTTCACTGCTGTTGACAATCAAGGTGGATTTCCACAGCCTCGTTGTTCAGTAGAACACAGTTCTCTCAGCTTTGCTTTGCAAGAGCACCGGGGTTGCTCGTGGCACAGTTGAAATAAAGTGGAATTAGTTCCAGATGTTTTTGAAGAAAAGAACAATTTGATGAGCCATCAAGTTTGAAGCCAAACCTACAAAATCTGAGCTCTTGTGTATTATTTTAATGTAAAAGACTTTGGGTATCCGTCCAAAGCACCAGATGTTCTGCTTTCATCCACATTGTTGTGAAGCAGAACACAGCAGAGCGTATACTTGAAAACTGAAACATCTCTCGTTACATGCTCAACTGCACATCACAAAAAATGTTTTTATTCACAAGTTCAAGTGATTTGATTCCTGATTGCTTGATTCCTGACAGTCTGCTGGACTTGGTTTCAAAAACTTTTGTTCATGTGTTAATGAGATCATATGTCTGCAACTGGAAGTCCATTTTTTTTACTGTTACAAATAAATCCAGAAACATGTTTAGTAAATGTGTCAATGTGGAGTAGCTTAATATGTTTGGACACTTTCCAAAACTACACCATTGTATTATCTACTTATTATCTACGTTCTTTTTGCTTGAATCTTTCAGTATTTTTTTAAATAACAATGTGTAACTTGCTGTTAGTCTTTCAATTAGCTCTTACACACTGATGCTGGTGCACAGTTGAAACTTTGGGTCTGATTCTCATTTACTGCAGCGCTTTTGTCCAACAGCAGCTGTTCTGAATGAACCTTTTATCAATTTTCTGTCTCTTCTTACGCAAGTCTGCTGGAAATTGTGCCATTTGAACTGTGTACTTTGTGCTCTTTGAAACCACAGACAACCTTCTGATACTGCAGATGGTTTGGCTTCATTCATTTGGATCTTTTACAGAACTTGTGCAGGTGTGCCCATCTTCTCAGACCCCATTATCATTTTTAGGTCTATGGGTTAGTTTGGATTGGAAGGTTTGCGCTGGACTGTTTGCTGACATTTTGGTGGTCTGTTAAAGTTGGTGAACCCACTCGTCAAGTGTTGGCTGAGTGAGTGAGCATGGAGCAGTGGACGACGTCATTCTGATGATGTCACCACTGACAGTGTTTAGTTGGAATGCCAACACCCAGAGAAAAACAGCAGCACACTTTTAATTAGTTTTAGGAACCAACATCACAGAGCTACTAGTTTTGTTAACAAGCAGTTTTACGAGCCTGACACAAAGTTTGCCAAACCAACCTGGAAAATGAATCTAGTGTGTTTTTTTAAACTTTGTTTGGGTCCCCACACCCCATCCCTGCCTTTTTCTCAAGAAATAAAAGATAAAACCGATTAAATGAAGGCAGTTTTTTAGGCTAGATAAAGTAAAAACGCCATTTTATTCAGTTACGCACGTCCTATCTTTCCCAATATCATCCACGCAGTTGAACAGTCTTGATAGCCCTTGTTGTAGTTGACATCTATTCTCCACGTCAATGCAAAAATGTGAAGGAGTAAAAAAATGTTATCCTTCAATGACCCTGTATAGCTTAGCTTCCACCATTTCAAATTGTTTTTGCAAATACATTATTTAAGGTTGAAAAAAAACAATCATGAGACAAAAAACTAACACGTTTCTGCTTCCTCAGGTTTACCACTAGTTTTGGATCTTTTCTTCTAATTTGTTAAACTGTTAATTATTAGGCCTCAAATGATAGAAAGACACTGTAAATCCCACTGCTTGAAATTATGGAATGTTGCCAAACAGCCCTTATAAAATGATTAATATCAGATTTACAGATTGTTTTGTTTTTTGGATAGAAGCATTGTTAGACCAGATCATTACTGTTAAGTGAAATCTTCCTGATCATGACATCTCTCCAAAACCTCGTGCTTTGTTTGTTGGTATTTCTGAAGTTTAAAAACTCTGAATTGACTCTCTGGTAAAATGGGTTGCTGTGCCCTCTTGTGGTTAAAATTGGGCATTGCAAGCTTCATTTACCCGCGCTGCTGAATGAAATTCAAGTAACCCTTCAAACATAAATGGAGAAATTTAAAAAAAAGTACTTTTATTGTTTTAAGTTAGCAGTGCAAATCCCCCCCAAAAAACAACTATTAAATATTGTAATGCATCACATCTTTTTTTTTTCACAGAAACTATTTCAGACATCCAGGCAAGCTGAATTCCTGTGTTTATATATTTCCAGAGTAACCAGCGCCTGTGCAGCAGTCAGTCCAGCCTGCCTCCGTCCACTCCTGTTGTCTCCATCACCACATCCAATCTGACTCATCCAAGTCTGATTTATTCTGGAGTCAGTGCAGCCTACAATAACGGTACATTATGATCCTTGATATTTGTTTTGTGTTGTGTCTGAGTATCACTCAAACTCAAAAACCTCTCAGAATAAGAAGAGCACATTCTTTAGTTTAGTTAAGTTTATTTTGAACATGTAAAAAAAAATATTAATACACAAATGGACAGACAGCAGTAAAAAAAAAAAAAAGTTCATGTTTTAAAACATAAAATATTGCACATAAAGCTAACTTTTCTTTCTACTTCTCTTTTATTTGACCAAACAAACGTTTTGCCTGAACTCTAACCAGGACAAATAATGTTATCATTGCACTCGGTCACACGTGATTACTAGTTAGTAGTTTCAACTTTATGGGCAACAGTGTGTTTGCGTCTTCTGTTTGAAGATGATATGGAAGGACAACGCAGATGCAAAAATGACCTGTCCTCTTCCTTGTAACTGCAATCAATAAAAGTGATTGCAGCCTTATAATTCTGCAATCTATGGTTGTAAGGTGAATGAGATTTCATAGAAGCCCTTTCCGCAGTTCTAATGCTGTTGAGTCTCTCTGACAGATTACTCCCTGAACAGTGCAGAGCTATCAGGCTTCAGCACTCCTGCGGGCCCTTCTCTGGGCTCCATGGCAGCATGGCAGCAGCACCAGTTGAGCTCACTGGGGTAAGAGAGCCTGACTGTTTGCTTTCCCTTTCTTCCCGAATTTATTCATGCTTCAGCAATTTTGTTTATCCTTTTTAGAGGAATTACTAGATAAACACAAAGGACTTTGAAAGTCAAGAAGTAGTTTCAATGCAATAAGGTGTCCTCGTAGTTCAATCAAAAAATTAGGGGGCTACTAACCAGCCTGAATGACTTAGAAACTCTGAAGACATCAAGCAGCAGTAAAACAATAGCAACTAGTGTTGTTTAGAAATTGGCTGCATAGGGGAATGTGAGATCTGCAGACTGCTGATAGTATGACTGGAGCAGGGTATCCACTGAAATACTACAGCTATCAATGAATTTCTTAGACATGACCACAGACACTCGCGCTGCTAACCGTGTGAAATCACATGCTAGTGCTGTGATTGTCTGCCTTTGTTGGGTTCTGTGTGGCAAACGAGTGCAAGGTTACTGATGGAAGGTGTTATTGTCTTGAATGTGGTCATGAGTCAGTACCAGTTGAGTTCAAACCAGGCATAGAAATGATTCAGTGTGACTGTCAGGGAGGCTGAGACATTGACATCACAGTGAGGTTTAGTCTATAAGACTACAGTGTGAACATTCCCTCTCAACCAATCTCGATCTTCTCGGTCGCACAAGGAGGGCAAGTGCGGGACCCTGGCAGGTGGGGGTTACATTTTTTTCCCGCAATCTTAAAGCTTGAAGTGCTGTGGTTAAGCCAGGTTTAAACATGTGGCAGGTACAGACAAAGAAGGGACGCTCACACTGCTTCTTTGGTCGTGCCACACATCAAGTTTGAGGTTTTTTTTTTTTTTAACCCCATGTTGTCTGCACAAAACAAAATGCATTAGATTGGCTGTATGTGAATTAAATACAGATATGGCATTTTAATGGTATTGACAAACATAAATGTTGCTGCCACCACTACATAGCAACTCAGTTTTGATTTCGGAACACCCAACATTTCCGTGTGTGTCCCACTGTTCGCAGGTCTGTGGCCCCCGGTCTCTCTACCACCACCAACCACAACATCAAGGCTGAGCCTATTTCACCACCCCGTGACCACTTAATTCAGTCAGGGTTTTTGAGGCAGGCTCACGGCCACCCTCACCCTCATCTCTCCACTTCCTCCACCACATCCACTAGAGCCGAGCTGGGAAGATCTCCTGCAGAGAGCATAAGCTCCTCCTGCAGCTCCCACGAGGGAGGCAGTGACCGAGAGGAGCAACAGCAGCCAGACTTTAACTCAGTCCCTGTGAGCAGGTCCGACAGTCCGACACTCAAACGAATGCGGCTGGACAACTGGGTGACATAAACCCTTGAGTCACACGACCACAGGAGACCAGGGCAAACGCATGGACACACACAAAAAAAGTGGATTTTTACTGCCTGTGTCCCAAAACATATACTTCTTGTTCATTTCAGTGCAGTACAGATGTACTGTCCCAAATCGCACATTGCTGTTTTGCACTTCCTTCGAGTGTCAAAATATATATAATTGCCATTTGATTGTAAACTATTGCAAATTTTCAGTGAAGTTTGTCCGATGTAAAACAAACATACACCACAATATTGATTATTGATGATGATTGAAATGTACCACAGTAGCTAGGAGAACATTAGTCAGCCATAGTGGGCACAGACCGACGTCAAAACGCTGCTTCTGTTATGTCACCAATAAGGCTGGAGTTTGTTGAAAATTTTGCAGTCCACACACCTATGCACTCAGAATGCTCAGTATTTAGTACAGAAATATACAATTTGGGCAGCCATCTTGGTTTGTTTCAATGTTTGTGTTTGGTCTGAGCGTTCTTTATCTGAACCACCTCATCTACCTTTAGTGATGTCTAAGACACAGCTAGTCTTCCTTTTAAATTGTAAATCACTACATTATTCATAGATGCGTATCGGGTCCAATTGCTGTACAATCTGTCTCTTGTCATTCAAGGAAGACTATAGTTTTTTGTTTATTTTAGTGGGAGATAAGCAGTGATGTGTCTATATGTCTCCTAAAGTGTCATCCAAATAATTTCAGAATTTCTCAGGGTTCGAGACATGAAATGCGTCTGATGTCAAAGCAATACTTTGTTCACATTGCCCCTGTCACTACTTTGATGAAAAAACACAAACACTTATTTATAATGTATCAGACAAACAGTATGTTGTTTAATGTTGTTTTGTGTGTTTTTATATTGTGCACAGCACACAATGTCGGGACATGACTGCTGAAAAAACTAAAAGCCATGGACACTCTGTTCTTGATGTACCACCCACTTATTGTTATTGCTTTGTACATATCTTTAATATGTGTAAATATCTATATCACATCTAGTGTACCTCCATGCTGTTTATTTGTGTGAGAAATGTAACATGTCTACTAAAGTTGAAGAAACTATATTTTTGTTGAAGAAAGCAAATCCCAGACTTTTGAAGCTGATGATGATCATATTTGAGTTAATCAATGAAAAAAGGGCATCATTTCTTGATTCACTGAGAAAGCACATCTGGTTTGTTCGAATGAGTTTCATGGTAAAAAAAAAAAGCAGACAAGAAAATACATAAACAACGACAGATGCTCCTTATTAAAGAGCTACACTTTTGCAATGAACGCATCTTCAGCCATGCATAACACGCTTTTAAATGCACAGAATATTGAGGATTTGTCATGAATATCGGTACAGATGTGAGCATTTAGAGGAGTGTGCTGGAGAGCAGTCCAACTCATGCAGAAGCGATGTGTGGGTGAGAGCAACACAGCACCGGTGGTGTGAAGTGCAAAAGCTGCAAGAGTAACCACTGTGGTTTATCTCACTCACGGGGAGAAGCCAAGTTTGGTCATGACACTGAATTCAGACATGAGCAAAGGCAAAGGGAACGTCTGGTGACCTATATATAAAAAGAAGTTGCCAGACTTTGAGCTGGTGGTCTTATCGATCTTACAAAAGCTTTACAACATTTAGGAGTGATCCAACCAAACTCATGATAAGATGTGCTGTATGGATAACACAGAGGTAGTAATGAAAAAATAGGTTGTGGTAAATATGAAACCACAAAGGTAGAAGCAGCCCAACTACCTGATCCTTAGAATTTAATAAAAACGCAGGAAGTGAAAGAAGTCAGCTGCCAGAAACAGGAGGTCAAAGGCATTGTCAAGCTACAGCAACTTAGAGATGCAGATGGGACAACAGAAGACGCAAAGTGAGACAATGTCTGCAAAGCAGACTATTTTAAATCATTCTCATCATCATTTTTCATTCTTAAATGGGACACAAACCAAAACCCTAAATAAATGCAGTCATGTGAAAGCTTCAAACCGTCCAAAGCATTTTAGTAAGTCTGAGGAGTGAAATACTCCAAGTAACACTGGGGACCAACACCCCTCACAAGTGAACTATGCGCCACTGTAGTTTCCTCAATGACGTTCAATAGATGAGCAGTAGCGCAAAATGCCCCTTAGTACAGTCAACATATAACTTACAGGTAAGGGAAAAATGTTTTATGAGAAATGCAATGTAAGAAGAAAACAAGCGCCTGGAGTGGCTTTAGAGTGAGCGATTGCTATTGAAATGGAATGTCAAAAGAAGGATTAAAGAGAACGAGGAAACTGGGCACTACCAGCTATTTGAAATCAGCAACAACAGCAGCAAACAGCTATTTGGTTTATTTGAACGCCATGGGTCGCTCAAGTAAGTTTTGTTACATTAAAGCACACCCTCTTTCTTTCACAAACACAAAACTTGACCTTATCTTCTATTGTACTTCATGTAGATTTTGCAGACCCCGGTGAACTTCATTCATCTAGTTTTTCACAGTCAAGGTAGCAGGAATTATAGCATAACGGAAATAGAACAGTAGAGAATAAAAGGTAAACTAAGCACCTACGTGTTGGAGTGTGGCCGGGGATTAACAGTGAGTGAAATTAACAATGGTCGATGGATCGGAATAATATAGCGCATTTAAGTATTAAACTACGATTGTCTTCAAACGTTAGAATAAATGTGTTTGGTTGTGTCGCTACTTACAAAGGGCGCGTTTGTGCTTAAAAAAAATACGACTTCTGTTTAATTCCTTCTTCGTCTGTGGTAAAGCTCTTTGAAATTATCTGAACCAGTGTACATTGTTGACAAATTCATCAATCAAATCAAACACCTTTATTTTGAAGGTCTAACTAAAAGGCTTCGTTGCGGCGGGCTTGATGGTTGATGCAAAGAGTCGAGAATAGGAAGTGAGGACGAAGCCTCATCTTGTGTCGCCACTATCGGTGCTTTTGTCCGCTGATAATACCGGCCATGGGACGAACGAGAGACTTTCGCCCGAGGAAATAGGCAGAAAAAAAGGTAATAATTCACCCATTGTTCATTTCCTTAAAAACTAAACGAGAATGCCTAGAAGTTTGCTTACCTGTCGAGGTCTCAAAGGTGGGGCTGTTAGGTGAATTTCTTCTTTCCCCTGCACGGAAACTTGTCTTACCACTTTTTGACCGACAGGTAAAAAGCGTATTCGTCGCTATTGCTAAGGGTGCAGTTCATTGCAGTTTATTCATTCATATGGTGACATGAGTTGCATACATTTCTGAAGACACGTGTTATACTGATTTACGAGCTGGTTGTCATTTTTTTTTTTTTTTTTTTAAGCTTTTTTTTTTTTAGCATTTTTTTTTTTTTTGCATTTTCATGTGTGGCATCTTTGGTCTTGTTGGTCTTGTGTTGGATGGCTTAGGTTTGTTAGTTTATTTCTCTCAGTATTTTATTTTTATTTTATTTTACATTATTATGTTTTATTTTAAGAAACTGGATTTCCTTCCGTCAAAGAGTCGGAGATACACAATCACTTTCAACTTTGACAAGAAATTCGTGCTTGAGCAATTTGTTTTGTTCTCAGTTGCGCTGGATTTAAAACGATACTCTGATGGGGGGGACCCTGCAACCTCTGACATTTCAACAACGTTTTTTCTTTTGTTTTGTTTTTAATTGGCACCCCATGAGTAGTTGTATCAACACCAATTCACTACAAAAACTACCAAACCGTTCAGTATTTGCGATTTAAACGACTTTTCTTGAATCTGTCATCTTGCCTGAAAATGCTTTCAGGAAATAGTCTCTTGTTTTGGCAGGCATGTGATGCTGTTGCTCAACTTGTCCTACCAGGTGAACAAAGGCACCCCAATGTTTGCTGTGAGAACGCTTCTTTTCAGAATCTAAGGTCATAGACTGCTTGAGTGATGACACCTAAAATAACACATGAACATAGTTTGCAAGGTCAGAGAATCTTGCTCGCTTGAAACTTGGTTGTTTTTTCTGAAACATCACTTGATTGTTAATATTATGAAGAATAAAAAGAAGATTAAACTTTTTCTGAAATTGCTCCACGCCCTAATATTTCCCCCAGTGATTTTTTTGCTTTCTTCATTTTCTCCAATTGGTCGCCTGTACTACCTTTTTGTGATGGTGTAGCACAGCCTGTCGGGGATGTGGATTTCATACCCAGCTGGATCATAACTAATAATATAAAAATTGTGCCTTTTGGTTGGTACAGTGCATCAAGGGCTGGACATGCAGTTAGATCACCCACTGAGGATGGGTCAAACTCGGAGGACACATTTTGCATCTTTCTGGCTTTCTTAGAGATTTCTGAATTGGCTGCAGATGTTAGAATGGATGGTTGTTTGCATCTTATATTGATAAAAATAGATATAAGATTCCTATTTTTTTAATTAGTTCTTGATTATCAATTATTTGTAATTGTATTCATCTAAACAGGGTGGCTTGTGTTATGCTCAGTGGCAGTTGTTAAAGGTATCAGGGTTTTTTTTGCATTTTCTGATTCCCTCATCTGAGAGAATAACAGACACCTACTCGTGCTTAAGAATCTGAACCATATTTCGTTATCTTGGCTATCTTAAGGTAAAATACTGTTGCAAGTTTTGGCACTTTGCCTACTATTTACCGTGCAAAGAAAAGATGTGGTGTCCTCCGCATGTATGAAATTTTAACAATGAGGTTGTTATGTCCCACTTTATCTGGTTGTCTTTGTGCTGCTCTGGTGAAGCACAGCAGCTCATTGACAGGACACAGAAGCTATAATCACATGTAATGCAACAGCGCACTTCAAACGTGCTTGAAAAGTATAATTGTTATTTTTGTTTATCCATGACTATCGGGTTGTTTGAAGTGCATGATCAATAGGCTCAAAGTTCAAGGGACAATGTAATTTAGCCTCCTTTTTTGGGCTGCTTTTTTTTCTCTTGTCATCTGTCTTTAGTAAATACATCTAGGTCTGCAGAAAGACTTGGTCAAGATGCGTTACATGTTGCAGTTAAAACGCCTACAGTTCAGGCCTCCAAATGAAAAAACGTGGACAGCCCAGACTCATTCATTTTGGATGGACAAAGTCATTACTTTTTCATCATCCAGCTGTTTCAGTTTATAATGACCCAGTCTGCAACAGTGCTGTGCTGTTACACAGCCGAGCACCGGGGATTAACCCAGAATCATCTTCAGTTGCAGGCATTATGTAAAACCAGTGTTTTTCCCCTCCAATCGCTGGCGATGACCTCATTCAGGAATGGCAGTCGGAAGATGTGAATGTTTCATTTACAAATCTGTATAAGTGTAAGCCTGCTAAAGAACCTTTAATGATCACATCTGCTGAAGGTCAGTCAATATAATGTGTTGAATTCACATTTGAAACTACATGGAAATCCAAATTTGCAGGGTTTATGCATAATATAATTTATAATTTATTGATATTTTCATGATATGCTGACTGTGCTCCATTTCTTGTACCTGTGACTCTGGCTGGACTGTATGCAACATTTCTGTGAGCGTTTATTTGTTGCCCTTTGCTTAGTTTATTCAGAAAATACATTCTTACATTTGCATCCGTCCTGGCGACCACACTGCGCACATTGTTGTTGTGGTTGCTCTCTGTCAAACACTGTCCTTGAGGAATGGTTTACAGCTATGCTTTCAAATTTAATAGGACCATTTTGAGTTAATCATTGATGTTGGGAAGTCATTCTTAGCTGCAGGGTGTGTTTCACACACTGCAGATATTTCCAAGTGGTTTTACTTAGTTTATTACCATAGTGTGATTAGGAACCAAGCCTCTGTTGATGACAGGCTCAGAAACAGACACCTGCCAAGGCACCAGTGGCAAGTAAAAAATCCTTTTGGTGGGCAAATTGCAGAGGTTATCCGCAACACTAGCAGGTCAACGTTTCTACCAATTGCACACACACACACACACACACAGCAGGGGACAGGTATTTGTTCATTCATTCAGAAGTATATAAAAACTTTCAGCGTCAACTTTGCTGGACTCTTCTTTAAGTTTGTATTCAACATAATACTTTATCTCAGTGAAATCCATAGAAATGAATGTATATTAAACACAAAAAGGCTATTATTTTGTCTGGAAAACACACTTTAATCTACCAGTCCACTTGGCTGGTGACTCAGAATGTTCATTTTCAACCATGCTTTTGAAGACTAATATTAACCAATCAATGGTACAAACATCTTCCTCTCACACGTTTGACAATTTACTCTACTAACATTAGCTGTACTTCCATGGCACGATCATGTGATGTAACAGCAGAAATGCTCACAATAAAAGGCAATGGCAACAATAAAGATTAAATTTTTCCGTAATAATGCAGGTGAACTCTGAGTAGTAACATTAAAGTATGAAGCAACACACCTTAAATTGCTTTGACTGTTTTGGTGAAATCCAGATTTTTTTTTAAAAAAAAGGTTCCGAGGTCCTGATTGGATTGCATAATAACTTCAGTCAGACCTGAACCATCAGCTAAAATGTATTTTTACACACCTTACCAAGCCATTGCAAAATGTTGCTGTGCATCATATTAAAAGGAACTTTTACTGGGATGATCATTAGTAGAAAAAAGTAAGGAATAATAGTTTAAGATGGTGAGAAAGTCTATGTGGCAATTAAAAGGCTGACAGATGAGGTGAGACGGGAATCTCCATGCACTCTGATGTTTGCAGGTGTGTAGTGATCTGTAGTTGGAAGAAGGAGTTGGTGGAGGTTAATCTATAGAGGTGGAGATGGCCTGTTAAGAAAAGAAATAAAGATTAGCTGCGGCAGCAAGACATAATGCTTCTGTGTGAATGAGAAAGAACCAAGTGGAACAGTGAGGTTACAGAGAGTAGAGATACAGAAGCTGTAGGATTTTCAGTACTTGGTTGCAACAGAGAGGCTGGTAAAAAGCAGGAGAGTCGTGTGCAAGCAGGTTGGAACAGGTGGGGAAAATGTCAGCTGTGAGTCTCAGCATGACTAATAGAAAAGAGGCTGGAAACTTGGTGAGAGCAGCGATTATACAGAGGAAAACACAGAGCTGAAGGTAGCAAAGATTAAAAAGGTGAGGTTCTCTTTGGCAGTCACCAGGATGGACACAGAGACAGTGCATGTTAGATGTTTTGGAAATAAAACCACAGACCAGACTGAGACTTATGGTGAATATATCAGTAGAAGGTTGCTGAGGTTGGATCTGGCAGGTGGGACGACTTATGGGAATGTGGTGAAAGAGGACATGAATTTAGTTGGTGTGAGTGAAAAAGTTTCAGGCGGCAGTGTTTAGATGGAGGCAGATAATTGGCTGGCCAACCCTTGAAGGAGGCAGCTCAAAGAAAGAAGTATAGAAGAAGAACTAAACACATTGTGACAAAATCAGGAAGCTAATGCAAGCGTGTGAACTATTGACTACTGTGGATGCTGCAATAGTGTCAGTTATACCAGAACTACTCAAAATTTCCTCTCTACAATGAGACCAGACAGGACCAACCACTTTTCTCTACTTTTCACTACCTTTGGCAAGAGTTGGTGATGTGCTTTAAAAACCAGTTGTACTGGTGTTGCTACAACTTTGGTGGGATTCTTCTCGTAAGCTATCTCGAGCCCGATTCTGAAATCACCAGGAGAAATATTGTAATGGTAATATAAAAGATGACAGTCCAGACATGACATCTGTAAGTGTGAGTTTACACTTCACCTGAACTTTATGTCACACCATTATTAACTCTTTTATTAACTTTTATTGAGGTCTGTTTCTATGATGTGACAATCATATGTATCAGTTGCCCAAATTCCCCAACAAAGCCATTGCATATTCCTATTACAGTAAACCCTCACTGGCCATTTTAGCAGGTACTTAGTTAATAGGTTATAAATATGCTTGATTTCCACACAGGTGTTCCCTTTTCCTTTGTGACCTGACATTAACAATGCATTCTCTGCCAAACAACTGTTGCTCCCTGGGTGCTTTCTCATTTACAAATTATCACTATCAACAAGTCTTTTTAATTTATCCCGAGCTTTGCTAGTTTTATAAACTTCTTCTTGTTTTGTCTCCCACTTCTGCCACTGGACTTCTTCTCCTTTCTCTTTCCATCTGATAACCTGGCAGGTCATCAACAACAACAAATTCTGAGCTCGTCTCTAAGAGGCTTATGGGTTTTGTTGCTCTGCAAAATCTGATTTTATTTTGTTTTGTTTTTGATTTTTTTCATGCACTGCTGCTGGTAGAGTAATAACAGCAGTGGTTCCACAGAGATGCCTGACTTTGTGTGTGCCTCAATTCCTGAGCAAACACACAGTATACTAAAGAGAATTCAAAGATAACGCTTAGTTTTGTTTGCAAATGTCAAAAACTGTTCTGTGCTCAATAAATGTATTTGCATAATCACTGCATGGACCTTTGCTATCATTCATTTGGTCCTTCTGCAATGATTTTTCAGAGTTTTACTCTCACGACCTCTTGCACTGTGTGCAGCAGGTCACTGCACATATACTACAAACTCTCTCTTGCTTTCAAAATTTTCATAGCTGAAACAGTCTAGAATAATGACTGCTAAAGATCACCAATCACTGACTACTTGTCTCTCCGGGTGTAATAATTCAAGGCAAAAGGATTTTATTGTATAGCTGTACTGTGCAATAGATGACTCAGCTAGATAACAATGCAGACACACAAAAGATAAAAGAAAATAATCAATTTGATCAGTCAATAAATGAGATAAGATGTCAGTTACACCATGTAACAGTGATATTTCAAGCATCTAGGTGATAGGTAAAGAGAACATTTCTTCTTAGAAAAATCTTGAAGAGTTTTTTGCCACTGTTAGCAAAGAGTGTCCCCTAGAATGGAATAGCACAGCTTTTTACAAATGAAAAGGGGATGCTGGAGTTTGCCCCATGTTTGCAAAAGTTTATGAATTAAAGCTGAGCCTTTAAGCGTTCACTGTCTGTTGAATATAGGGCTGTCTGTCGCTAATTTATGGATTATTGAAAGCGTCATTCAAATTGCAGAAGTACAAAGTGGCTTTTATTTAGCTAGCAACATCCAGCTTGAGACTGTTTCCAGTAATGTTCTAACTGATAATACAAAATTAACATGAGTAGAATCAAAGAAGTGAAGAACAAGTGTGTAAAATTTGATAGAAAACGACAAGCAAGATAAGATTGCATTTAATCTAGCTTGCTACCAAGACATTGTGTTATCTTGGCTTTAACATGAGCTGATATTTGCCTTATTTGACAGCTCAGTAGTCACAGTGCTGTCTGCCTTCCAAATATTGACATTAGTGTCTTGTTTTTTTGTTGTTGTTTTATTGTGGATGAAATGTTTCCATACTTTGGACACTCTTATTACATCATGCTACTGTTTGTAGAGACATAGGTGTTATACAGTCTGTCTGCATTGTTCCAGTCAATTTTGTTTGACAAGAGTAAAGAGAGTAAAGACTAATTTCTTAGAAAGAAGCTGAGACACATTTTAGTTCAGACCCAACACACATTTTTTATGCCAGGTAAATTAGTTGGTATCTTATTTCCTTCATTATTTTTGCTGACCATTTCAATTAATTGTTACATAACCTATTACAAACAGACAAGACGGACCAAGGAGCAGATGGAGTGTTTTAGTGACCTACCTTATAGGAGAAATAAATGTATCATAGGATTTGTAGAAAGAATGTGCTTTAATGTCGAATGAAAATGAACAAAAGCGTTGAAACAAAATGTCTGTCTTTGAAGCTCCACAGTATTTAGCTCTTTTTTTTTTTTTTTAAATTACTCTTAAAAAATGGGGGAGAAATTATAAAATCCATCTACACTGAAAAAAATAACATGTAAGATTTACTTAATAAAATCCTCGTAACTATTTGCACTCACGGTAAGTAAGTAAAAATCACTGCCGTAATTATCATTAGATTTCACTCACCAGTGTCAAGTAAAACATACTAACCATTAAAACTAACGTTTTTGAGAAGCGCAGTGTTTTCGGGTATGCCAGGTTAAGGGCATAGACCAGTCCCATGAGCAGCAGGCATGCATTGGCAGTATTGCGACAACCAGGCAGCATCTCCATGCCTTCAAGGATGATGGATGCATCCACCGGGTCCTCTCCATCAGCACCATGGATGACCAGAACCTTGATGACATGTAGAGTGACATCACTGCAGTTGTCCTGCTGCATTCAATTGAGAAAAAATGACAAAATTATATGAAGAAACAGATAATGGTTTCAATCATTTGAAGTTACTACCCTTTCCTTCCATTATCAGAGCAAAAATATTTAGACCATTAAAATGGCACAAAGCAAGCTTAATTGAGTCTATTTTCAAATTAATCAACATTATCTGGTCAGTTCTGCTGTGGATCCATGAAGAAACTGTGAGCTAGTGGGATAAGTTTTGGTGTCAGTGATGAATGACGTGCCAGTTGATTGGCATCTGTTTGCACATCAGCTGCCTTGACTAAATGTACTTGTGCCTGTTAAAAAAAAAACAAAAAAAAAAAACAACTATACCCAGCAATTGTCGAAAAGGTCCCCCTCCTTCTCGCCAAGGTATAGGATGAGAGCACGGATAACTGCGTCACGTCTTGCTTCAATGCTTTGGTTCTATGGAAAGATTAGATTAATACTGTATCAATACTGCATACAGTACATATGTGTATGTTCCATGATTTTCAGAGATCAAGCGAAATTAGTGGTAAATACATGAAGCTGCGTGCCAGGATTGGTATCCAGTGTGTGTGTGTGTGTGTGTGTGTGTGTGTGTGTGTGTGTGTGTGTGTGTGTGTGTGTGTGTGTGTGTGTGTGTGTGTGTGTGTGTGTGTGTGTGTGTGTGTGTGTGTGTGAAAAAGAGTTAGAGACAGAGCGATATACTGAGAGTGGGTCAGTGGCAGAGAGAAAACACACCTGACTCAGTTTACTCAAGAGTGGCCTCAGCTTGGTTCCCATGCAACCTCCCTTGGTCTTCATCAAGGCAATGAGCTTTGGTGTGTAAAAGTCTAGTTTTGAAAGGAATCGATGCTCCAGCGGAATTGTTGTAATTCTCCTAAACTCCTCCTTGATCTGAATTGACATAAGATAACAAAGGCAATGACAGGCAGACATGGCAGAGACGTTTACAAGGTTTAAGATCATCATGGGAATCTGCATTGATAATAACGGACCAACACTACTAATTTAACTCATCTCACTCATTTTCAGTGACATGCAGACACTATATGATTGTCCAATGGAAGGCGGCAGCCTGCCATGTCAATGTGCAAAATCTTAGCTTGTTTAAAAGCAGATCAACAAGCACCAACTATGCATATTGACATGGCTGTCCAATGACACTTGTAGCCCAATTAAATAGCATCTTCCAACAGTGCATATTTTTTCTGCAAACAGCTGGTTAGTTTCCAATTGAGAAATTAACATTTCTATACGCCAGTGCTTACCTCTGCTTCACAGAACAAGGCAGGCCATCTCTCTTTGAATTCGGCGACGGCTGGGCTAGCTCTCACCACCTCAAGCCGTCGAATGGAGAAGGTTTTGGCCATTTTTTCTTGAATGACTTTTTTGTTGTCCTTCTTCTTAATTTCATTCAGAAGCTCTTGTCTCTCAACCTCCAAGTGGATAAAACGGGAATTAGACCAGACCCGTACCCCCACACAGACTATCGTACTTGTCGAGACCCAGACCAACACACACTGTCCCTGCTCCCACACCGACACACTCACATCCACACATCTAGACAAACATACCTCTAGACTGTCTCTAGTCTCTGCAATAGGATGTGGAGGCACGTAGTTAACTTCAGCCCTCCTCTGTCTCTTGCAGTTCTTCGCCGCGTGTTGCTCTCCAATAGGCTTTCTTCTCAAAGAATTGATGTCCAGCTCTGGACATGGAACATCTAGCCTTCTCATTTTTGACCGGTAGTTGGCCATCTTGTATTTGTTTCGCTGCTGCCAACCGTACAAGCCGGAAAATGAGGTGCCTGGCTCCCTCAGGCAGGGATGCCTATTTACCAGGGCTTCTGCAACTGCCGATATTTGCAGACCAGTGGGGTAGGCTGTGTTGTGAAATATCTCCTCAGCAAGCTTCTCTAATACATCAGAGTTCATGCTTGGATTTTGGAGAAGAGAGCAATCGCTTTCGTAGGCCTTGTTTCCTGCTTCAAGGCACATCTCAGCATGAGGAGAAAAGGTTGGTATCACAAAGTCGGTTGGCCACGGTTTGGATCGAAACTCTGTTGACTGATCTAAAATAATGGTGCTGTCGGATGAAGTAGATGTGCAACTGTCATTCAGGGAAGAAGATTCCTGGCTCATTATTCAAAGGACTGAATGTCACAAAAATAGGTTCTTCGTGTCTTTGTCTTTGATCATTTCAGTTGACAGTAGAGTGAAGAACTGGCCATCAAATTCTTTGTCCATGTACATTACTGTGAAAGTGCCTTGGAGTTGGAAATGTTCATGGGCTGCCGCCAAGAGTTCATCAACAGTGTCAGGAATTCCACCTGGCAATGTTAACTTATGTACTTGAGTCTCCTCAATAATGACCCGAAGTTGAGCAGGGGCAGACATCATCACAGTCATGTGCAAGGAAAACTGCAGTAGAAATAGAAGACAAATTGATTAGGCAGCAAATATCTTTTTAGATTATAATGGCCTGTAAGTTAAAGGGTCACAGTCAACCCTCTTGTATGCTTGCTATTGACAAAAAAAAAGATGGATGCATAAAAAAATGGGTTCATGAAGCTATTAAAATGATACTTTACCTCGTGCGACAAACAGAAAATTCAAAAGTTCTGCAGGCGCGGATGGCAGGGAGTTCTGGCGGCATGTGCGGTTCGATAATCTCGCGAGAAGAAGCTGTCCAATGAGCATGCGTAGATTTAAAGCGGCGGAATTTTAGTAGTAAATTGTATTTAAATTTTTTAGGTATGTGTGCAAAGTCTATAAAATGAGTAAACATTACTAGAAACTGTATAAGAAATGGTACTCTTATCTTCTAATTAATTGATTACGAAGAAAAAATGTGTGTATATTCCCAATTTAATCAAGTCATATATGAAATTTAATATTCCAAAGTAGATGCTATAAGCATTTTCTAATATATTTTACTAGACCTCAAAATTCGTTTTTTCAGTGTATTTTATGACTTTCCTACTTTTAATATAAATTCTTCAAGTTCGGCAGACTGGATTAAGAAGCGCAACAGGCCGCATTTGGCCCACAGGCCATAGTTTGCACATGCCTGGGTTATGATGTCCTGCCTCGGTTTAAAGCAAATGGTAAAAAGTTCACATTATATTGAATGCTTTAAAACACTGGTACACTGTTGACATTCCTGTGCAACTGTGTCATGGAAATACTGAGGTGGTGTGAATTTTGCTTATTCAAAAATACCTCTCTGTGGTTTATCCCCCCTTCAACTGTAGCTGCCGGTGATGTCCAAGTCCTAGAAAAAAAGTAACTGCGTTCCGTCATGGACTCCAAGAAGCATGGCATGCTGCGGCATCTCCGCCAGAAGATGCTGCCGCATCTCCGGCGAGAAAAATCGAGCTCCAGCAAGTCGCCCATCCAGCTGGAGTATGCAGAGGACTACTGCTTGAGCTCCTCGGTCCCCGACATGAGGGACATGAGGAAGATGTACGCCCAGAGCCCGTCCAGCACGCGGCTCCAGCAGCACAACACCTCCAGCTACAGCAGCCCCTCCTCCCCGTATGCCAAGCCTGGCCGAGGCCAGGGAGAAGGTGGGAGTGGCCTGAGAATCGGACCTGTTGGTGTTCAAGCTGGGAGGAGTGAACACAGACTGAGCGTGCCTGTGGACAGCGCAGAGTGGTCTTATTCCCAGGAGTCACTCGGCAGTCTTTGCCCAGAAGAGAGGAGTCCGTCTGACGCAAACTACAAAGTGTCCAGGGGCATGGAGCCTGAGGAGTTGGCCCTGCCGGAGATGATGACAGTCTACAGCCCAGAGCATCTCTCGGGTGATGGCTCACAGGACAGCTCACAGGTACAAAGCCTACGTGTGAAACTTTTAATTAAACAAAACAGGGCCGTAACCAAGAATGGGCACAGCCAATAAGGAATAATAACTTGTATGGAAATTGTTGTCTCTGGCCTTGGATTGGAAAGGTCCAGTGTGTGAAATTTTTCAGGAAGCCCGGTTAACAGCTTGTTTTGTATTTAGGACACTGTCAGGTGGGCTGCCTTAAAAAATGGATGGCAGCGAGATGGCAGCTAACTAAGCAAGACCCTTATTGCTCTCTTGGAAAACCAAATGACTTTTATTTGACTGCGAGTATACAAGCTTTTGCCATTATAAATATCATAAATCAAGCCAAATTTTTCACACTGGACTTTCTCAATTTAATACAGGACATGCTTGAGGTATGTGCAGATACAATGCATTACAATTCATTTTACTTGCAACTGCTAGATTATTCTAACTTTGCCTTGCTCTGGCTGGATTACTGACTGTAGGCGGATGTGGACTGTCAGGTGTGTTTGTGAAGTACAATTAAAGTTTATCTTGCAGGAGCTGGATCACATTGCGTTTGATCCTGGTCCTGCTTAAACGTATTTGCTTTGCCATCATTGGTAAACTTGGGCTTTCTGCTTCATTGTTATGCCTGTGCATCTTAAAATGGTGACACAGATAATGGGGTGAACCTGACCATGACATTTTATCCCCATTGCATAGACATGGATTTGGCCTTTTGGCTAAGCTTTTTTGTTCTCACGCTGCTTTTTTATTTCCTGGAAAAGAGAGTTTGCAGCAGTGTTTCTGCTCAACAGTGGGAACAGAAACCAATTCCCCTTCTTTCTTTTTCCAGTGGGGCGGGGTGGATGGGTGTTTCATGTTGTTTTACGACTGTTAACAAACCACACCCATCGGTAAACAAAGGCCTAAGCACTGTAGGAGTTTCTGCTTTGCCTCCCTAAATTTAGAATTGTGTGTTTTACCTGATTGAATCATTTCACATATGTTGACTTACTGCCCACCTATGTAAAGATTTGAAATTTTGTTTTGGTTTCACGGAGGAGACGACTTCACCATTGATAACCACAGTTCTGGGAATAGCATTGCCCTATTCTTCTTATCGTCACTGTCTGGTCTTAAAATATCCCACATTTGCCATAGTTGGACAAATGGTAAATGTTGACTGAATCAGTGGCTCTCAAGCTTTATTTGTTTCATCCGTGACACCCCTAAATTACGTTCTTAAATGTCACTCTCTTCAGCTTATATAATAACACTGAACAGGCAGCTACTCATGCCCATGTCATCTCCACCAGTGGTACAGCATTGCTTCACTGGGCCCCAGTGCAAGTCTTGCTCTTGGCCAACTAGCGAACATCCATTGACTCCCCACAGGGCAGATAGCACAAAGACAGAAAAGAATGCAAAATCATTATCAGAACCTTGGACAGTGGCTTAGCATCCCTACATCACGCAACACATCAGAATCCAAGCACAGAGAGCAAGGGACGCACATGCAGTCATTATTAGAACCACAGATAGTGTCTATTTGAATCACTAAAACTGGCCCAGCGTCAAAAACAGGACACAAATGGTCAATTCTAGCTGAACACACCAACATGTTTTCCAAACAGCTCTCCAGCATCAATAAAAACATGCATTAGCATCTGTGAATTCAGACATTGCTGCAAGATAGATAGATAGGCAGATAGGTAGATAAATACTTTATTTATCCCCAAGGAAATTCAGTTTGTCAGCTGCACAATCATTGATCAGCAATGCGCACCGGGGGCCTTGGCAACCTCAGTCCATCTTCCTTCCTAACAGTTGCTGTCAGACAGACTGACAACTTTCTCATTTTCTATACACACTATACTATAGCTGTTACAGCTGGACCTGATGCATTGCTCGAGTGTGACAGCAAATGGGGAATGTTGTTCAAACAACATTGTGCCACTCCTCTCACAGTCTGACTACACTGACATGGCTGTTGCCACACTTAACCCTCCAGTGTCAGGCCAAGTCCTTATTTTGCTGTTGAAGCAACAACGCACATTTTTAAGCCTGAGAGGTTCCTAATTTGTCACAGGTTCTTATTTGAATACGGTGTTGACCCGGATTTGGTTTGAAGCAAGTGTTCGCAAGCAAGACAGGAGGCACTCTAGATATTCTGTGTGCTAAACACCAGAATGTTATCATTGTCAGCATTTAATTGAACCCATCTATTTGCACTTCTGATAGTTAGTTTTGGCACAAAAGAATACAGAAGAAAATTCAGTCTAAATTGTCAGCTTATGTTTTTTTTTTGAAATTAGTTTTTCATTCAGATTGAATGTGTGAATGGCAAAACAGAAGCACACAAGTTTATTTCTCATCCAGCCTCACTCTTGTGAACCGAGGAGTTTTAAAGACGTGTGAACACAACAGCAAACCAGAAAGTCACAGTTTCTGTTTTTGGCAAGTTTGCACAAGCATTTTGTCTATGCAATAAATTGCGCACATGTTCCCCCTTGCCACTGCTCCTGTCTCCAGTGTCACTGCGCAGGTCCTCTGCATCCAATTAGCAGATGTTATGATCAGCCGACTGAAAAGCCCCTCAGAGTTTTATCATGTGGAGACAAGACAAGTTTAAAGCACAACAGGTCTTTTGAAGACCATATGGATGAAGGCATTTTCCCTAATGGTCTGTGTTGTGCTTGAAAGGCCAAAGAGAAATCTGTTCTCAGACCTGCAACAGATCAGGACTCAAAGATTCTTGGGGACCTTCCTATTTATATGTATATTTCCATCAAGTTCATCAATGTTTGTATGTTTGCCTCCGCAGTATGATAATGATGATTGCAACGGTCATCTATTAAAAGACGGGGACACCCAGAATGTAAGTGTTGTACAGTTTGGGCTGTAATTCTTTGGATGGGAAGTTGGTGTTGGTGAACCGCTGTCTTTGTTGATATTGTTTTTATTTGGCAAATGACTTTTCTCTCAGTTGCTCACACGCTGTTGAGGAGATGAATTCAAGTGTTTTGTTAATAAAGACGGAAATATTTTGCAGACAGCAGCCTGGTTGTCATAGTTTAATGCCAGATTATTGTGCTGTGTTCTTGATGTGTGGCAGTAGATGGTGTGTGCGTGTGTGTGTCGTTGAATATTTTGTGCGTGGTCAGGATTGGGCCACAGAACAAGCGTTAGCCCATGTTAACAGGATTTGCTCTGCAAAAGATGTTCCCTTCGTTGCAGAGGCTAGAGATTAAATAGAGATCCAATAATCCAGTGCATGTACTGGAAGTAAAAACTGCACAGATGCACAAACTCTGTCATTGACTTCTCGTTTTAAAAACCTTGGAATATTCAGTAAACCTCAGTAAACATAATGTCAGTGTCATGAGGGAAAAAACATAACATTAGGACATCATTGTGAGACAAAAGTAAATATTTATTTTATTTACATAATGTGAGGATCAACACTTTGTTTTCAATGAAAATGCAATTTGAAAGAGGCCCGTCATTGATTTACTTCCTCGTCTAGCAGGTCAGTGTATATTTTGTTCAACACATTGCTGATCATAATATAGCTGTGGCGGCAGCTACTAAAACTGTCTGGTCCAGGAAGTGTTTGACCAGGTTTGTCACATGACGGCACCGTTTTGATCACACTTATTATTCAGTGTTAATTTGTGAGTGAAGACGAATATGTTGTGTGTTCAACAATGTGGAAAAGGTTTCAAGTTTTAGATTCTTGGACTGGGGACAGATGAAAGGGAAAGCAGCTTTTTATTGTCATTACACTTTAAAGGCCAAGGTGCACTGAGTAACAACAACATGTCATGTGTGTTTACGTGCAGCTGCAGTATGAGGCGAGTAATGAGAGCCATGGTGCGTCGGAGCACGGCAGGGTCGCTGCAAGGTCCTTCCTGCTCACCATCAAGCTGAAGGAAGGACGCAACCTGGTCATCAGAGACCGATGCGGTAAGATGTCCAAACGATTACTTCACAGTTCTGCGTAGCAACAAGGAAGTGCTTTTAGTAAACATATCATTTTACATCCTGGCAAGTGAATGCAGCAGCCATAGTATACCATCTCTTTGTGTACCCATGTATTGTACTGCATGTGAAAGGTGGCAGCTGGCCTATACAGGCAAGCTTAGTGCAGACACGGGTCTCTTTGTCTCTCTTGTCTGTTTTACGGTAGTTTAGTTCATTGTCAGAGTAAATATGAGTTCAGTTCTACACATCAATACTACATTCAAGTGACGGGAGAAGAAAAAAAGGTAATATTAGGTAAAGAGTTGTATAAAATGGTAAAATATTGAAACGGTCAAATATTGTCAGATTTCATCAGACAATGCTTGGTGAATGAATGAATGAATGGTATTATTGTGTCATGTCCAAATAGGACCCGTCCCTTGTGGGATTATAACATGCCACAAAAACCATAATAAATTATAACAACAACAATTCACCTTAGGTTAACATATAAAAAGGAGTAATTAAAATAATAGAACAACAGACTTAATATCTCACCTAAATGTACTTTTTGTTCTCTTGGCCCAGACTTTCCCTAAATATTCAGCAAGGGCAAATACCTTAAAATCAAAAAACCATTGTAGTCTGTCCGCACCATTCAGCTACATCAAATCAACAGTTTTACACCTACCAAACAGCTTCTAACGCAACTCATGGTACAAAGGGCAAATAAAACACAGTGTTTGTTTAAATGACTTGAAACCACAGGTGTCGATCGTGTCTTGCACAAGCCTGTATACACAGACAGAGCTGCACTTCCTGTCACGTGTTCAGTGAGAGTTGGCTCAATCCCACCCGTAGCTGGGCATATGTGTTTGAACATGACCTCTCTGGTGCCGTCGAATGCCATTGGGCACGTGTCACGCACCCACCCTCTATTGAGGAATCTGTACTATAGACCCTTTCTGCTCTGTTCCGTGCATGTCTGCCTTTGATTTAACCGTTTGTCACCTGTGTAAACATTTAAAACATGTTTGGAAATACTCTTTATGCTGTTTCTTTCTGTTCCAAAAATGATACTACAGCTACAACTATGACTGGTTTGCTTCTCAGTATGCATCCTCATGCTTGTTTCCAACTGCAACTCACAGCATATTATTTGTATTCTTTTCCTTCGCTAATCATTAATATTTTGTTCGGATCCATACATCTATTTATCCATCTAACTATACATGATTCTCTCTCTCACTGTGTATGCTGTGTTCAGCCCAGTCTTGATCTGCGTTATCTCTCTAATGTTTATGAAAACACCAAAAGCAGTGTACACGGAAGGTCTGTGTCCTCCCAGGGTTACATGGTTGTTTACCCTGGCCTCGCCTCCCCCTGTGTGTTTAGCCTTGGTCTAATGACAGCCGTGATGTTTACATACAACAATGATGCCAAAAGGGTAAAAAAAACAAAAAACAAAAAGACAAGATTTTCCTGTGAAGCTGCTACAGTGGCTGGAACAGGATTCCATGCAACATATTAGAACCTGTCCGGGGCACACCCAACACTCAATATACCAGGCCATTCACTCTGTGCACGTGTGTACTCTCGCCGTGTGGTGTCATATTTACACAACCAGCTTCCAGTGAAGATAATGCAGATAATGAGAGGGATGAATGTGGAGCAGGAGGAGTTCAGTGTCTGGCCTTGTTCCTGAGCCCCTAATGTTAAAATGGATGCTTGCTTTCATTTCCTCTGTTTGATAAAATCATATTCACTAGACAGTATGAATTTTATTCCTGTATTTTTTCTATATTATGCATGTGTGGTAGCACCTAAAGAAGCGTTTCATTTGTTTTCAGATTGATACATGACTGATTTTCCACTTATTGTCTTGCGTCTCCTGCTGCCCTCATCTGGTCAACTAACTGAACTGTTTAGATAGTAAAAAAAAAAAAAAAAGCTTGGAAGGTGTGTGTGTGTGTGTGTGTGTGTGTGTGTGTGTGTGTGTGTGTGTGTGTGTGTGTGTGTGTGTGTGTGTGTGTGTGTGTGTGTGTGTGTGTGTGTTGATGTCTCTCATGTAGTCAGTTTAAATTCATTCAGCTTTTTACTTGTGTTAGGAACCTCGTGTTAAAGCCTTAAAGTTACAGTTGACGTCCCAACCACACACACCATAACATACCTCACCCGCATATTTACAACACACAATGAGTAAGTCTGATAAGGACAGAGTTCATAAAACACAATGAAAACCATGATGAATAGCCTAGCAGGTTGTAAATCCAGCTTGTGAGCATAGTAATTAATACATGCTGAATAAGTCTTAAAGCCACTCATGAGTAATACCTCAGCCGCTGAGCACAATACCTGACGTTGCTGTCAAACCTGTGTGTGTTCGTGCGCACGTGCATGCGTGTTTGTTAGTACAAATATTTTCTCCAGGGTCCAATGAGCAGATGTCCAAACCCTGGAGCCACTAAAACACTTTGTTGTTTTCTTATCATTTCATCTGAGATCATTGCTGTAGGCGCATTAGATAAAGCTGTGCTCTCAAGATTAAAGAAATGACCTTTCAGGACTTTTGGGGTGAGGCAAATTTGGTAGTTAGTGAAAGAGACAGCTATTCATCATACAACCCCTCATGTTTATTTAGCATAGTCATGTGAAAAAAACAATGTTTATATGTGTGAAACCAAGGTTGTCAGCTGTCATGCTTCACATCGCAAGATGAAGTCTAATTGGCTTGAAAGTTCAGGAAGTTGTGGTCTCAATGGTTAGGCAAGCATATTACCCACATCCTTTACGGACGGAAGAGATAATGTGACATGTTGAGGCTCCTTCTGCTCACAGGAAACATGTCAGTTTACCCTAAAAGACAAAAATGATTAGCAGCTTTAGTGTTTTAGTTTTGATTCAGTTTTCTCACTGCTATTCATTCAATGTTCAAAAGTTGGAGCAAAAGTGAATGCAGCTTCTAATAGCAGCCCCTTGCCCTGTTTTATTTTGTGAAACACTTCACACCTCTGCTGTTTCAGGAACAAGTGATCCTTATGTTAAATTCAAACTGGATGGGAAAACGTTCTACAAGAGCAAGGTGGTTTATAAAGACCTCAACCCGACATGGAACGAGTCGTTCTCCCTCCCTGTGAAAGACATCAACCAGAAAATGTTCATCAAGGTTCGTCATTGTCAGATTTCAAGGTTACTGTCGAATGAAGACCAGTGAAACTTGCATATTTAAGGATGTTGAATAATTACTAGCCAGACCTTCTATACAGCATACTGTCTTTCACATTGCATTCAGTAGTCGGTGCCCCTCTGAATGAACTCCTGTTGGTGTTTCACTTAAACAGGTGTACGACCGGGATCTCACAACCGATGACTTCATGGGTTCAGCCACTGTACCGCTAAGTGATCTGGAGCTTGACAAGTGAGTGTGTCAGGCGGTGCCCCTGTGTGTGTGTGTGTGTGTGTGTGTGTGTGTGTGTGTGTGTGTGTGTGTGTGTGTGTGTGTGTGTGTGTGTGTGTGTGTGTGTGTGTGTGTGTGTGTTCCTTTTCCTCCTCCTCCTCCTTTCTCGTGTTGCACTTCCTCCGTCCAAACCGGCTGTTCAAGGTCTTGAAGGGCTTCTGATGTTACGCTCTGACGTCATGCTGTAGTTTGCAAAGGGGACACACATAGGGAGGGGGTGTGGGGGCACCTGAACCGGAACTTGAGCAAGCAGGTGTCGTAAGCCATCCAGGTATAATCAGAACAAGGTACTGCTTGTACTTTGTTTGACCAAATTTTCCTTTTGAAAGTGAAAAGAAATTGTACAAAAAGCTGAGCATAATATTGCAGATTTCTTAGTAAATCTGAAGCTCTCTGGCCATGTTGCTGTTTGGCACAGTATGAATTTAAATTCATTGAAGATGCATTTATTTCCTCATTCATTCATTTGTTTCTTTATAGAGTCAACGAGCTGTCTCTACGTTTGGACGACCCAAACAGCCTGGAGGAGGACATGGGTGTTGTGCTGGTGGACATGACTCTGTCCCTGAGGGAGGGAGACAGCAAAAGAAGCGCTGTATGGCAAGCTTTCCCACATAGACGCATGTTACCCAGCAGTAACCATTCTTGGGATGCACTGCATTTGCCACATGGCATGTTTTTGTTTGCATCTTTTGTTGCATTGTCCGTTTTACTAACCACAGTGTCATTTTTGTTCTGCACCTAACTTTCATGCTCCTGTTGGCAGCGGTGGCCCCAAAAACGAAAACGAAGTTTTAGGGTAAGGCAATGACAAGGGGAATAAAATGTCTGATAGTATTCCACAGAATGTAAAGAAAAGAGTGCTAGTTTTAATGTTAAAGTGTGGCTGAGTTGTCGCTGAAGACAATTCTTCCAGGCCGATATGAATCATTTCTGATTCTTCACACCAGAGGGCAGCAAATCTTTGAAAATACAGTATGCCTGTAGTAGGTGTATTGGAAACTGTCTTGGATGGAAATGGTAGGACCACTGAAATTTCATTTCATCAATTTCAGAATTTCATTAGTCCATAACATTAATTACATGATCTTCTGGCCACCAGTCATTAGTCAAGGAATTCTCAGTGCATGAAGTGGACGTTTAAATAAACAAAAAATATATAATCTGTTGTTGTCTACAGCATCAGGTAATAAATGGGATGTGTAGAGCCTGTGTGATTGCTGCTTTACTCATTTAATTGCCTAAATTCAGCTCAAATGCCAACTTGTCATTCTTAATATTCCAAGTTATTTTGAGATCTAAGAACATGATGCACTCAAAGATTTAATTGAAGTACCCAATACGCTGTTATAAAGAGAGCAATTTTTGAGAATTTATACATTACTATTATTTATTATTATACAAACTGATTATTATTATCATCACATTTAACAGCTGAAAAAAATGATTTGTCTCAGCTCTCAGAAGAGGAATACCTGTGTTTCCCTTTCAAAAGATACATTCAGTCACAGCATGTAGGCAAACTGAAGTAGCTCAGCGCTTGTTGTTTTGAGGGTTCCACTATATATTAGAAGAAATGAGTCACTTGTATTTGCACAGTTGTATTCATTTAGGGACCAGCTGCCCATTGTGTCCTTTTTTGTCTTATTCTGCTTTTTTTTTTTGTCTGCACAGACTATGCTTCACAGTGCATGATGTTGCTTTGGCAGCTTTTTCTTAGGATGCATGAACGACCGCATTTGACGCACTAATATCATGTCTGGTATTTGTCAAATATCAGTGACTGTGCCTGCAGATCTATGTTGTTTTCTGGCATCTATGTGATTCTCCACTCACTTAAACTCACAGCTGTACCACTGGTGCCCGTGTTGCCCTGCTGCAGTCTGCACAGTGCTCTCAGTTGGAACACCACTCTGTGCATGTGTGTGGCGGAACATGTTCAGGCAGGACGTCACAGTCAGCGTGATCTCCTTTAATTCAATCTGGGTTAAATACATCTCCCCACAGTGCCGTGTGTCAGTGGAAGCTCAGCTAATTATCTTAGAATATGGCTCCCTATTATATGTTTGTGGCAGATAGATGCTGCCAGGCTTTGTATCACCTCTCACACTGAATTGGAATATCAGCTTTTCAGTGGTGAACAGAGGAAATGTGGTCCCATTTACTGATCAATAGCATGTATTTAAGACTTTTAGATATAATATAAGGTCAGTAGCTGCACGGTGAACATCCGTTCAAATCTGAGGTTTTGTCTTTGCTTTTTGTGTGCTAGAGACACAGGTTTAGTTCGGAAAGATGTAATGTAACCGTAAACAACACCTTTCCATATGAAGCCCCTCTCACCCCCGTCTGACCATTTGAATTTCCCTCACGCAGATATCGGGCTCTTCCCCTTCCTTTCGTCTGTCGGACTCACTGAGGAAGAGTCAGCTGTGGACCTCTGTTGTGTCAGTGACTCTGGTGGAGGGTCAGGAGCTGATGCAGGAGTCTCCAGCAGGCCAGCTCTTTGTCCGCTTCAGACTGGGTGAACAGACGTACAAAAGCAAGGTACTAATGCTTCACATCTTCTCTAGCCTCCTCCTGCCTTTTTATCGAAACATCTTTCTATATGTCCTAAAATGATCAAATAAAATGAATATGAATTAGTTCAGAATGTCTAATGCAAGCCAGGGGCTGTCATGTAAAGAAATTCTATTAGTGTTTGTAATAGGAGTTTGTTCATGTCTCCTAGTAATGCCCCTAACAGCTCTGGTTTGGCTATTGCCATGGCGATTACTAATTTGCAAGTCTACCCTTTAAATAACCATCCATCTATTTTCGATTATCCGCTTCTCCTGCACTCAGTGTCCCGGCTGCCTTCGTGCAAAAGCGGGCTCACACCTTGGATAAGCCGGCAGTTTATTGTAGGGCTACATAGAAAGACCATTCACACTCACACAAATGGTCAATTTGGAGTTCACAGTTCAGCTCACGCGTATGACGGTGGACTACGGGCGGAGAGAACCCACACAGACATCCAAGCTCCACACAGAATGATCACATCTTTTATCAGAGTGGTTGTCGGAGTGTGTCTAAGAGTAACGCTGTGCTGATTATTCATTTTGCTCTTTCTTTTTTACATCAGAACCACTGCAAAGTTCCAAGGCCTCAGTGGAGGGAGAGGTTCACTCTGAACCGGTTCTTTGACAGCCCAGACATTCTGGAGGTGGAGCTCTGTTCCAAGGAGGGCCGAAGGACCGAGGAGTGTTTGGGAATGTGAGTCGGCGTTCAAATGTGCCTGTGTGTGCGCATGCATTTGCGTGTACCTGTGTTCATTAGTACAAATATTTTCTCCAAAGATGAGATCCACACTCCTCCAAACCCCAGAGACAAAAAAAACAGTGACAAAGCTGAATGTCACAATCAGGCAAACCAGAATTAATATTAAATAAAAATCTATAGTGTAGTATTATACACTTATTTTCTTTTTTTTCTATATTTTCTATAGAAAATAAAAGGAAACTGAGCCCCCATTGTTGCTTGATGGGACGATTCTTCTGTCTTTAGCATTCAAAGGGCCAATTAAAGTGGCTTTACTGTAGGTTTTGCTTTTGTTGAGGTTTTTTATTGGTGTAAGAAGCAGCTCTTGACACGTCAGTGTCCTGCACAAAGCCACATCAATATTTTACTAAACCATCGTCAGAGCCGCTGAGGAGTTCGTTCTATTCTCTCTTCCTGTTTTTGTGAGAAAATGTTCCGATGAAGTTGCTTCATTGCAGCAGGCTGGTTGCATCACCTCTGTATCTCGTATGTGTGTGCGTGACCAGGTGTGAAGTTGACCTATCCAGGGTCCCTGTCAATCAGAGGCAGCTGTTCACACACACCCTGGAGCCGGGGAGAGGACGCCTGGTCTTCCTGCTCACACTGAACCCATACACAGGCGTCTCCATCTCCGACCTCTGCGCCGCGCCGCTCGATGAGCCTCATGAACGACAGAGCCAGCTGGAGAACTATGTCAGTACCTGCAATGTTGGATACTGTTTGTCTGTACTTACAGTTTGACTCAAGTCTGGTTAAAAAAATCCCATCTTTTATATTCATCTATATCCTTCATATATTTTTGATTTTATTTGTCTTTACCTTTTTTCAAAGCCTAAAATATTTCTAAGTTACATGCTATGTTTTTTTTATTATTTAAATATTTGGCCCAACTTTTTCAGTTTTAGTCACTGAATAGATTGCAATTATCAGTCATATAGCAAATGATAGTTTTAAACTAAATGCAACTCTATATAAAAAAAATCAATCCTCCTTATATTATGTATTTGGTGCATCCTTATGTCAGATGTTTCCTACTCCAAACTCACTTTCTCTCTCCTGCTCACCGTCTCCACAGCATCTGAAACAATCTTTTAAAAACGTCAGAGATGTTGGCTTTCTGCAAGTCAAAGTCTTCAAGTCTACAGATCTTACAGCTGCTGATTTAAATGGTAAAACCTTTGGATTTCAGTTTTTCTCTCAGTATCCACATTGGTCAGAAGCATCCCAGTGTGAACTTTTGTGTTTGTTGCGTCCTGCAGGAAAGAGCGATCCCTTTTGCGTGTTGGAACTGGGAAACGACAGGCTGACGACCCACACGGTCTATAAGAGCCTCAATCCAGAGTGGAACAAAGTCTTCACGCTGTCAGTTTGTGTCTTTTTCCGTCTTATTCACAACGTTGTGTGCGCAGACCCACTTGTTACTTTTTTTTGGTTCCTTTTAAGAACCTCGGTTGTGCGTGGGCTGCTCCTTGAGGTGTGAACTCATGGTATTATGTCTTTACAGCCCTGTCAAAGACATTCATGATGTTCTGGTTGTGACAGTCTTCGATGAGGACGGAGACAAGGCGCCAGACTTCCTGGGAAAAGTCGCCGTTCCACTGCTCTCGGTACACACAGCCTCACTTACTCAGTCAGTCAGTCAAGCGGGGGATAGACTCACCTATTAACACCTCGGCTTTAAATTAAAGTGAAGAAGCGATAGCACTCTGCAGACTGGGGTCTTGCTAAGATGTGATATAGCATGACTGATGGTCAAGTTCATGGCGGAGTTCAGCACCTGATGCCCTTCCTGTCCTGCAGATCCGCAGCCGACAGCTGATTGCCCTCCCCCTGAAGAAAGAGGACTTAGGTGGGCTGACAAAGGGTTCCATCACTCTGGAGCTGGAGGTTATTTTTAACCCTGTAAGTGAAACGTTAAGCCTGTTGAAGGAAACGAGTGCAGATTGATCGTAAAGCAGACCTACATCTGTCTTTCCCTGCTCCCATCAGGTCCGAGCAAGTTTGAGAACTTTCCAACCAAGAGAGAGAAGATTCATGGAAGACAATCCCAAATTCTCCAAGAAGGTTGGACACACTCGTTCTTTATTAGGGCTTCTTAAGTATGATGAGCCACAAATATAGACAAAAACTTAAAACAATACAACACCTGATCTGGAGTCAGGATCAGCAGTGACTCAGTTATCTCAACGGGTTTTTTTGTTTTTAGCAATTTTGTATATCATAAATTGTTGCTGCACTGATGCCATTAAATCACTGTTTCCATCAAGCAACAGTTGTGCCCCCTGTGATGTTCAGCTTTCACTGCACATCACATATGGGAAGGTTTTCAAATACTAGAAATTAAGCAGCCGGAGAATTATATAAAGTGGATGAAAACACGCTGATTATTTTTCATAATCTATGAGTTGACAATTATCTGACACTGGCAGTTAGTTTTTTTTAATGCCTCCCTAAAGCGAAGACTTCCTCCGCCTGATGTAGTTGGATGAAGCTTTAATTGACCCCAACTGTGGCTGAATTCTTGTCCGCTGTTCTGCCACATTAGTTTGATATACAGTGTGTGAGACAGGGCGCGAGACTGGGTGCCTGACTGTCTGTACTTCCCACAAAGACTTATTGTTGTTGAACAATACGTTGCTCGCCAACACAGAAAATGACTCGCGCAGCCATCACTGGGATTGTACTTTCCCTCACTTTTAATCTTGGACGTCCTGGTTGGGGTCAAGTTATGAGCATGTTTAATTTTATATTTTTTTGGCCTTCACCAAATCATACGAGCTTTGGAATTGGTTTCAGTAAACATGTACATACAAGCTGATTAAGAGCATACTGAATTACAACTCCAACTGTTTTTTTTTATATGTCTGATTTGTCTCTTGTAGGCTCTGGCCAGGAATGTGCTGCGGGTTCAGACACTGTACAGGGCCATCATGTTGACTCTGCGTTACGTTAAGAGCTGCTTCCAGTGGGAGAGCGTTCAGAGGAGCCTGATAGCCTTCCTGGTAAAGTTCTCCGACTGCTTATCAACACACTATCCCTCACTGTTTTCTCCCTCCAAGCTGCTGAAGACAACCAACAGCCTGGCCAGCCCCTGCTTGAACTGTCCCAGTTTGAATGTAAATCAATGCAGTGGTGGGCTCAGCAGAATAAAAACCCAGCTCAGATTTGGCCCAGGCTCAGCGTGAAAGTGGCGGCTTTTCAGAGCCGCGTTTCTGTGTGGATGCAGATTTAAGCCTCAGCTGGAGAGACAGAGTCCCGCTGGAGTTGAGATAGAGTCTATTTTTGTTCCACCTCCCTGACAACTCATTAACCCTCTGTCCAATCTGTGTTCATTTTGATTTAGACCCCATTATGCCGACAGAAGTCCAATTAAACGGCTCTTCAGAGATAAGGCTTATTCTCCGTCGTGCCATTGTAGAAAACAAGTGTAAAGCAAGTGGGAAGACAGACAGTTAGGAGAAGCCTCCCAGGCCTGACTTTACATAGCACAGTGAAGAGGCTTCTGCTCTCTGACATTTTTTTGTAAGATTTACTTTCATTGTAAACAGCCTGTTGTTCATAAACTATGCAAGCAATCAAGGTCATGGAAAGTTCCTTTTGTTTTTGCAACTGTCCTCCTGCAGATGGCACTAAAGTTTTGCTCAGCAGCCCAGGAATTTGTGATTAGATGGTGTGAGGGACCATGAGACAGCCAATTGAAGACTGTGTCTAATTTGCTGAGAGAAATTGAAGCTGCAGGAGAGAAATTTTGTCTGAAATATGGCTGCTTTCTGGGATATTGCTGGAGACAACTGTTGCTTTCCCATGTAGAACTACAATTTATAAGACTGTGTTTTGATATTTTCACCTCAAATAATCATAGATTTAACCATACTTGGTCAATGAAACCTTGTCTTATCAGCAAGTGATGCAAAAACGAAATTCTTTACTCTCCTATCTAATGGATGAAACGCAGGGTTAATATTGCTGTCTTGCCTAATAGATGAGACAGCTATGCAACACAAATCACACCAGTATAAACAAGCGTGCCCCACACACACACACACACACACACACACACACACACACACACACACATTGTCCATCTGCCTGTCAGCGTTTGAAAGACGGCACCATCTGCATTCGTGTTCTCACACTCATTGCTCCACACCTCTCCAAGTCTTAACAAGAGAAAATAAATGGCTGCTTAATGTGCCCACTTGAGAGTAATGATTTAAACTGAATACAGAGACAAACAGAGACCAGATCTCAACAAATCAAATGGGAAGCACTGTGAAATGTGCTGTTGACTCTGTCAAGCCTAAAATAAAATAAAAAAAATAAACCCATTTCCCACTGCGCTACTTAACTTTTTCGCTGTGTTGATTTAGTTGCAGTCCATGTTTTAGGTCTATTTTTGAGCAACAGAACACAACACCCACTGTGTGGCTTCCCTTTAAATTCCCCCTTTGTCAGCCTGGAAAAGAACTGGCAAATTTCTCAGTAACATCTCGGAGGGTTGCCTTCCATCAGCTCCACATGGTTATAAATAGTGTCCCAGTCTTTGTTCGACATATCCTTTTATTTCCTCTTTGACCTGAATCTGCCAGCTGTTAGCTACTGACAAGCTGGTGTCTCGGGCGTCGTGGTGTCATAGGTAACCTTCACAGAGCCACGACCGCAACCTTTAATTGCCGTTGCCTGTATGACTGTGATATTCATGTTCTCTCTTCACGTCTGTCTGTTGCTCAGAGCTCCAAGAGAAGCTTGTGATTGACTTTCTTGAACAGGGACCAGTCAATGTGTTCAATATTGTTCCAATACGTAGGCTTACACACGCATGAGAATGTTGCACTTTTCTAGTGGGGGATGAAAAATGCAGAATGACATAAAAAGTGCCAAAGCACTTTTCCCAACATTATAATCACTGAAGCATCTGCTGCCTGTTTTTAACTCTAAAAATATGATGCATTTCATGTATTGTGGTCATTTTTCCTCCTCTGCATCTTAAAAAAAGAAAAAGAAAAAGTAAACTGTATTTTATCCATCAATCTAATCTATCATCATCATCATCATCATCATATTTATCAATTCTACTTGGGTAAATTAGAAAGGAAAAATATTCAAAACTGTTATTAATTCCTCCCTGAAGTTCCCTCGCTGTCGCTGTTCTGTCTCTTTGTCCCCAAGTGCTGCTCCTGGTGTTTGTTTGCAAAGAGTGGCTATATTTGTCACCCAGCGTTCTATTGTTGCTCTGCATTCAGCATAATCCCATCACTTCAGCTCGTAGCAGTAGTAGCTGTAGTTCCGCTGATCCTTGGCACTCAGACAGACACTGACTGGAGTGAATGGCGGTGGCCTTCGCTTGGCTTTTGGAAGACACACACTCGCACTGTGCCGTGCATTCTGGCCCCTCCCTTGGCGTTAGATCCTGCTGCATTCTCAGAGTGTTCAACAGTCCGCTTCAGTAGCTCCTCTGGCATTTGTTTAGCCGTTCATTTTTCACCCCCTCCGATCTGGATCGTATTTCCAGAGCTGCTTTTTTTGCCGTCCAAAGGGTCTCTAAAGCCTCTCAAGCTCAAATGGGCCGCAATTATCACAATCTTTATTACCCGGGTATACATTTCCACCAATGCGTGACTTTGTGTCGCCCCGTCTCGACCGTGCTGGTCGTTGCAAAGTCATAACATAAACCTTTGGGAGAGGAATCGGTTTCATCTCGTCTCTCAGGCCCCATTTTTTGGCTGGCGATAACACAGACAAGAGCATGCCTGGCTTATTGCACATTAAAGCCGATGGTGGCGGAGTTGGTGGGAGGGGGATCTGTCATCTTTTATGTCAGCTGGTGCCTCAGAGGAGAGTTATGTCTTTACCAGATGTTCACTTCATTTTTATGAGCGTGTAAACCCGTGCAAACACCTCGGCCGGTGCTGGGAGGATTATTTCGTCGCACCGCTCGGCGGTTAAACAGAGATGTTCGGCACCGTATTTCCTGACCCTCTAGCTCGTTTCTGTCAAGGGGAGGTGGTTGGTTGGGGGGTGAAAGTAGGACGTGCATCTCCGGTGCCATTATGGATGCTCTTGACATATTCACAAACTGGCTCCCCGTGGCTGCAAAAAGTCTCCTGGCCAGCTTTAATGTACACAAGATGAGAGAGGCAAAGCAATTAGACTTTGTGTGGTTAATGTGGCTTATGCAGGGGGTGGAGAAATAGTCAGGGGGTAGTCGCCCCTGCGCGGCATTTGCACACTAAGTGTACATGAGAAGCGCAGCTTTGATAATGGCAGCGTAGCCTTCATCAGCTTGACCAGCGCTTATATAATCGATTGCAGAGTGGAGCAACCTTTAGCTGGCAGGGAATCGGCAGCTTCTGAAAATGTCTTTTAGTTCAGGGCTTTAATGAAGAGGCCCTCTCTGATGTCTGACCTCTGTGTCCCCCCCAACCCCCACCTGCAGGTGTTCGTGGTGACAGTTTGGCACTGGGAATTCTACATGCTGCCCTTCTTCTTGGCCCTGCTCATCCTGTGGAACTACCTCCAGATCCGCTCCGGTCGAGTCAGTCAGGACCTGGTAAGTCAGGAGCCGACCGGACGACTGCTGCTGCTCCCCTGCGCTCGCCACCCTTCACTCTTCAAATTTAGCTTTCTTTGATGAGGGCAAGGCCATCGTAACCACCGCTTGTTCTCAAAGGGAAAAACGATGTTGTTTGTTTCCATAGAATCTCATGTGCTGCATAGAATGGTGGGAAAAGCTTTTTGGACACCCCATGTATTTTTGATCTATTGCATTAAGAATCACTCTTCAGACTCAGAAGTGCCGTTTCTTCTAGTACTGTCGCTCACAACCCGCAAGTGCACTGTTCCGTCAAGGTCTGAGAGGAGATAACAGCCCTCAGCACACGTCCAGGGCGAGAGCAGCGGTTATTTTTATTGATAATCATAAACAAAAAAACTAAATATCCACATTTGTTTGTGTCTGTCTGACTGTGACAGTTCCGAAGGCATATTGCATGATATTTAGCACCTTACAAAAGCATCCAAAAACTTTTTTTTAATTCCCACTGCTGTATAATACAGTTCATAACCTTAATTGGAACAGCAAAATGTGTCAGAACAGCCAGAGGAGTCCAAGATAACAGCCACACGTGCCTCCTTCTGAAACTGCATCCCTTCTTCTGAAAAGTTGCCTTTCCTCCTGGCCTTCACGCCGCCCTGCTCCCCACTGCGCTGGCTCTGTTCTCCTCGCCTGCGCTCTTTAAATTAGAACACGTTTCAGGCCTCTCCTCTGCCGAGGCTGTAATTCGGAGGGGGTTTCCCTCCACCGTGGCCACTATCGGTCTCACCAAATAAGAAGGATGTTGTCTGCAGCCAGTGTGGAGACGCAGCTGTATTTACTGAATACAGTCACGTTAGTAAAACACAGACTACAGGTTATTGCAAATTACATACACAGAGTCCTTCTCACACAGCGATGTAGCTCATCTCATCGTGAAATCGGTGACATATGTGCTGATTTACAGCCTGCTGCAAATATAATATTATAATTAATATTCGATGGCAGACTTCCTCTTTTTGTCGGTAAATTGTGATACGCTGGGATGTGATGTCAGGGAATTGCAGAGCAGTCTGTTTGCTTCATTTCTATGAGTGTATTGGTTAAATGTGAAATGTCCCACTAATTCTTCACCATCGCACACAACTGAAATCTTTTTGTATGCATGACAAAAAATAAAACAACCACAAGTGTGTGATCGCCACAACAAGTGCACCGAGAACGCAGGGGGAAGTCGGCTGTTTATTTATAATTTAGGATCATCTTGTCTGTTCTTGGTAATGTGCCGTTAAATCTGAATCGCAGCGCTGCCAAATTATGAGTCCTAATACGTGTTCCAGAGTTTGTTTTACCACGGTTGGCTTTGTCTCCACCGAGTTCACTCAGGTTCACAGGCTGCCGAGTCGACTGCCATCGCATGTCTGCGGCCTTTTTTCACATTTCCAGGTGTTGGGGAAACAAAACACAGGAGCTTAACTGGAGGAGCGGCAGCCTCTTCTCTCCGACACTGTATATTTACCACAAAACTTCTGCTCGGCTGCGCCCGCAATACCCCGTCTGCTGCCAGGCTTTCTCCCACTCAACCTCCCGCTCACCTCACACACTCGTTCAACAGGGCGCCATTCTTATAGCAGAGGACATGAATTAATCATCTGCAGAGTGGCGTGCAGTGTTTTCACCTCACCTTTTAGTCATGGCTCAGCTCACTTAGAACCTCTGTCAAGTTGATGAAACAGTGCTAGTTAACAGGTATAGGAAAACACACCGCCTGCTTCCAAAAGGCAAAAACATAGTGGTTTTTTTTTTTCTTCATATATGAGATAAGGAAAAAAAGTGCATTTTAAAGAGCAGCAAGTCTCTACAAACCTTTGTTATTTAGTTCATTAATAATTGTTTGCCCTTCTGATTTTTGGCCACATGTACAGCATTGAAATGTCACCAACCCTTCAGTTCTTATGGAATCACAGCAGCAGTTACTAAGAATGGTTATTCCTTGTGTGTGTGATTTTTGATAATTGTTAAACGAATGCTTCCTCGTGTTAAAGATGGAAGATAAAGATTAAAGTTAGACAAATTGTTAGAAAGAGGTGGTGAATGAAATTTTGCTTCACGGGGAACCTGTAAAGATGGAGAAATCACTTGTTCGAAAATTAAAGTCAACTGCTGAGGAAAAACAAAAAAGTGAGCAATAGCGTTCCGTTTTTGAAATTAAAAGTTAAACGTGATTCACAGCAGACAGAAGAAATTGCCTTCCTGATGCTCCACTGTGTTGCTGTGTCGATCTGAAGTCTTGGCCAGTGCAGTGATGCAGCCAGAGTGTGTGCTGTCACTCAGCTGTCCGGCCACTGTTCTTGGAGGCCGACCCCTGGGTCAGGACTAATCCCTGCCCTGTGTCAGAAGTCGACCCGCTGAGCACGCTGGGGTTTATTCTCCATCGCTCTGTAATGTGCAAACTTGAGGAGCCACTTAAATCTCACCCCGGTTCTTTTCTTTTCTTCTCTCTCCAGGACAACATGGACCTGGGAGACGAAGATGAAGATGATGAGAAAGTATGTAGCCACGTTCTTTATGTAACCACCATCTATCTATCTGTGTGTTTATAGTTTATTTCAAAAGCAGCAGAAGAAGACTCAATTTCTTATAAATATAATATAGTCTTTTTTTTAACCAGGACAATCTGTGTGTTGGAAGCTTTTTTTTAAGCTTCATTCAGTGTTAAAATGTTTTGAGGCATTTTTTTTTTCTCCATCTACCATCACTTTTCTTTCCACAGTGGTTACTAAAAGACATTTAGACTTAATGAAGACCTCAACAACCCGCTTCCACATGTCATGTCGTATTCATATGCTAATGGAGGGGGTGGAGAAAAAGGTTGCGCCGCATTTTGGAAAGTCCCTGGGCTTAACACGCCATATAATGCCATCACTGTGGCGCTAATGACAGCTTTTTGACACGCTCGCTCAAAGCCCACTCTCTTGCTCGGTGTTCAAAGTGTTATCATGCTTTTAGGCAATGAAATCCGTCTCAAGACTGACAGCAGATTATTGTCAGCAGTTTGAATGGCCTGCGTCAAAACCTGATGGAAAGTACTTCTCATAGTCGTCCTAGTGGGAACGTGACCCTGAAGTGGCCACAGCAAGTCAGTGCATAATGGATCTCTGGTGGAGGTGAACATAAATTCTTTTCCATGTGGGACGGACGGCGGAATATCCCAGGTTGGATTCCAACCCGCAGCCCCTTTCCCAGGCCTGTTCCCGACGTCCGCAGGGCCGTGAGTCAGTGATCGCTCACAGCGTTTCCAAGCAGAGGCAACGGCGTAATACACAGATCACCCGGTGACAAAGACCATGACTGGAGCAAGTAAACAATCCCCCTATCGTCACCGCTGCCACCGCAGCTACCATTAATGAGACTTGGACTTCCACTTCCAAGTCCTCCGTCTCTGTGGTCTGACTCACTGTGCACATCCTCAGACAGTCTGGTCCCCCTCTGTTTACTTTAGAGGGATCTGACTCTCCAGAGAGCCGGGCTCGAGCCTGAGAACTCCGCCTTGTCCCATTTGTAATGGTGACTTCAGTTCCAATCTGAAGAAGGAGAAAAAGCTTTTCTTTGAAGTTTCTGTCCCTTGTCTCTCGCACTCACTATCAGTGATAAATGTAAAATCTTGCCTGGATAAGAAAACTGCTTGAGAATTTCCCACGTATAAATAATATGATAAAGTTGTAAAAGCCTGGTTCTTTATTTTGACTATAACAATTTTTTTGGGGATCTTGTTTTTTGTAATATTTGTGTCTCTTCTATTATTCGTTTAACAGATCCTCCTCCTATCCGCTTGTTTGATGCTGATTATGAGTTTTTATTGTCTGTTTGTAAAACATTTGACCTGAAATACTGTAAAAAAAAAAAAAGAGATCAAGTTAGTTTTAGTCAGGTTGATATTACCATTAGAAAATACAACAACAGCTTAATACACATCCAGTGAACATGTTGCCGTTGCAGCAAAATTGAATCCTCTTCCTGTTTATTTTAGGCTTGGTTTGCTGATGCATAACTAATTGTACGTGAAAATAAAACCAGATGTGTATTATTAGCATTTACACAGATATATTTAGCAGAGTCTGCAGCTCTGTCACTGTGTGTTTATAGTGGTGGCAGAGACAAAGTGGAATGGCCATTGAACTTGGCCTTCTGAACCTACTGGGAATAAATAACAGATATTTAAAACAAACAAAACAAAACTTACTGCTTTCATGTCAAAGTTGAAACACTAATTCACCTTTGCCTCTCACACCTCAGACCTTGCCGACTCACATGAAGATTCATGGTCTCAAAGATTCCACATGAAGCTGATGAACTATTGTGGCTCTGAATTAGATCAAATGCTGTAAATGCAGTCCGATATGGGGATAAAGGACATTTTGTTTTGAGGCTTCCACTGGCAGATTTTTATATTCTTCCACTGTTACTGCAAAAGTCTACTTCTGTTACAATCCAGCGTGTACAATGAGTTGTTGAAAAGGAATAAGATGAGCAATGTATTTCATATTTTCTATTGTTGTAGGAGTCGGAGAGAAAAGGGCTGATGGAGAAAATACACATGGTCCAGGACACAATCGTCACCCTTCAGAATCTGCTGGATGGGATCGCCTCCTTTGGGGAGAGGATTAAAAAGTAAGAACATTCATCAAGACAGAGTATGTGGGGATTGTCACTAGATCATATCTACGTCTTTTAAGTTTTCATTTACATTCTCCAACTTTCCAAACTTTTAAATGGTTCTACTGGAGAAACTTCCTCTCAAAATGACAAAGTCTTCGTTCAGAGGTCCGAACTTTAGCGCGCAGTCACTGACCACATGATGTGAATTTTCAGCACCTTCAACTGGTCCGTGCCCTTCCTGTCCTGCCTGGCTTTGCTGGTCTTTACCACCGCAGGAGTCCTAACCTACTTTATTCCACTGCGGTACATAGTGTTATTATGGGGTAAGTCTTATACGCAGCTTTTTCATGCTCTTCTAAATGTATTAATGTCTTTGTTTTCATTAGAACAAGGCATTTGTCTCCGTTGTTTGTCTTTGCTCTGACTTTGTTTTAATATGAATTAAATGAAATGCCGTTGCTGCTGCATTTTTCATCCTAACGGTTGCAAATGATGTCAAGCCCTGCAACCCGTGCAGCCTTAAAAGTGAAAGCAAAACAGTGTGTTGTGCACGCTGTTGTGCCGCGAGCTGTATTTCTTGGACAGCGCGCATCTCCTCTGCAGGTATTTGTTTGTGTGGAAACAAGAGAGCGCAGCCTCCAGGGACTACTGCTAATGATATGTTGGTGTGAATGTCTGTTTTAGGTATCAATAAATTCACCAAGAAATTACGGAACCCGTACAGCATTGACAACAATGAAGTGCTTGATTTCCTGTCGAGGGTGCCTTCAGATGTGCAGAAGGTAAGCCCCACTGGATCAGCCGGCCAGGAAGCCCCCAAATCCCAGAGCCGGCGAGCTTTGCGTTTCACTGCGACAGCTCGCAGGCATTCATCACTCGTGTTTGTATAATTTGCTACACGTCTATAATTATGGAGCCCTGTATAATTTCTGTTGTGTTTTGGTCATGATACATGCCTGGTGGAGGTCTGCCGCTTAGCAGCTTTGCAGCGCGGGGGCCGTTCCCAGGCCAAGGCAGGAGACGCCGCCGCTGTGTGTCTCCCGGATGAACTCGGCATTAGAAAAATATCAGCCGGCAACACGGCGACGCCTCCTGCTCACATCAGCCATGATACCTTCACAAACAGGGCTTCTTCTTCTTCTCCTCCTCTTTCTCCTTCTTCTCTAGACTTCATTGAAAGAATAACAACAGAATAAAATGAGACCAAGTTGTACTATTTTTAGAACAGACCTGCGGGCCACTCTTGTGGTCCTTGGGGTCAACCGAGTGCCCACGGGCACCATGTTGGTGACCCCTGCTCTACAAGATCAGGAGGATCCAGGATTCTGCTCTTATGGCCCATAGATATTTGTTTCAAAAGCAAAAGCATACTGTAGCCTGTTTTTCTGTCACTTTGCAGGCCATGCTGACCTCTCCTTCGTCCTCGGCCCCTTCGCTCCTCTCTGTCTCTCTCTTTGATCACCACTGGCTCTCCAGGCTCTGGTGCCTCAGTGTCTTGCAGCTCAGTCGTGCTCTTTGTCTTACACACATCGTCGGGGAAAATGTTGCAACTCTCGTTCCTCGGGGTAAGGACAGAAAAGGGTTTCAGCTGTTTTGTTAAGTGACCTTTTTTTTCTTTCGTTCTTATATCCCTGCAGGTCAAGTACAGTGAACATCGAGGCTCCAAGAAGAAGAAAAACTCCTAGATTCAAGAGTCAAGATTCAACTTTATTGTCATTGCACACGTCACAAGTACAGAGCAACTAAATGCAGTTCTGAGTCCTCTTCTTGATCATGAAAACTGCTTTTGTTTTATTGTGGGTGCGTGATTGTGCTAATTTAGCTGTGTGGATGCAAAGTTCTGCCCCTAGTCTGGCCAAAGAAGATTTCCATACTTAAGGACACTGCAAAGACATTTTGCAAATTTACTGCAGATTTACATTTTCTGTTTGAGCGTTTCTGTTTTTGTAATGTAGTAATATTTCTTTCATAAGGGTAAACATTTTGTATATACATAGTGTAATGAGAGGCTATCAATTAGAATCTTTTTTATTCATGACCCTGTTTTATTCATGACCCTGTTTTTATTCATGACCCTGTTTTATATGGCTTACACCGACTAAAAAGTATGTTTTTATTGTGCAATATTTGTTTTAGAATTTGTTTTATTGCTTTGTTGTAATCATTACTTCTAAATATTCTGGCCAACCAGGTTTTCAAATTGAGCCATTGTGTCTCCACTGAGCCGCAAAAAAAAAGAAGAAAAAAAAGCAAAAACAAAAACAAAACAATATTTCTGGGTACCACAATTACCACATAATACTATGTTGAGTACTTTTACTACAATTGGACCATGTGGATGTATTTACAAGCAAGTGCCTTCATGTCGCTGGAGTCTTGTATTGTGTGTCTGTGAGTCACACGGCTTCAGTTCTGCTCTGAATTTAATTTATTAATGACAATAACCGTTAAGAGACTCTGCGTTGTTTTGTTTTTTTTCCCAGAGTAATAAATGCACTCAACGCACAACAGCGTTGTAACAATTTCATCTATGTGTCTCCTTCCTGCTGCCTCTCTGCTTCTGCTGCAGGGTGGTGGGGGCGTCCAGCAGTGACCCCCACCACCTCCTCGCCTTCATTAGCTTTTCATGAAGGCGAGTCGCGGCTGTGTGAGACCTCGCCGGCACCCATGGGCTCCCCCGCTGTGTCGGCCGCCCTTGGGCGTCGCCATGAGCAGGACGACCCTCGACAACCTCCCCTCAGCTGCTGCTGCGACGCGACGCCCGGCGCACCCTGCAGCCGGCGCCCCTGCCGAGTGGCGCGGCCCAGCGGGAGCCTCTGGTGCCGCGGCTGCACGCCGCCAGGGAGCAGGAGGGGGTTTTCAAAAAAGCCCGGCCGCAAGCAACAACAGCCGCGCCAATTTAGGGATTGGAGAATCGGAGTAGTTAAGATGTCGGCGTTGGGCGTAATACCCGGGGATTTATGGCTTTTAAGTGAGAGCACGTGGGTTCCCAGTCAGCAGCCTGCCTCGCCAGAGGAAAGTCAAACTCATGGCGGTTGGGCTCTCAGGAAATACAGGGAGAATCCTGCAGGTTTTTTCCTTTATTCCTTACTTTCATTTTGCAGTGCAGGGTGCACAGAAAGGCAGCAGAGCTGTCCGCTACCTTAAAGGTCCAGCATGTAAGATTTGACTTATCATTTTTTTTAATCATGGTAAAAAATACTGCCCATTAATACTTTAATGAATGTGTATACTCGCAGTAAAATAAAAGTCATTTAGGTTTTCCTACCCTTAGAATGGATCTCGTGTATATAAAAATATACATAGAGCAATGATCCTAGTTAGCTGCCATGCTGCGCCGCCATTTTTTAAGGGAGCCTGGCGGACAGCGGCCTCAATATGAAACACGCTGGGCCACCTGAAATACCAGCTTCCTTGAAAAATTTTACACACTGAAAATTTGAAATGGCAGCAGTGTTTACCTCAGGTGGACCACATTTGAAATGAACCAATCAGCTGAATGCAATGCCAGTCCAGTAAGTAATTCCATCCAGTTCGCTCAATTGAAAAATTTGTTCTTTCCAACAAATCTTGTGCTAATGATACAGCACGGACGTACACACGTTGCACCATATATAATCATTTGTCTTCATTGTCCCGGGGACGAGGGGGAGAAGGTGGCAGACGACGGCCCGCGCTATCTCGTCGTCTCCTGGTTCTGATGTTGACTCGGGTATCAATATTAATAACCCGCTGTCAAGGACACTGGGAGGACATCTCAATCTGACACTTATAGGGCCCAGCATGAATATGTATAGGCAGCGAGACACTTGAGAATTACCAAGTAAAATCGCGGTTCACACGTGGGGACTAATGTGATGTGGCGCACGCATTCTGATGAGCCACAACTACAGCGGCTGATCGGTCTCAGAAGACTTGTTATAACTCAGCGCTGAACCTGAGAGCGCCTAGCTCCGCCTGTGCGTGTGTGTGTGTGTGTGTGTGTGTGTCACCCAGAGAGGGTGTGAATATTCATCATCAACCACTCACTTCTTATTAACACAGTTATAACAGCACAGAGTGTGGATTATTTGTGTTTGATGATGGGATGACAAGGTCCGAGAGGCAAAATGTTTATTTATTTGATTTGATTTTTTCCTAAGCTGGTTCCCAAGTGAGCAAACAGCAGTGGGAAGCTGTTCTGCCAGCTCTGACTAGTTGGCATGTGTCTCTCATGTGTACCTGCAACACTTCACGTTCAAAGTGTGAATGTTAGAAAAAAAAGCAAAAGCTCAGATTTTGCCGATACATTCCCACGATGCCAATGTGACGAGTTCCAGTCGGTCAACGAGATCAGTGGCGCCGAGTGGTGCTGCTGCACAGAACGCTGGGATCTTGTGTCTGTTTTCGAGCGTTGTCTCCCCTCCTGAGAGAAATTGCCATTGAACTGTTGTTATAATGAGGGTCGTTACCATCAGAGTGATTTCACTTAACCTCCTGCTCTCAGCTGTGAACCTGCTAACTAATGTGTTTTAATAGTTCTGAATTAGGCGGGGATTTAGAAAAAGCTAGAAAAAAGTATGCAAAGTACCATTTTTGCACTCAGGATGTTTTGCTCTAAAAAGCTAAATTAAATTCAAATATTTTCATGACTTTCCATCAGTAAAACATCAGATGTCTACATATCAGCAGTGCAGTTCCCCTGGTAATGATCTTGCACTTTTCACTTTGGCCCTTGTGGATGTTGGCCGTGCCTGTTCGCCCCCACAACGCCGGCAATCCTTCAGGGAGTCTGGCTCCAGGTGAATCCCAGGCACAGCGAGGCCCGGCTGGGCTGCTGCCCAGAGGCTGTGTGGCGGCCGTGTGGTCCCCGAGCAGGAACCACATCAAAGCCTCGATCCAGAGGAGGCCCGAGGCTATGAACAGCGCGCAGCTCTGATTGACACCGTGATATTAAGCCGGCCTTTTGTTGAAGTCTTGTTTCTGTCAGGTACTGAGATGCAGTGTTAGAATATTGTTGTAAAAAAAAAACAAACAACTGACCGTATTTGTAGAAAAACACCAAAGACAAAGCCTCGAGAAAAATACATGTTTCTTTTTTATTATTTTATTTTAATGTTCAACAACACACTGAAACTCAAAGCTTTTCCAGAACCGGCGGAGACCCTCTGCGTGGTCGTCCCACTGGGGCTGTAACTTTTTCAAACTGCAAGAATATAGTGTAGAATTTAGCTTTTGCAAAAGAAGGAAACCATTTCTCAAAAGAACAGTAATTCACAGAGACAAGCTAAGCCTTGTGCGTTTAGGGAGCCCTCCGTATGAATCAAGCTGTAGATAATCTCCAGCAAGATAAGACACTGGCACTGCTTTGATTTAAAATTAATCACCTTCATTTTCATCCAGAGATTTCGCTTCTTGTTGGGTTGCTTTTAGCCCGATGCTCATCCTCGCTCAAGATTTTCTTATATTCTTGCAAATATCTTCCTGTTGTACTGGATTGGGAAAGCTTTTTTCTCCCAGAGTACTTGATGGGTGAGAATAGGAAGGGAGTGCCGAGGCGATGGACACCTTTGGCCTGTTCTTCTGTTCTGCCCCTTCCAGCCGCTGAGCCCTAAAGGAAGTAAACCATCCAGCCGGCTGGTCACGCTTTCTGGAGGTTCTCCTGTGTTTCAAGAGCTGGATTTCAGTCCTGTGCTTATAGTGATGCACAGAGGTGGTACGAATTCAGGTGGACGGCAGGAAGTAGGAATACAGAGCGACCGTAAACTACGCAAAACATCAGTGTTTTTCTGTACAACAGCAACCTGCCCTCCATCGGAGCCATTTGACGTCACATGCAAACAACCCTACACCGTAATGTGGGGAGGTTGTGGTGTGGGGAGCGGTGATCATGAATGCCGGTGATCATGTTGTGACGGCACCTTGGACTTGGACATCATCTCCTCCATCCTGGGAAGTATCTCCCTGACAGGGGGCCCAACAGAAAGTGTTGGACTCACTCAGCGGTGGCATTATTAGCGATTGGGGTCTGCAGTTTTTGGCCTGAATGAACCATGTAGGTCAGTGAAGATCCTTTAAGATCCTCTTCAATGTCTGGTGGCTGAGGGGCGAACTGCCTTCCTCTCAAACAGCTTTACCAAGCCGTGTTTCCGGGAGCTGTGTTGTTTAGAAATGTCGCTTTTATTTTGCAAAAAACTGCATTGGAAACGCAGCCAGAGAAGGCTCCTGAGGAAGCTTCAGCTAAAGTTGGGGCATCGGAATTAGAATAGTTACATAGTTATATATTACAATAACCGTGACCCAAATACACTTTTCCTCACTCTCTCTATGATGACCTGTGCGACGGAATTCCCCGGTGCTTCTGCCTGCGACGAGCTGTTTAAGCCGTAGCCAAACGCCGCGCGTCCCTCTGTGAGGATGATCGACGGCCTATTGGAGCTCTTGCATATGTAGAGGATGTTAATAGGTTCCTGTGGGACGTGTTGCTGTGGCCGCGTCTCAGACAGCTCTCCAGTCAGGGAAAAGTGAATGCTAAATTGCTCAACGGAGCCGCTCCTATTGTGGAGAACCTGCGTGGCTCCCCGTCCGTCAGCCACTGTTTTGATGCTGATGCAATATTCTTTATCGCACCCATGCGCCAAATGTGTCCACCATCGTCCAAATGTGTGCAAACGTTTTCCTTTCTTGTCCGAAATATCATCTTATTTGAAGAAGAAGAAGAAGAAGAAGAAGAAGAAGATAACATTTTCTTTTTTGCAACTTTCAGCTTTCAGTGCTTCCCTCCCCTTGGAAGACCTTTTCACTCTATAACACATTCGACAACACAGCGAGATATTGTTGTGTCGGCGCCTAACTGCCGATGAGCAGTGTTCCCCCCGTCGCCTCGTGAAAATCTGGACTCGAATTTGTTCAATTTTAATTATCGCAGATAAACCGACTACACCTCCTCTGAATCCTGGCCCCTCATAAAGTGTAAAGATGAATTGTGAAAAGAATGTGTGTTTTCTCTCAAACACCCTCCCTCACCCGCAACATGCACGCACACACACGCACACAATCTCATCAGCCACCGTGATTAAGGTTTGGCATTGGGGATTGTGCTGTCTTTTTGGAGAGATATTTCAGCTGCATTTCTGACACTCTGAAAGGAGAGCAAGATAAAGGAGGCGTCGGGGAAAAAACTCCTTCCCGTTGTGTGAGTCCTAGAGAGGGCCTTGAACCCTGCCATTCACGCCTTTCTCTCCATCAGCTGAGTCTAATTGCCAGAGAGGACAGGAGACCCCGGGCCGGATCGTTCCTTATCCTCTTTTGCGCTTTCAGGCGAGTGAAAGGCGAGCTTCTGCTTTTGATCTTTTCTCTGATTCGCTTTTTCTTCTCTGTCATCCCTACCATCCTCTCCTCAGGAGTGACACCCAGCCCTTTCACTGGCTGCCCCCGTCTCCATCTGCCCAAAATAATGACCAAGGCCCGGGCATTATGAAACAGAGGTGGAGAAGGGAGGTCAGCACCGGGGAGAGGGAAGAGGGAGGTCTTCGCTGGGGACTCCAAAACTCGTCTTGGGAGCGGAGGAGGGGATTCGGGGGTTGGGGGTGCCCCTATTGCAAATCTACTCGCTAGCCTCCCTGTGTTTTCCCTCCGATTCGTCCCCGACAGTTTTTCCGCGGCCTCTGCCTGGAGAAAGCCCATTCTGTGGCGGGGCGAGGAGGACGTGAAGGCTCGCGCTTTCCCAGAGACGGCGCTACAATGAGACCCCGGGCTGCTTGAGACAATGGCGCCTGTGTTGATCCCTCAGCCAGACTCGGGGATGAGACGATGCCTCCGCTGCCAGTCCCATGGGAGGGTGGACCCAGTGGTCATTGTTGACAGCTAATGGACAGCATCTTTCCACTGGCAGGGCCCCCTGCAGACTGTGTCATTTTAGTCCGCTTAATAACAACACTCGGGGCCGGAGCGGCCGCAGGAATTCTATTTCAAGAGCAGCGGTTTGTTTGCAGATGAGAATCAGTCCCCTCGCAAATCTCAAAGACTAACACTGGGGGGCGATTGGATGAATGCAGCCGGCGGCCATTCACTTTGGGAATTTCAATATCGCTTATGAATAGGAAAAAGTGGTCATATGTTTGAAAAGAGTAGAATTCTTTTCAACTCATTCAGGCGGGATAATAAAATTACAGGCATTTTTTTTTTTTTTTTTAAGAGCAGAGTGATATCGACTGCTAAAAAAGGGAGGGTGCGGGGGGAGAGTCGGGGGAGGGGGTGAGCTGTGTGTGCAAATGTACAAGGTGCAATCCATGGCAGCGGGGGGAAAAAAAGACTCATCAGCCCCCGTCATCCTAGGGAGAAAATAAGGCGGCTACAAATGGCGACCTTGTGCTTGGCCCGCTGTCACGTCAGCCTCATCGACCAGCCAACAGCTGCTGCCGTGGGCACGAGCGCGCACGTGAAGTGCTCGCCGGCGCCGCTGAATGCGCCCCGACAAGTGCACCTTCAGAGCTGTGAAGGGCCGCGCTGACGTTCCTAGCACACCTCTCACAATGTCCATTGTTCGCTCTGAAGGCGACGTGCACAATGGGCAGAATTGCCCTTCAGACGAGTGTCTGAGGGGCAATTCTGAGGTGTCACTGTTTATTCCGCACAGCCCAAAAAAGTTTTTTGTTAAAGAAGGAAAAAAAAAGGTATCTTTTTACTGCAAATTGGCAAAGGATTTGTGCAGTTCAGCCCGGTTGCTTTATTTTCATCATTCTCAGTTCTGATCAGCTCTGATAAATTTCCTCTTTCCAGGTCTCGGAGCAATCCACTGAGAAAGTTGTGAAGACACTTTAGTTTCACTGACACACTAGTATTTAAATCAATGCATTAATGCTGCGAGCGTGGCTGAATTCACAGATTTTCGGCCTATGATGAACTAAATAATTGATGATTGTGCTGTAATTAGGTATTTCATTAATCCCTTAATGAAGAATTTCTTCTTCTTCTATCTCTATTCTTCTTCCGCCCTGCAGTGAAAGAGCGGAGACGTACGGTGGGCTCATCCAAATTACTGTGAAGCGCTGAAGGCGTTTAAGTGTTTACTTCATCCGGCACTTTTTCCCTCTAATTGCATTGTCTGCACTCTTGTTCCCCCCTTTGTGTTTACTTATTTCTCTAAACGTGTATTCGTGCTCATCTCGGGCCAGAGTGCGGCGGCTTCCTGGAGTGCAGCGGGAGGAGGCGGAGGGAAGGGCCAGGGTGTTAGGTCACCCTGATAGAGACGTCAGCGCTGCTTCAGTAATCTTGTGACGCCTGTGCGAGGAAAAAAAGAGGAGGAGGAGGAGGAGGAGAAGAAGAAGGAGCAGGGCGGCTGAAAGACCAGCGGCTCGGTGACAGCAGAAGCACAGACCACCCCAACAACAGCAGCGGGGGATGCTGGCAGGGCTAGGGAGGGGGGCGGGGGTTGAGGTCTGGGGGAGGTTGGGGAGGGGGGTGTGCTGATCCTGGGTTACACATTCTAGCTGATACTAAAATCCTAGTGTTGTAGTCAAGACAGCACCAACCGAGACCGAGACATCATCAAGACCAGGAGGATCGAGATGGAGACCATGCCAAGACTTTACATATCAAAGAAAAATAACAACAAAACTGAAAAAATGACCAGGGTCTTTTTTTTAAATTCAATTTGCTTCTAAATGGAACAGCAACATCTCTTTTCAGCTAGTCATCTTAGAATAATTTTCTTTAACATTTTGCTGCTATTTTGTACCATTTTCAAAAAAAAAAATCCACTTTCTTTCATTGAATTGAAAATAAATGAACCAGGATTAAGGGGGCAGGGTGTCACTCTGGGATCACACACAGAGCGTAACAAGGCAGCAGCTGGATTCTTTTCCGTTATTGTGGTGTCACTGCAGTGTTGGCTGAGTCTCGACCGGTCTGGATCAAAAACCCAGAGTCCGTCCAGACCAAGACAAGACCCAGTAAAAATGCTTCCGAGTCCGAGACCAGACCGAGACCCTTAAAAAGTGGACTCGAGACCAAGACCAAGCTGTTGTTTCCCTATTTGGGATCAATAAAGTACATCGATCCATCTATCTATCTAATCTGGAGCGCTGCCACACTACTAAATCCCCCCCTGAACAGCAGAGTGCTGGAGAGGGACAGAGCCGGCCGGCCTGTTATCAACTCTGTCCAGGACTTTAAGCCTTGTCCACACACATTATCCTCCGACGGGCTCGTGCAAGTGGTGGACGGCGTAATGTAGCTAATGTGGAAAACACACAGTGGGAGGGGCAAGACAGGGGGAGCGTGAAAAGAGAAAGCAAGCGTGATCTTTAGGCACAGGGTTGTTTTTTTTTCAGTTACTCTCTGGTACGACTGGCTCGCCAAGACCGCGTCGTCCGAGGCTGCGGGGGCAGCAGCAGCTTCCCCCTTGCCCCGCCACTCCGTCGTCCCGTTTTTACGGCCGATGGCGGGTAATGAAATGTGATTCAGGTGGTAGATGGATATCTGCGGTGAAATTCCTCTCCCCTGCGCCTGGCAGCAGCCCAGACGTCGCCTTCTGCTCACTCCTGCTGGAGAGTGCGATCCGCCGCGTTTGGCCTTTTGTCCGGGACGATTATGTTCACCATTAACAAGCTTTCTTCTGCTATTGTTCACATCAATTAGAGGTGGACGGTAATTTGAGCTGATGGTGGAAACAGTGCAGAGAGATTTGGTGGATGGCTTGTATGTTTGGAGAGGTGAGGGTGGATGGGGTGGGGTGGGGGGGGTGGGGGGGTTAATACCAGAGAGGAGGTGGACACTGGTGAATATTTTATTTCTCGCAATATAGAAAATATGCTCAGAGTTCTTGTTTCTATATGCAAAAGACCCCACACGCAAGACTCAGAGTTCTCTGAACAAAAGTTGATACCGGCTTTAATGTGTTGCCAATCAATCAGTGACTTGCCTGATGCTGCTGATTCTCTCTGTTGAATCACTTTGTAACCCGAACGCTGCATTTTCTCTTTAAATCTTGTGATCACAGAGATAAGAAACAACATTCGGGTCAACTTCCTCCCTGTGCTGTAAAATTCACGACCTGTTACAGGATAACTCTTCACACATATACGAGTGTTTGGGGTAAAAGCTCAAGTTTGAATTCTTTTAAAAGCTTAAAAAATACAAACTTGATTTGTAAGGGACATCCAATGTAGAAAAAAAAAACATACATTAGTGTGGTAGCAGACTGTGATTCTGTTTCTGTTTCATCCTCAAAGTCAGTGTCATGTTTGCTTGTTGTAAACAGGTAATAGAAAAAGATCAGAAAACATGATTGATTTAAATGATGATGAGTCCAGATTGTTGACAGGACTTTTTTTTTTTTTTTGATGATAATAATACGAACAATGAATCACATTATATGAATTCCCATTGAGCAGTAGGCTCATAATTGAGAACAAAAGTGCATTTCAAAATTTGCAAGGTAAAGAAAATTCCTTGATCCATTTTAGTTTGAAGATGCGCTGATGGTTGAAATGCTCTTCAGTGGCCTCAGCATTACTTCATATGTGTGAAGCTGCTGCTCCATCCCGTCAGTCTGAGCTGCAGCCGGGACTGCAGGATCCCCATCAGTGGCACGATTCACATAATGACTTATCGATGGGAAACGACGCTGCCGGCCCTGCGTTTATTAACATGACGCCAGCTGGTCTAGTTTAGAAAAAAAAAAAAATGAATGCCTCACCGCCCCAGAGCACTGCTAATGTAAAGACCTCTACACAACCTGAACACAGATTGATGTTGTTTAAAATGCCCTCATTCGGCAGCTCTTTAGCAAGTTCAACTAAGTCACAAAACCAGATTCTTCCGAAATGTACCGTTCAATTTTGCAGCATAAATCAAATAATGCAAATAAATATAAACTGTCCCAAAAGGATTGAAAGCAGAGTGGTTGAAGGGAGTTTAAACAGTCACGTGAAAACAAAAATCATTCTTCTGTTGAGTGGAAAATCTGGTCAAAATCTAAATCTTGTCGACGTCACCCTAAATTATATCTCGCTGCTGTGATTTCAGATTTTCTTGCCTTTACTTCAATCATCCTGGAGCCTCCTCTTCATTTGTCACAGTTTGTGAGAATAGAATTTACAAAAATAACATCAACTGTCACTGCAAATCAAGTCAGTATACAGTACTTGTTTTTTTTTCCACCACACTATTTTGTGATAGTAGGCTTTGGTTATATTTTATTATTTATTTGGAGCTGCATTTTGCTCATCTCTTCGGCTAAAATACTGCACATATGGCTCAGGAAGCCTGGATTTAAAAATACATGAATAAATCAATCAGATTTTTCTGTCTATTAAAAAAAAAAGTTTTTGAATTAAATCTCTGTGTGTAGATGTGTGTGGCCGCACATCCACAACTGTTCAGCCTGAGCCTCTGCACTTTCAGCCAAATTGTGCTCAGATGCTCATTTAATGTCGGCAGATGAACACACAGACACATCGTGTCAGTCATTCAGTGTCACTGATTGATTGAATGATGTCATAAATAATGAGCAATATCTACTGTTTATCATCATATATATGTATATATATATATTATATATATATATATATATATATATATATATATATAAAGTGTAATATATATATATTATACTTTATGCACACTCTCTCAGACACACATATATATATGTATTACATATATTGTATGTATATATACACACACATATATAAAAATATTATTCACACACACACTATCAAAATTTTGTGTCTATTCTAGATCATCTAAAATATGAATGATGCATTGAGTGACAATCTATCTATATATATATATATATATATATATATATATATATATATATATATATATATATATATGTTCACAAATATGTATATACATTTGGTATTTGTCCACATGTGGTCATCGGCTCCAACGATTCAACGGCATCACAGTATCATACTAAAAAAAAAAAAGAAAAAAGAAAAAGAAAGAAACACATAAAAGCAGCCGACACAGACGCGTAAATGCTGAGCAACGCGAGGCTCCCACGTCAGCCAGTTGTCAAGGCCGTGAGCGGGGGGAAGAAAAACAGGGCCAAAGATATAAGTCGGGCATGGCGGGTGAGCCTGGGAGAGGGGAGCGAGGGGAGATGGTTCACCGGATTCCCAGCGTGTCGGCGTATGACAGTCCTTCGCCCCGGGGCCGGCCCGGCGCGGCCACATTGTGCGCCTGTCATAGCTGCCCTTCAAACGGCAGATGAAGCTGTCAGCGGGGACGATGACTCCGTTCCGACAGCCGCTCCGCCCTCTCTCTCTCTCTCTTCAGAGCCTCTCTCTCGCAAATAAATATGTGGCGATTCAGAGGTGCCCAGGCAGACGTTGGACAGTGGGTCAGGGGGCCAAACGCGCTGCAAAAGCATTCCCTTCCCCTCGTAACCTGTTCTCAATGAGCCTGGTCACCTCACCAGGGGCACCCATTCAGCGTGAGCCATCCAGAGGGCCCCGGGGCCCCAGGGCCCCCAGATCTCACACACTGCCTGCCTGCCTGCCTGCCTGCCTGCCTGCCTGCCTGCCTGCCTGCCTGCCGGGGAGTCCTGTGAGCCTCCCGCTCTCTCTCAACACTACTTCTTCTCCCTCTTGTTTTTTTTTTACCTCCTCTTTTTTCGCCAAGTATAAAAACTTAGCAAAAGAGACACCGTTCAAAGTGGCACATTCAGCAGAGCGAGATTGGGGTCTGGCGGAGGAGGAGCGACCTCTCCTCCTTATTCCGGGAGTGAAAACGCGATAAAGTCGCAGCGTTTTCCTCGCAGGTAGGGGGAAGAAACAGCGGGTTGCGTGTTTGTTGTTTGGATGGAGCTGACAGACCATCTGCAGTGTGAGAGCATCTCCTCCTCCTCCTCCTTCTCCTCCTCCCCCTCCTCTTCCATCCCCTCCTCTCCCACCCCCCCACCTCCTCTTGCCTCTTTTCTCCGTCTGTGTGACAGAAAATCAAGTCTCTCTCGTCGTGTTGTTTCAGGAAACTACTAGACAGCAGCCCTTTATATCTTTTGAAGTATTTTATATCTATATAAAAGAAGATTTACCAAAAAACGTGACAGCTCGGTTTAACTGTTCCCTGTTTTGTAATTCTATCTTTCTTTGCTTACACAGTTTTGACCAACTGCCACCTCACACTGTGCCTGTGACTGTTATCGCCCAGCTTGCAGGACTCTCAAAATGTACAACTATGCAAAATATATAAGTTGAAAAATGTCAAACAAAAAGATAAATGTACAAGTCATTTCTAAAGATATTTAAAGACATAATAAATGACAAAAAATACAATTATAGAAGAACGCCTATTTTTCTCTCAGTGTTTATGCCCGAGTTTAGTCATGAATAATTAACTGTTGTAAAAGGACTCTGAATGTGTGTCATTGCGGTGACATGCTGGCTCCAGGAGCTGAGACAAAGTGTTGGTCGGGATTCTCTGGGTGGAATATCATAAAAAAAGAATTGCCTATTTTCCTTCATGTACTGCAGTTTTGATGTTTCTTTCATATTTCAGACAACTTTTGGCCACCCCTCACTTTGCTTTGCTGGTATATCTAAAAATAACAACTGTCATTTCATCTATTTTTAGATGACCCACAGCACAAAGCACAAATCTTTTCCTTTAGTTTGCGTTACATAACGGATGATGGGCCCCCTATTACATAACACATATTTACACAGTGTAATTGCACAAATGCAATTTGGCCTTCTTATTTATTTATTTATTCTACTTTGATGGAGTCGCTATGTTTTAATATCTCTGACAAAAGATTTTGGCATGTAGACGACATATACCTTAAACCCATATATCTTAATACTATGTTGAATATTGTACAAGAGTTAACACTGAATATGCTCTAACTTAAAAAGCTGTTTTCATTTTGTTCTTCATATTAAGAGACATTGGTGTTGAATATGATGCTTCGAACGCACAAATGCTGAAAATGTCAGCATTGCTGGTTTGACGTTATAGTGAGATAGTAAGATAAATAAGAATTTTAGCATGACAATGACTCGAACACAAAATGTGAGAACATTTTGGTCGTGGATTAACCTAAATGTTACTGGATAAAGAATGCTGGAGTTCCGACAAGGCACTGGTGTAAAAGACACCCAGTGAACGTGTGTAAACTGGTGTAAACAGTACTCTGCACGGAAGACTTAAACCGCAGTTTGCAAATGGCACATTTTGGAGCTTTGGGCTGATTTACCTCCCTGAGTGAAGTGACCATTAGATATCCCTCCTCCAGGCTGCAATAAACAAGCATTTCCTCTCCAAATCCATTAATAGGTAGCTGCGGCGGAGAGTCCCCCGTCTTCAGGACACGAGAGTCTCCGCAAAATGTATCCAAATAGTTATCAGTCGGATCTTCGTTGTGTTTCTCGTTTATCTTTTACACTGCATTGGCTTGGAATTGTGAGCACATGCTGATTGTGCTTACTAGAATAGAATTTATTTTTTATTTGAGTAACTTCAAAAAATTCACTGTACAGAACTTGTTTTTGAAGTAACTTCATTGCTATTTTATTGATCAGTGATCGTCAATCTGACAAGGGACTAAAGATGAACACTGGCTGCGATCTCGTATATTTTGATCAATACTTCCTGTCCCAAGAAGACGTGGGTCTTCTTGGGTTCCAGGCCAGAGGCATCAAATGCAATAGAAGCAAGCGTCTGAGTGAACTCACTCCCAGCTAACATCTCTACTGACCTGCCATCATTCAAATCACTACAACACATCTTTTCCATACTGCTTTTAATGTTTAATTACCGTTTTAATGTTAATTATTAACTACAATCGATACCCATCTCCATTTTTCTCTTATTATACTCTACATTGTTTCTGTTGGTATATTTTATTTCAAGTACTTTAACTGCAACATTTTATTCTGTCGTGTTTTAACCTTTTAACTTTTTCTTTTATGTCAAGTGTCGTTGAGGACTTTGAAAAGTGCTCTATAGATAAAATGTATTATTGGTATTATTATTATAAATCAAAGGAGACGCTCACTGTGGACATATAATCCACACACAGGAGAGCCAGATTAATTCACCGTTATGCCATCCTTTTAGACAGCTTAAGCTGCATCTCCATTCCTTCTCACTTCCGGAGCCCCTCCCCCAGCTCTGTCTCACGCATCACGACGCTGCGCACTCCTCAGAAAAAAAAAAAAAAAAAAAAAGATGCCGGCGGGAGCAAAAAGTGAAAACTTTTCTAGATTAAAACAAGGAGGGGGGGTCTTCCACCGTCCTCTGATCCTCCTCCGTTCTAATGACAGCCTTAAACGGCAAGATCAGCCACTCGTGACAAGATCAGGAGGTCAAAGGTCACCGCACAGGCACAATTTCCCCGTGGCCCCGCGGACGATCGCTGATGATTAAGAGGCGCTACGGAGGAAATGGCAGGCTGTGTCTTTGTCGTGGCACAATGCGGCGACACGCAGCGGAGACACACGTTTACCTTTCTATCCCGTCACTGACGCTGGCGCCGCCGCAGCCGCCGCAGCCGCTCTGGTCTGCGGGCGCTCAGCTGTGTTTATGGCATTCAAGTGCCGTGGCGACAACAAATGACTGAAAAGGAAAGGGAAGAAAATTGTGACGTACAGCCACTACGACACAGCCAGTTGAGAGTAAAGACGCGTTGAGTTCTAGAGCAGGCAAACTGTTTGACTGGTGGAGCCACAACGGGTTCTAAAACTTGACATGGGGGGGCCGGAGCAGCGGCAGCAGATGGATGGAGTGTTTTGGTGACCTACCTAATAGGAGGAAAAAAAATATATCATGGGAGATGTAGAAATCATCATCGCTTTCTTTCATTGAAAATGAACAAAAGCGTTACAAGAAACTCAGTGTTTTTGATGGTATTTAACTCTTTATTGAAATGACTCTTAAAGCACTGAAAAAATGGATGAAGTACAGCTATTTTATTACCTTTTCACTATTGATAGAATTTCTTCAAGTTCAGCGGGCCGGATTAAAAAGCTTAACGGGCCACATATGGCCCCCAGGCCGTAGTTTGCCCGTGCCTGTTCTATATATATATATGATGTCCCACCACTCCGGGACACAAACACTGAAATGAGTTCAGTCTCATGTTTTCAAACTGGGTCTGAAAAAAAACTTTATTTTTGCCCCTTTATTTAAGTCCCGTATGCTTTTTTTCTCCTGCACCTTTTAAAAATACAGTCCTTATCCGTTTAGATTTATATTTTTTTCCTGGAATTTGTGCTTTTGCTGGTATTTTCTAGCAAAAATAAATCCCTCCATATTCCAGTGGACTAGTTCATAAACGTGAGTACAAGGAAGTACGTTAAAAAGCATGCATGGGGGTTAGGCCTCACCCCTGGAAAAAAAACACAATAAGTTAATACCTCGGTTCTCCAGGAAGTACTTTTCTCAGTAAAAATAGCAGTGAAAAAAAAAATCCAGCTGACAATAATGACATTTGGCTTTGACGTTTTGCTCTCAGCTCCGTCCGCAGAGACTTTACCGTGGCCTACTTTTGTCTCGGCTCTGATCTGACGTTGCAATAACTGCCTAATATGTGTTGGCATGACTTCCTTCACCGTCATCATCCCAGTATGATCCCAGTATGATTTTCCCTCCCCCACCACCCAGCTTCCTTTTTTCACTTAAAAACTCATTTTCAAAAAAACATAAGATATGTATCTCAATAGATGACAGCAACAGCTGAGGCCTTGTCTCTGTGCTCTGCTGGAGGGAGTCAGGCTTTGCAACACAAGCAGTCCAAAAAATACACTTTATACATACTGTATGTAAAAAAAAAATAAAAAAAAAATGTATATGTTTCCCTGTTCAGGGAACAATGTTTCCATCCCATTGTAAAAGAAACAAAAAACAAAAATCCAAAGCAAACAGTGGACTGATGGCTGAGTATTAGAGGAGGATTAACATGATTTTCGCCCCTGCAGTTCTCCGCACAATAAAGCATTAATCTACTGGAGACTCTGGCCAGGAGGGCAGTGCAATCGGGGGGCTCGGCCAATCAGGTGCCTTCGAGTGCCGCCCATCTCCGCCCGTGGTGTGTGTGTGTGTGTGTGTGTCCAGTGGACACCATGACAGACACGCCCCTGGGATTCCACCTGTCAGCTGCAAACACACTAATCGAGAGGCCTCGCACAGGCTGAACTCTCTGTCACCTCTCTGTCAAATCTTCATCTCCTCATCCGCTTGACAGAATCCCTCTGCCCAGCGCCCCCACCCCCACGCCGCCCCACCCCCACGCCGCCCTCCACTCCTCCGTCCCAGGCCCCGCCTACCCCACAGCAGACCACCGGCGCCATCGCCGACGCCGAGGCTTTTCCCCGACGAGAATCGGCAAAATAAGTCAAACGTGCGCCGTCTGTCTGGTTTTTTTTCTGTTCGGTGGAACAATTTTGGGGTGGGGAGGGTTGGGTGGGGGGGGTGTTGGTGGGGGAATGGCTGGGGGCGGGGGTCTTCTTTGAGCTTCTTCTCACCGCTGCAGCCACCAAAACCCTGCTCCCTCTGCCTCGCAGCCTTTTCAGCTTTAATGTGGCTGAGGTGGGCTCTAATGTTTAGTGGTAATTGGGTAGGAAAGAGGGAGAGCTTGTTTGGGAGGAGGAGGAGGAGGAGGAGGAAAAGAAGGAGGAGGAGGAAGGGTCATGGTCAGGTTTCGCATGGAGGTTATTCTGCATCTGTCTCTTAGCAACGGCCGACCGCTCTTTGTACAGTCCTTGAGTTGATTGGTGCAGTTTTTTTTACACCCCCTCCTCCTCCCATCCTCCTCCACTCCCCCCCCGCTCCCCCGCCGCTGTTTTTTTCCTGTCTTTTTGGCGTCGGGGGCTCCTCGGCAGACGGGCTTTCTCCTGCATTCTTTCAAGAATTTGTTTCCACGAGCATCAGATGGACTCAGTGAGGCGTGGCCCTCGCAGAGGCTGAGCCTCCAACGGTGAAAATGTGCATTATTCATTTAATGACAGCAAAGAGAGAGAGAGAGAGAGATAGAGATGTGGAAGTAAAGAGACTGTTGTCGAGAGGCGCTTGAGATGAATTCTTCCTCGGAAATGATTGCCTTCTGATTGATCATCGTGCTTTCGTTGCCTTTTGATGATGCGCTGAGATGACGTGAAGTCGGCGTCTCGCCGTCCCAGAGCCCCTCAGCTCGGCCGCAGAGCCTCCCCTTCTCCTTAGCCGGTGTCACCAAGAGGGCAGCCAGAGGGGTCAAAGGTTGGCGGCGGGAGCCGAGGGGTGGGTGGGGGGGGCCCTTCTGATTCAGACCGTCAGCTTGAAGACATCAGAGGCAGGGAGGCTGCGGCGGCGCGATGTCAGTCAGACAGGGAGAAGAGGATTAAAGGGGCGACGTGGTCGCAGGCAGGAGAAATCAAGGGAGCAGCAAAGTGACAATTGTCTTTCCCCACCACCACCACCACCACCCCAAACTCTGATTCTCCATCTGAACAACCAGAGCTACAAACTGACCCTTTTTCAATTCAATAAAATCAAGACGTTTTCGTCGAGGTGATATTTTTGATCATCTGTAAAAAAAAAAAAAGAGATAAGAAAAGCAGTTTGCTTTGATCCACTGGGGGGGTTTTCTGAGTCAAACGCGTCCCGCTGTCGCTGCTTTTGATCGGGCTCTCCTTGCATTGAATATGAAATTGCTTTTCAGATGTTCTCCACCCGCAGGTCTGTTTCATTCCAGCCTTCAGACAGATGGCGCTCCCGTTCAGAGAGTGAGGGAAGGGGGGCTTTTAATTTTCTTGAACATACAGCAGCCCCATGATGTCACATATAACTACACCACATCCAAATCAAGCAAATTCTCTCAGGGACATGAGACAGCAACTGCACTGCACTGTGTGGAAATGAAGCCCCAATATGATGAAACGTGTTTGTTCTCACAGTTCAGGGTTTCCCCGCCCCCCAGCCCCCCTCTTTAGCACCATTTAAAATATAATACTTCAATATCTCAAAAAGAAAAAGAAAAAAATTAGAAAATGGTTTTTAAGTACCGCTGCAAGTAAATTTGAATTTTGAAAAAATTTCGAATTTATGAAATGCTATCCTATTGTAAATAAATAATAAAATGATCGAATTAATACAGGTAATTATCTGAACATCAAGATAATTTTTACTGGTTCAACACGCATTTTTTTTTTTTAATGTCCGTGTGCTGAACGTGCCTGTTCGTGCTCAGTTTAAAATTCATGTCCTGAGAAAGAAAGAAAAAAATAAAATACACTGGAGTGTTTACAAAACTATTTGCTCAATACTTATTTTCTTCGTAGCATTTTATTAATAAATAAATAAATAAATAAATAATCCGTTTCACTTTTAAACTCGCCATGAACATGTTTAGAAAACGGATGAGAGGAAAACCTTGGTTTCTCTGAGTTAATGACGAGTAGAAAGCAGCGCCTGACTTCACACTACAGAGGGAACCGTTAGAGGACGCTTTCTGGTAAATTTAAGTGACAAATAATATATTTAATCTAGCCTAAATAAAATCATTTTACATTTGAAAACTCTGTTCAACCAGGTTGCCAGTCCATTAGTTTTTTTTTCAGGAGGTTTCGATAGTTTTCCCCCCTCATTACTTCAAACAAATGAGCCATATTGTATAAGTTCTGCAGTAATAAATTGGGATCAGATACAAAAGATTTCCGGTGATAAATCGCTAGTTTAAAAGAGATAAAACCTGGATGAAATAAAGTTACTTAATAAGTTTCCACGCGCAGTATTATGTTGTGTGCGGGGGGAAATGCTTTCGCCCATACAAAGTCACACAAGTCTGTCATACTTTTCATATCATGATCTGAGTTGAAAAAATAATGAACTTGTAACGCAAGTGAAGACTTTTCATCTCGATATTTTAATTAAGTAAAAAAAAAAAAAAAAGTTTAGAATAGTACAGATGTCTTCGGAATTATTTTGACAAAATAATCTATTGAAACATCTACAAACTAGTAAAATATTTTACCACGTTGAAAAGCTTCAGGGGATGATTGTAAACAGTAAAACGTAAAACAGAAGGAAATACTGAATGAATATACGGTTCGATCCGGTTCTGCTTTCTGCTGCTGACACGCTGCTGTAATATTTACCATGAACGCCTGATCAGTTTTATCACACACAGATCCAAACCAATTGCTCGAAGTCAAACAATAAAAACACTGCGCAGTTAAAGGCGGGCAAAAACGGCAAAGTCAACATGTAGAAATAATTTGGTAAATTAATTACGGACTGTTGGACGTATCCTAAAATTAAATACACTCTACATTTAAAAAAAAATGTTAGAGCCGGAAAAATATATAGTAGAATATATAATATATTTATAATTTGAAATAATAATTTAAAAAAAGATGATGATTATAATTGATTTCGGTTTGTTCTTGAAAAGTTGATGGCATTGTAAACAAGCAAAGTCATGTTACCATCTAACTAACATTGAAGTCGGACAACGTGCACTGCAACAATTATTGGGGCTTTCAAACTTACACTCCTAAGTTCAATTGTTGCCTTAAAATTATAAGTAAGCTCAAGATTAAGAAAAGCTGGGATATAATATATATACTTTTTTTTCTGCACGATTTGACTTTTTAATTTTTTTGTTTGTTTGTTTTATTACCTGGGGGGCATCTATTGACGTATTACCATTAACTTTTAAAACAATATTTTGTGTGAAGTTTGATCATTTTTAAATAACGTAGGTCCTCGGTAGTTTTACTCAATACAAGGTGATTGGCCGCAAGCGCAGTTTTGACCTCTGATTGGCTGACAGAGCTGATAGAGAAGCGGAGCCTTGGCCCTCTGGCTGTCTGACTCGGAACTTATCATTCAAAAGTGGCCTTCACACGGAAGGTACGTTTCGAACACAGCCGAGCAACAGCTAATGTTGCCCACTTTCATTCAAAAAATAATAACTTAAAATGGGGTATCAAAAAAGTATATGGTTCACATAGTTTTAACGGATTTGTTCCTACTAGACATGTTTAAATTGTATTGAAAATTTGAACTGAACATATTTTTAGGACAACTATTAATAAAGTGCAGGGTGGATGGCTTTTACAAAGAAATTCAATAAATAAAGCTGAAAATAACAAGCGATCCTGACTCTATGCAAGCTACGTAGCCAGTACGCAGTTGTTGTGAATAGGTTGCGCAATGGTGTTGCCTGCAGCTACGTAGATTAAGGTTGAGGTTGCATCGAAAATAAATGTACGTTCAAGACAACTCAGAAATACGACACAAACCCCGTCCCGTATCTATTCAAAATGGGACGCACCATTTCATTGTCAATTACGGGACAATTCCGTATTTTGAGGGACGGTTGGAAACTCTGACAACAGCGCCGCTAGCTAGCTAGCTAGCTAGCTGTCGTGTCTATGGATGGGACATTCTTAAACGCTTAACGTAAAAAGCTTAACGTCACCAACATTCACGTGGACGTCTCTAAGTCATGCCCACTTTCACTTCTCAAACCAAAATGATAACTCCTGTTTTATGGATACTGTCCACGTTAAGCCTTTTCCTCTCCATAGGCACTCAGAGGTAAAAGGCTCAACGTTGCTTAATGTCCAAAATCAGCAATCAACCATCTCCTAATTTCTTGTGGAAAGTGGGCATGACTAGAGATGTCCACATGAAATTTGGTCATAGTTGATCGCAGTTTTAATTTAACTAAGCCTTTTCCTAATGAGCGCCTGTGGAGAGGGAAGGAGCATGACTAGAGATGTCCACACAAAATCTGATGATATGTGAGGTCACGATCTGATCCATCACTGTTTTCGGTCATTAAACTACGTTAAGCTGTTTATGTTAAGCGTTTTAGAACGTCCCACGATCCTTGTGCATCTCCTCGGTCGGCTCCTCCTTGGCATTTTCTTTTGCCCCCACCACCAGTACGTGTGTGGGAAAATGCTCTATTGTTTTATGTTGGCCCTTTGGCCCAGAACACCCAGGGGCCGTCGAGCGGCCAGCTTCATCCTCCTCAGGGTAAACTGTTGTGACAGAGCACTCAGGGGCCCCTCATTAGCTCGCTGTCCGCTAAGAAGCAAAGAAGCTGCCTTAATCCTCTCTGTCCTCCTCAATCTGGCAACACAGACGCGATTATAATTCCATTTTTGTTCCGCCCTCTTGTTTGATGATGAGTTTAACCACGTTTGTGTAAAAAAAAAAATGCTCGTCTGTCAGGAGATGTTAAGTTAGTGTTCTTAGTGGTAGTATTTAAAAAAAAAAAAAAAAAATCCTTTAAAGTAACCGGAAGTCACTTTGTAAACAGTCACATTTAAACTGAAATCTTTGATACTTTAAATCAATACATTAACACACTGGTTGAATAAATTGGATGAGCCACAGCAAAAATAATGAAGTAAAACCGCACCACTTTGAAATGAAGACACGCTGGCTACTATCTGTGTGTGTTTATGCCCGAGTGTGTGATGTTTGTTTAAATCCTTGTGTTGCCGTTGCTTGACTGGCTGCTCCGGTCCAGCACGGCAAAATAACCCAAGCCCCTGCCAAGGCCTACAAATTAGGCCACTGCAAATAATTTGTGACATACACATTAGTCGTGCAAACAGCGAGCAATTAGTTTGATTAAAAAGTCTGAGCAGCGACAGAGTTGCAACAGGCGCCTAACAGTCCATGGTTGCTCTTATTTGCTTGCTCGGTTACATTGGGTGAAAAAAAAAATCCTGGACAAGAGGTGGGAGGGGGGTGGGGGGTTGTGGGGGGTAAACAATGCAGGTGTTTGAAGTGTCAAAATAAACCAAATACACTTTATTTAGAAATCTTGAGTTATAATTTAATACGGTACCAATATGTTAACCAATATGCTTTCACAGTACATCAGAGTGGTTGTCAACAAGAAGTAAACACAAACACACACACACACACACATACAGACACACACACACACACTCACACACACGTGCACATACACGCACGCATCATCATTTCAGCAGTACCCTGCAGTGGTCTTTTGTGCCATTAAGCAGCATGGGCTCATGAATGCATGAATTATGGAAAAAAAAAAGTTTTTGCAGACTTGACCTGGAATACGGTATAGACTCAATCAAGAAACTGTCTTAAAAGTATCACATCACATACTCTGTACTGTAGAATCATTGCAATAGGCCTGGAGACAGGTGTTTTGTGATGCATTAACCAACAACTTAGTAATGTCATTACTTTCTCTTTTTCCTGTTTTGACTTTGGCCATAATATAAAAGTATGAAATGATCAAAACCTCTTTTCATTAAAGGCCATAATGAGTCATTAGATGAAAACGGAAACATTGTATTCATCTGAGTGTTCAGAATTGAAATTTGATGAGAAATTCTAGATCTTGGATGATTTGACGAAGATTTTCTGATTAGCAAGCGTGACATCTTAATTAAAACAGAACAGAAAAATAAACAGTAATGATATTACTAAAGGAAAGACTTATGCATTACCATTACCATTGTCATAACCTCATTGGACGCAAGTGTCATATTATTATTTTTTCCCTTATTACATTGTCATTCTTTGCACATCACTGGTGTCTATCGGTGTAAAAGCAAAACAAAGGAATTGGAACAAAGCAATAATCTCTCAATTATGGCTGCACATCAATGAGCAGATATTGGATTATATCAGATGATGCTGGGCTTCAAACATTACATCATTATTATGAAATGTTCCTTTTAGTCCAAAGTGCCATTTCGGTAAAGTATGCAACGCAAAACAAAAGAACAATGAAAGGAAAGATGTGGCAATTCCTGCAAATTTCTCACTGGCGGAGGAGGGGCGGGGTGGCGGCGGAGGGGCAAACATAGCTAAAACATTTTTAAAAAGGAAGTCAAAACAGAGTTTACAAACACGATAAATATACACACAGGGTCCAATAAATATTGTTTGTTGTAATCCCCAAAATCAGTCTGTGCGTGGTTATCACGCTGCGAAAACAAAGAAATGGAATGAATGTCCACCGTATTCAGCCATTTTAATTTGGAGAAACGTTGTAAGCAGAAAAGTGGAGAAAGAAAACCCAAAGTAAGAAAAGTCTGCCAGTGGGCTCCAATGTTTGGACGTCTGGACGGTGGCTGCATTATTTAGGGGGACCTCCGGTTTAACGTGTGCACAGGAGAAGGCAGTTCTCTCCTCCCGTACCGAGAAAATGGCGGCTGGTTTTAAAAACGCATTGGCGGCGAGGGGTCGTCTCTTTTATGTGTAGGTGAAGCAATTATCACATTCCTCCGGCAGTTTGGCTTCGCTCGGTCTCAAAGCGGCAGGCGTTTTTGAGCGGCGCTAAAAATGAGCAGATTTTGAGGTATGGGGGGCTTTTTCCTGACGGCGGTGTAGCACCACGCTAGCGTCTCGCTCTACTGAATGGGCATGTAGGGCCAGTTGAAGCTGCTGCCGGACAGCAGCATGTCCCTTATCAGAGTCTCTATGGGGGTTTTGCCCACCAGACGGACGAAGAAGAGCTGCTCTATGACAGAGGAAGAGACGGTGCGGAGCGAAGGCAAGCGCAGCAGCAACTTCCCAAACCTGTTTGGCTGGTTGGGGTACTGGCTCCTCACGTACTCCTCTAAAGCACACTGGGATTTCTCCTGGAGGCCCTCCACGTGGGCCAGGTCGGACAGGCCGCAAGCGTCTGCGGAGGGACAGAGAGGGAGACGAAAGGTCAGGAGGTCGGTCAGGAGCAGAGGTGGACCAGACATGAGAGGAAGATACAGCTTTGTGGGGGGAGCTGGGTGCTGCACATACATTAGGTTCACTTTAATTGTCACTTAGATGCACTTTTTCGGTGCATACATGTGAAAAACTTAGCTGTGAAAAGCTCCAACACAATAAAAAAAAAAGAAAAATATGATTGGAAATACAATCAAGACCGTAACACACAAACACAGAGTGATCAACAGCACAGCAGCCTTGTAGCTCCGCTTGCTTTCATATAGATTATTATATGGTTAATACAGCCGAAAACAAAAACTGGGTGGCGTCTTGGGCTGGGTGGGGTCTGTTTTGCATTACTACTTCTTGCAACACATTAAGGCGTGAAAGGAACAATACAATGTTTTCAGAAATATTAAATATTAACATCAAAAAGTAGGAATGGCCAGACCCACGTTGACGCAGTTCAAACCTTCTGAGATGCAATAATGTACATAAACTAAATCTCTAAATTAACTGCACAGGGCTGTGGTGAAGTGACTGTGATGGCACGGCATCAATCTCATGACATTACATAGAATCATCACTCCAACTGTAACCCTATCCAGAATAAAAGAAAAATAATCATTTTTAAATAAGATAAAGATGCGGTAAATTATGATGGAGCTGTATGAGTCACAACATATATTTAAAATGTGGCCTGATTTGACAAACAAACGTTCAGCAGCCTCCTCAGTTTGCAGGTCAAATGGCTGCAGGGGTTAAAGAACGTTCTCTGTGTCCTATTCTGTAGACACGTGTTCCAGTGTGCTCACTCACTCACTCATGGTTATTCTCATCATCCTGTTTCTCATTCTCATTCTCCTCGGCTTAAAGAAAAGAAAATAATTTCTTTTCAGGCCAATAATCTATCATAATAACAGAAAACATCTCGAAATTATTTGTGATTTGTTCTTTCTATTTCAGCTTTTCTTTTTGTTTGTTTAGAGCAATGTTGCAAATTATTTTACACAATTTCCATTTCTGAGAGATGTATTTTTGATTGATTTACAGTATTTGATTACGTTTAAAATAAGCACACAAATAAAATATTGTCTTGGAATTTAATTAAAATATATTTGTATTTATATACAATATTTACAGTATTTGTATGTATTTATATATGTAGATTTGTTGATAAATATTGTTTATTTTCTCCTAAATTTGGCAAAATTGGTGTTAAGCTTAGTTTTTGTTTGTTTGTTTGTTTGTTTATTTTATTGGCTGTATTAATTTTAAGCAAGTTGAATCTCTTATTTCAATTAATTAAATACATAGAATTTATGCAACTTTAAATACATTAATAAGGTGTTCTCTTAATGGGGATCCTGATTAACAGCAATACTACGTAATGGGCAACAGGACTTCAAAAAAAAAGGCTATGGTAGACATTGCCATGAAAAAATATTTTTCCTTTTTTGTTCCTATCTTTCTTTATGCTACCAACAGAGTATGTACTCTATTGGAACTACTTTATTGGTAAGTACATACTTTTTACATGAAAAACTGAGTATTTTTGCTCTTAATTTCAAAGGAGTAATTCTGGCAACTGGATTTGGTGCGCAACTGCACAGGAAAGCATGTAAAATATCTGACCAAATATTGTTTCTAATATTACCTTTTGATACAACATCAATATCTATTTAATTGAAAATCAGTTACTTTTTTTTTTTAGCATGGCATTTTTAAAAGATGCGCCCACGCATCGAATTAAAAAGCGAACTAGTTTTTACTGAACAGCCCATTGGACCTTAATGTACTTTTTAAAAAAAAAATATATATATATATAAAATGTATTTCTATATTGCCGAGTGTATATTTTAAATGCTCATTAAACTCTCTCTCCCCCGTCAGCACACCAGCTGTCTGTTGCGCCGTCGCGACGGGCCTCGATGTGCGGCTGCGCGCGTCGTCTCCTCTACCTGTGGTAAACAGCACGATGGCCTTGATGCAGCTGTACTCGGCCGAGTCGACGTGCAGCACCTTGAGCTTCTCCACCTGCTCCTGGAAGACCCGGATGTGGTCCATGAAGGCCACCACCCGGTCGGCGGACATGGGGGAAGCGTGCAGGCCGGCGGCGGCCAGCAGCGGCGCAACGTGAACGGGCATGGAGCACTGGGCGGCGTTGAGCACAAAAAGTTCGCTCCAGGTGAGGCGCAGCAGGGCCACCTGGTCCGTCACCTGCAGGTCCGGGAAAAAGGGGATGTTACGGGCCCACTCCACGGCGCTGAACAGCATCCGGGCCGCCAGCTCGCAGATGTTCTCGATGCCCATGATGTTGTTGCTCTGCAGGCACTGTGAGCCGAACCTGGAGGTCGGGTAGGGCTCGGCCCGCAGCAGGAGGGAAATGTATCCCGACAGGTAGGAGTGGCACTGCAGGGGGTCGCCGTTGGTGAGGGCGAACTGGCCGTGGTACGACTGGGTGGGGATTCGGCCCCTCTGCACGGCTGCAACGTGGAAACAAACATTTGAAGAGAGAAGGTGAGTCATCGGAGCTGCAGAGCATTAGAGATGTGATATGTGAGGTCACGAACCACTTATAAATACGTCGACACTAATACCATGGAACAACAACATTCACGTAGGCTCCTTTTTTTTAAAACTATATATATTAACTATATATATAACTATATTTTCGTAAAACCCAAAAGTAATTTTTTTGTAACCTTAAACTGGCTGCGGCTTCTAAAATAACTTAGCTTGGCCGTAATTTTTCCTTTGATTATCATTATTCCTGCGTAATTTTAAAAAAAACAGCGGTGTCCCTGTGCTACGGTCTTGACAGAAATGTCTGATTTAGCTAAACTGAGTTTATTTGTCGTCCCACAGCGATTTCTTAAGCGTTTTAACAGTTTTAACGCCGTTCAATGTCAATTTAAAACGCTCTGGGGCCGTTATAGCCAGCCAGCAGGAATTATGAGGACACACACACACACACACACACACACACACACACACACACACACACACAAAGGGTGTTGATGGATTATCCAAAACGTCGGGCGGTCTGGCGGGTGGCACTGAAACGTCACACGTGCAACGGCATAACAGCTGAAATTATAATTGTGACTCGTCCAATTTTAACTTGTAAGTTTTAAGCAGCTCTGTTCCTTCATTTTCCTCTGCGCAACTGCTGCAAATAACAGAGAGAAAACCTAGGTTAGCAGACATGCTACAGGATGCTAATGGGGTGGACGGGGTGGACGGGGCAGGGGGAACTAATCTGTGGAACGTCATTGGGCAGATGTGGTGCTGAATTATAGAGCACGCCAAGGCAGTGAAAATAACCTTAAAACGTCACCGACTTAACGAAAACCAGCACCGATACCACAACAACAACAACTTACAAAACCAAAAATATAACACACTGCACCAGAATTAGTGAGGTGTAAACACTTTCAGTGTTTGTTTTTTGTTTTGTTTTGTTTTGTTTTGTTTTTTTTAAGTGACGCTTTAGAGAGTGAAACTCAACATCCTAGAAAAAAAAAAAACACACACACACACACACACACACACACACACACACACACACAGGGGTTAGGATGGGGATGGCATGGCGGGCGCGTACCTTCCCTCCTCATGCCGACTTTGAGGCATTTCTTGAGGCGACAGTACTGGCACTGGTTGCGGTGGTGCTGGTCCACGGGACAGTTCCTGTTGGCCCTGCACGAGTAGCTCAGGTTCCTCCTCACGCTGCGCTTGAAGAAGCTCTTGCAGCCCTCGCAGGTGAACTGTCCGTAGTGCTTCCCGCTCGACTTGTCCCCGCACACGATGCACTCGATGTGCTGGGACTGGTGTTTGTCCATGGACGACGACGAGGACGAGGAGGAGGATGAGGAAGAGGAGGTGGAGGAGGCGATGGTGTTGCCGTTGGTGGCGGCGCCGGTGGTGGTGCTGGAGGGGTTGGGCGGCGGCGGTGGCCCCTGCTGGGCCGCCGTCACCACCGCCGCTGCTCCGGGCGGTGGTATTTCCACCGCTGCGTTCATGTGTCCCGTTAACTGTCCGGGCAGTGGTAGAGTTGGCAGCTGGGGCAGCGGCGAGGACAGGGTCCCCTGGGTGTCCCCGACCCCCTCAGTGTTTCTCCACGCCACCATCGCCATGTCGACCGTCTCCCAAAAGTTTGCACAGCTGCGCAACTTCACGCTTTAAATTGATGCAAGCGACTTGTTTGCGTGAAGCATGAACTCACATGAAGGGAAACCGTGGCATCGTTTGTTGTCGATAAACACAACGTGCCAGCGGTTTATAGCAGAGCCTAGAATATGCAAAAATGAAACGTAGAATAAAAGCAACGTGCGCTGTGTTACCCAGATGCCGATGAAAATCTTCCGTCACCGAAACATCCACAGAGAGTGAGAGAGGGGTGAGGAGGGCAACCGAGTCCGCGAAATCCACGGTGGAACGCTGCTTATTCCAAAAATAAATAAAATAATAATAATAATAACAAAAAAATAATACAAAACGCACTCGGTCGGATCCTTCTATCTTGTGTCCAAGCGTTTAGAAACTGAACAGATCTTTCGCACCGAGCTCTCCAGATGCTCCCTGCGCTCCCAACCAGCCGCAAGTTACAATAGAAAAGACAGCGGAGGTGGAGGAGAGGGACAGGCAGAGGGGCTGATGGATGATTTTTATGATGCTTCGCTCCGGGACGGAGGAGGAGGAGAGTGTTGCGTCCAGCGTCACGGGATGTGACTCGGTGACGTCGCCATGGAGGGGGCGGGGTTAAATCTGCTCGTGGAGCTGGAGTGAGAGGAGGGGGGATTACTGTTGATGCATGGTAAAACAAGGGCAAGTCCAACCCCCTACGTCCCCCCTCCTACCACCACCACCTCCCGTGTTACTCTTTTATCCAGAATTTTGTTATTGTATGTGAACATACATTTAATGCAGCAAATGCTATCGAGCCCTTTTCTCATTTTCTATAGTGCTGAAATACAAGATGAGGAGAGAACAGGCCGGTCTTGTGTTAGGGGTCCGCAGAAAAGCAGCAGATGTTATCTGCAGCAATTTGATGCCACCTAGTGTCATCGCTTAATTACGCAGGTAAGCGCAGATTGAGCCGAAATCTCTGAGTTGAAGGAAATTTATTGAATTAGTTTTGATTGAACTGTTTTTCATTTATGAAACACTTTCCCTACCGTCTTTTTATTTATTTTTTATTTTTTTTTTGCAGTTCTCACCCTGCATGCGTGATGGGTCTGTTTGTGTACATTTATTATCTTGCCTGATATTGTCTCCAACGTAATGTGTGTTTTTGTAACACAACAATGAGAAATTTGTTTTACCATCATACAATATATAATATATACAATATCATCTAATTGCCCTTTTAAATGCAAAGGTCAAAGATGGGTGTTTGTCTTACAATACAATTATTGTATTTTTATCTCCAAATGAAAAGTCTGCTCAAACAATCAGTTTGGTAGTCATCGGTCATCAAACTCAGTGCCTTCAAATTGAACTTAAGTATAAAAAAATGGAAGTGTTTTACGAAGAAATGTTTTTTGTTTTTTGTTTTTTGTTTTTTTTAATATATCATAGGATACCTCATCTCTAAACATCATATGTTCACTATATGTTTAGGGGATGTCAGTTACTCATGTTCACCCAGATGATTCAGACATTTTATTTTTTTCAAAAACATACAAGTTGTCTTTTGGTTGTGCTTACATTGTGTTATTGCACCAGCATCACAAACTCTATGCTACAATGTCATGTTCAGATCAAATGATCACATAATGGTGCTCGTGGGGACTCTTTGTAGTCGTCATTGCTATGTAGAGATGCATGCACTGTTAACTCAGGATTCACTTGCAGCATTCCAGTAGCTCAGTGTGTTGTTATGCTCCGTACTGACACATCTCAAATTAAACAAGCTCTGCTCTGCAAGCTCACAACACAGATGGCACACATTCAAAAAAAGTCAGCAAGGTCAAGGCCAAAGTGTTTACCGCACTGTGCGGCGGTGGAGGACTTCACATCTCCCTTGATAATGTGACCTTGTCAGATATTTTTGGGTTAAAAGATTAGAAATCCCTTCTTTTATTAGGTGAGCTGGTGATCTCTACAACACATCACACAGATATTTGGAAGCTCGCCAGTTAAAGTGTGTGAAAGAATGAGCAGGACAGACCAGCTGTGCTGCATGAGAGACTGTTTACTGAGCAGTTGGAGACAGCACCCAGTTGCTGCCCTGCAAGTGGCAACATAAACATGAAGTGTCCATTTCCACTACTGGCATTTGCAGCGTTAGATTCAGTTTCATTTCAATGGCCAAAGATGTCCTCCAGTAAAGATACTTTACTGCCGAGTAACTGTCTCTCACCTACTAGACAAAGTGTAGTGGCTCAGGTCTTAGCATTTAAAGTAATCGGGTGCGGTGTAAGCCCATTATGCTAATTAGATTAATGATTGTCATCTAAGTCAAAGTATACTAACAATATATTGGTCACAGGCAGGTCAAGATGCTTGCAAAATATTGTCATTTCAAATACCAGCACCGCGATGCAATGCAAGTTATTAGAGCTTTATTGGTCTGAGGCTTGGATCATGTGTGTAATGTTGTTTTTAAAGACAACATTAAATCCACAAGTACAGTTATGCCACAAGTGCAGTTATACCCCTATAGTTAAAGTGACTCAGTGTGTAATAAAATTAAGAACAGTTTCAGCAACAAAACTCTTCTTACTAGTTTTTGTTGTGGCAGCAGCAACAGCAGCAGTAGCAGTAGTAATAGTACGACAGTATAAAAGACTTTTTATTGCAAAAACGAAAAATACATTATTCTAGTTAAAATTTCTAAACAGTTTATTATCTATTACCTTGTTTGTGACAACAGATGCTGCAGAGTAAACAAAGAAGATAGATTGTGACTGTAGTGTTTATGCTTTGGTAGCCATTGGGACAAAGCTGAAACCACTTAGGCCGCTAAGCAGGGTCAAACCCTGGGCAGAGAGCAACAATAACTTGTCACTTAGATTAGTGCACCTTAGCCACTACTTCACCTGTGACCGCTCTACGCCTTTCACCTTTCATTAATCCCAGATCGCTGACCTTCGACTTTTTCAGGGTTGCTGCTGCATTACTCATGAGCTACACTTTACACTTGAGAGGCACATTGTGGCTCCTGTCAGTGTGCCACGATAACGTACCACCAGTGATATATACCTGGACTTGAGCAGAATCATTGCTGTGGTGATCTTCATTACACTCTGCACTGAGTCCAACTTAACCTCTGACCTCACTCCACCAAGAATTTATCTGCCACAAGATTAACCCATAATGATGAGTAAATACTCCAATTGTACCCTAAACCCAACCCCGTATTGAAAATTGATGGTTGCATGGTTTCAATAATTATCTGGTTCTTGATTGTTTTCAAGAAGTTTCCTTGTCCTTGTTGTCTGGCCACGACACGGAGGTGATGCTGGGTTGTTGTGAGGATCTTACTGTTCAGGCGGCTTGTTAAAGGCCACAACGGTCATAGACGGTTGCACACTCATCTGGATGGCAGCTCATCTCCTAGTGCTTCTGGTCATCTTGGTCATCGTCGAACTCAGTTGGAGAAAATGACCAGCATTCAGAGAGGCTGACACTTTGTGTCTGGGTTTCTTGGATGACAAAAAAAAACTAAGACGCGCAAGAGAAATTTAATAATGATCTGTGGAATACAAATAATCTGCCAATTTCTTCAAAATTCCTTTGCCCTTTCCACTTTTTTTTTCAACCAAAGCAGATCCTCCTTTTGTCCTTCACAGCAACATATTTCCTCCAAGAACATGGTTTTACATTTTGATTGATCATGTATTTGTTATCTATTCATCAAGGGCAGAATCATCATGGCAGTCTGACAGGCCACTCGAGTGCTTAGTTAATTATGCGCAGCAGTGTCAGGAAAAGAGGACGGTCTTGTGTTTGGACACAGCTGGGCTTTCTCCTCCTCAGACCGGTTCCAAACGAGCAGCTGAAACCTCACTGTGCTTCTGGAGCTACTTGGCACCATGGGTAATTAGTGTGATGAATGCTTTCGGGGAACAAATAGTGGCAGTCGCCTGTCTTGTTCAACGTGTGGCTGTGCTGTTGTGGCTCAGGGGCTTCCAGCTCATCAGGGTAATGGATGATTCCGCAGCAGGGCCAATCCCTCTATCCCTCTTTTAAGCATGAAACACAGACTTAACTCTGGATGCTGACAATCTTACTTCCCAGAATGCATTAACGGTCATTATGGATGTCAAGTGCATATTTGTTTTATTGATAAGCAATAAAGCCTTTAAACGAGGGCCTTTTTAGAGGAGAGGGATGACTTGACCCATTATTGCATGTATGTTTATTTTTTTTGTGTGTCTCCCCACACAACCAATCATAGTTGTGCATACAAAGATATGCAAACGTCTTCATACTGTCCCTCAGTGGGATTCCTTTCCATGTAGAGCCGCTTCAGCTGAAATGATGGATCACATTATTAGATTAGAGCAGAACCGGCACAGCCAGCAACTGGATTTGCAATTCACAACCTTTTTTTCTCTCTGTGTAAACCTCTTCTGCATGGAGGGGATAATTGGGCCGCTGTCACTGAGCCAGTGATTGTTGTCTTAACAATCCTCTGAAGCTCGCAATAAATCAGGCCAGCTGTTAGAAACACGTCCGAAGACAAGACATTAGTCAAATATGCAGAATGATCCTTTTGCATACAATGTAAAGGAGAATAAATCATTTATTTGTGTTGCGTGACTTGACACGACATCCTGATTTATTCCAACAAATGAAGGGCATATGGTGATTTTGTCGTCTGGATGGACCCGAGGGCAGTGGAAGCCACGAAGGTCTGGCTCTTTGTGCTTTCATGTCAGCTTGAGCTAATGGCCCATGCTTACTCTGTGCCTCAACTTTTCAACCCACTGTGGCAGTGAATAATATGCCACGCACACGGCTGAGTTCTCCGCCATGTCATCCATGTAGCAAAAGCCGAATGGGTTGACAGCCACAGGCAGGTAATCCATAGCTGTATCAGTAAAGAAAGAAGCACAAGTTCAGTGAAATGTTTCGATAGCAGCCAGACCCATGGCTAACAGAGCGTGAAAGACTGGCAGGGTCACTAAAAGGTTATTCCTGGGTCCAGGAGGTGAGACTTTGGGGATGTGGACACGTCAGACCAGCAGAGTCCTCAGGTCAATGTGAAGACAAGTGGAAGACACATCTCTCTGTCAGCACGCAGAGCCTGCACGGGTTCAGGCTTTTGCCATGGAGTCCCAAGTCATTGAGTCAATAGCCAAGGAGCATGACACAACCTCTCACAGTCACTCTGCATCAAGCGGAACACGGAATGGCATGCTTTCCATTTCACTGCACCTTGGTCCTGGCAAGACCCCGTCTGCGCTCGAGAGACGGGGAAACTCTCGTCCTTGGCTCCCGCATCCAAGCAACGCGGCAACCTGGCCTCTCACACATACACGGTTCCTTCACAGCCGTGGTACAAGGTGATCCACGGGTCAATCCATAACCCCGGCTATTATCCCTTCTGGCTGTTGTTGCACAGCGGGGAGACCCTTGGATTACCGGTGGGCTCGGATGACTGGAAATGAAATCATGGCTCAACAGAAGCACATTCACATTTAACTGATGTCAGGATTTATCTTCCTCTGTCTGTTAGGTATGAGAAGAAAATAAATGTTGACCTTTCTCTTTAACTCGCCAAGCATAAACAAAATTAATACCGACCTTGAACATGGGTTTGGCTCACCTTGTCCAATAATAAGCTACGACTGCTGACTGCTGACTGCTTTTGTAGAAAACAAAAAAAATAAAGAAACCTTTATGTGTTTTCATGTCAATATCAATACAATGGTTGACAGCTAATTTCCTGTGGATGATATATCCATCACATTTTGATTGACGACTCACATCAGATGCAAATGACGTATTGATGACATGAAAACACATAAAGGTTTTGAAGTTTATTTTTGTTTTCTACATTTACATAGCAGTCAGGCGTATGTAGTGTAGCTTATTACGGTCACATACAGCAACCATGTCCCAAGCAACATTTCCTAATTAATTTGGCTGTATGTATTTGTAAAAAAAGAAAGATCAATGCTCCAGCAGAAGTGTCATAAAACTTTTTGCATACTGTAGCTCAGCATGTAAGAAAACTGTGGATGCTGCAGAGAATGGTTAAATTCTTATGACAAGCAGAGTTGCACCTCTTGAATTTCAAAACGCAAACTCAGCCATTACTGGTCTTGAACCACCGACATTGTGATTTCAGAGCTCTTTCTCTCATGCAGTGAGCTATTGAGCTGCTCCTGAAACCCTTCAAGGACCTTTTGGTGTGGAGTTCACAGGTTCTCCTCATATTTGCACTGGTTTCCTACCACCATTGTTCACAAACATGTTACCTACTGAGAACAGGTTGGCAATAGGCAAAAGCTGGGTAGAGTTGGCAAATTGAAAATAACAACCTACTATAGGTTAATATAGTATATTAACCTATCGTATATAATATATCTTTAGACCTGTTTAAATATAGTTGCTTTTTACCTCCATGGCCTTTCAAGCTTACAAGGTAGATAGCTCAGTGGGTTGAACCTCTGACTATGATCCTGGAGATGTGGGTTCAAATCCAGGTAGATACGATCTCCCAGCTCTTTTCATTTAAAGCTCTCATCTCTGTGAGTTTTGGGTTGATCAGAGTCAAAAAACAATGATTTGGTCTTAAAAAAAATTACAGTATTGTCTGACTTTTTTCCATTTTTATACAAGTTGAGATTTTATGCTTATTCCTCATTTTACATGCAGAACTATGTGTTGTGGTTTCATCTCCAGGAGTAAAAGTAAAAAATCTTACCCTGGTCTCTTACGTTGACCCCCACCCTCCAAAAAAAAAAAAAACCCCTCATTTTAAAGTCTGATACTTTTCATCTAAGTTTGGATATGTTGAGATTTTGACTTTATTTAATGTCATTCTTTGTACATAGACAGTAACTTGCATATATACCTCATTTGGTTTTCATAGATGCAGAGTGTTTAGCTCAGTGGGTTAGACGCATGACTCTGGAGTGGAAAACTAGGGTTCGAATCTTGGTTCCTCCCAAGGCAGCCTTGACTTAAAAATGACCATAAAGTATCTTTAGGCTTGTTAAAATATTGTTGCGTATTTACCTCCATGGCCTTCAGGCCTACAAGGTAGATAGCTCAGTGGGTTAAACCTCTGACTGTGGTCCTGGAGATGTGGGTTCAAATCCAGGTAGATACGATCTCCCAGCTCTTTCCATTCAAAGCTGTCATCCCTGTTAGTTTGGGATTCTTGCAAGTTTGTAGCATATATGCAACAACTTTTCAGGCCATTTGTAGTAAGAGCTAAAAACAATTAACTAATTAAACAAACAGACAAACAAACTGCATCAAGAATTAGGTCCAAATATTTTTTGTTTAGAACAAAAATAGATTTAATGTATTCACATTAAACATACAATCATATAATCCATTCCAAGAAATGTACAGAACATAAAGGTTTTAAATATAAATTCATATGATGTAAAGAAAAAAGAGATAAGCAATAGAATGTATTTAAATAGCTAAAGAAATGCTTTGAAAATATAGGCGATATTTTTCCCAGTCAATGCCCCCCAGGTCCCATTTTTAACAAGGGTCCTCCTGCAAAGAGCCAGGAAATTAACACATTAAATACCAACCTGCATCGACTGCTCTAAAACCATCACTAACATTGTTAGTAGAAGCTTTCACTTTAATCAAAGGCAACATGCTGCCGAAAGGCCCAAACCAAAGGTTTTTTTTTTGCTAGATATGAAGAGTTTGCTTACCAAGGGGATATCCATTCAAAAATAACAAAGGGAGGCAATTAAATAGCAAAAACTCTTAACTCTGTCTATTACTGGGACCATGCTCAGTCCCAAAATGTCACATTTTGGCAGCAAACTCATCATATTTCACTACCTCCGACATTGAATGGACTATAATAAAAATCAACCTGTGGTTATCACAAGGCATAGTCTAAAAAAGACAGAAATGACATCAAATAAAATGAAACAAAATATAAAAACGAAAAAACATTAATACTCTTTATTTTCTTATCACAAGGCAAAACAGTCCTGCCGCTGCAGGTGAACACTGGCCAGCTTGTTAGACATACCCAGAATATGTTGACTTCTTCTTAGCGAGTGCTGAATGTAACAGTGCACGGGTTGATATGGATCAACAAAGACTCCCAACAGAAAGTCTCGGAGTAGAGCTTTAATATCCAGGCACAGGTGCAGGACAGCTATCAGTGAAGTCTGCCTCTGGTTTTCTACAGTCAACATTTCTGTACAATGTCAGGCTACGGCTTAACAACTATGTCACTGATTTCAAGCAGTGTTGTTTACTTATTTATTTATTTTTCTACTGAAACCAGAGCAACACATAGTTATCAGCTTTACCACTGATGAAAAGAGATATTAATCTAAATGAATCAATACCTTCACTAGTAGAAAAGTCCTACATTTTTAACAGTTATTACATCCTAAAAAGACAGTTTTCTAGACCCATACACGACATGTTTCTAGGCAATATGTTTTCCGGGACTCTGATATGGTGCTAGTCAGTGGAGGGATCTCACAGAAAGGCTACATACAGCTGGAGTAACTGCTCTGAGCTCTAGTGTGGTGAGACATTAGTCCTCTGCAGGATGTTACAGAACACTTGCACGGTGTTACTGGCACTTGTTTGGCACTAGTACATACAGAGGGGTCAGCACTACAACACTCTGGACTCAACAGTTATCGAAGACAGCATCCCCTGACGGAGTTTGCTCAAGTAGAGGTTGGTGGTCAGTTGGTAAATGCAACATGTCAGGTAACATCTCTACAGCTCTACATACAGCCGTCTTGAATGTCCCTCTCAAATGATTCAGCTGACAACACACAAACTATTCCCTCAAAAATACAACATCCCCAAATTAGTTCTGGTCTGGTTGGTAATTTCTCTTGGTTAAACATAGGTCCATTTGCTAAGTGCTAAACATTCGCCATCCTATAAAATGCACTCTTTTGTATTGTGATGCTTCGGCACCATCAGTGTATACAGCCTAGCAGGTCCAAAGCAATTTTTTTCTTCTTTTTTTAACAGTTAAAACACACAATGAACTGAAAATAAAGTTGGATCATAGAAGTTGCTTTGGATGATTCCAAATCACATTTTAGGAAAAAAAATGCACTTTAAGAAAATACATAAAGTCACACACAAACATTGATGCTTCCTTTATCTATGTAAAGGAGTTTCAAGGTGCTATTTGCTTGATTCAACACAAACCTAATAAACTAGGGCTACGGTTTGGTAATAAAATCCATCAAAGCTTCTTTAAAACAAAAAAAAACCCCACATAGGTCTTTTTTTTTTTTGGAAAGAAACAAAAACCAAGTGTCAAAAAGAGCAGTGTAGTTGAGTCGAGTCTTTTTGAGGGGTTAGGCTCAACATGTTCCTGCTAACCCGTCCCGATGGGTTGCGTTTAAACAGAGAATGTTAATACGTGAGCCTTTGAGGTGTTCAGAGCTTTTTTCTCTTGGCTCCACCTTCATGTTAACAAGAGAGCATCCTGTGAGAGTACAGGAAATATATTTCCTTTAATGTATAACTAGTCTTTCAAGTCCCACCTCCAAACAAATGAAATCTGTTGCGATGATAGCAGAGGCTGGACTAAGGTCCATATTTTTGATGCAAAACACATTAAATACTTATAAAGTAACAAGAAATAATATTTTCTCCTTTTACAAAAAAAAAAAAAAATCAGAATCCCATAGAATTCTAACGGAAAAATAATCTGGGGAAAACACATCTTTGTTCAGACACTGTGCTGTGGCATGAGTGATGAAGACTCAGCTGACAACACTGGGATCACAATGCAGTATGCATTATAAAGCTTTACAGTGGTCCAATATAAGGTATAGGGGGCATTCGAGTAGCCATATTTAACCATTTAGGTGATTGTTAATCCTCCGACTGTCTGCAGCCTAATGACCTTTGCTAGTAATTCAATTTTAATGACGGCATGCAAGAGCAGCATGCTTTCAAAGAAACTAAATCTGCTTTGGACACTGTGCGTCATGCTATTGTCTGCCGGCAGCTGAACCACAGCAACAACACTGTGCTTGTGCCGGAACTTCATTGGACTCAGGTGCTTCCTCATGCTTTGCGGTTGATACTCCACCTGTTTCAGCACTATTTTAAACACAAGTTCTCAACCCGGGCCCAATAACCAGACCCGTTACTGAACACTTGGATACTGGTCATTGCAAAGGCCCTCCAATTAGACACACCACTAGATGAAGCAATAGTTATGCATTTTTCATTGTGTTATTCATGTACATACAGTCATAGTGGTGCGGCAAGTTGCGTTGAAATAACAGAGTCAAATCGGTGGAGAGGCATCAGGATTCTACCACACATCCAACATTTTGAAAATTCAGCCATTCAGCTGCTGTGTCTCTTTTTGTAGCCCGCTCTTTTTAATGTTACTTTTCATTTAGGATTTCTCTGCATCTGCCGAATAAAATAGATCTTTGAAGTGTCAAGGTGAAACGTATTAATGTTGCTCCAAAATGGAAAATTAGACGCAGAATCTCATGCAGCATTCATAACTAACGTAAATCCCACGCTATGAAAAGGGATTACCGTTACTTCCTGGCTTGACAATCACATACTAGATAAAACATTATACTTTCCAATACAATTTATTTATCTTATTTATACTCTATTTCTACCTTACGGGTCTTGAATTTAATATTAAATTCAGTCCCGCCTTTTACCACCAAGCTTTATTTATTATTTGTTATAATGGTGATATTATTACCAGCTATTATACTTTGTATTCATTCTATTTCTGAACTAAAACTGTCTTTTTCGCCCTAAGTACAATCTCCCCTTATTACAAGACTTTTTTGTATTAAAGCCAGGTAACCACTTACTGTTCACTTTAAACATGAGTAAAAGAATTACCTTTTGTGTTCTTCACATCTGGAAAAGTGCTCAGGCCATGAACCTGTAGATCTATCACGACATAGTTAGTATCATCTCAAGATAAACTGCCATATGACCACTGAGTCTATCTGATATTTTCACCTGAGTAGTACTTCCTTATGGTACGCAAAATAAATAGTTTCATAAAGCTTATAATAAGCCAAATTCCAGACCTTCACCTCGGACAGACATTTGGGCCTCATAAGGAACCTGGCACGCAAACCTTCAATGTCAACTTAACCACTGATGAAGCTGAAATTAAGGTCAGGCCCCCTCCAGTTACTAGATTTTAAAAAATAAATATGATCCAGTTAATGCTTGTTGCCAAAATGGAGGGAAGTGAGTTATTGGGCAGCTTGTCATGCGACTTCACTTTGTCAGATTTCTATGATGAAGACATTACTGAGAATTATTCGTCCGAGCTGAGATACGGCGAAAGAAATGTGAAATATCAGATCAGCTGCACATAACAAAACACAGCGCTAGTTCTCACCAAGAACCAGCACTATAAAACTGACTCCATATTGTCGCACATCTCCTGGTCCTCCAGGTTGTATATGAACTTGGTCCTGTTGGCTGGGTTCTGCGTGATCTCCTTGCCCAGATTGTCCAGAGTCACATTGGAAGAGAAGAGTTCAGTTGGCGTGAGGTAGCCCTCGCCGTTCTTGATGTACTTCCTGTAGTTCTTCCTCAGACAGTGCCACGTGGTGGTGTACAGCACGAAGGCTGACGACTTGAGCACGATGGCGATGCTGACGTACAGATGCCTGTAGGCCACGTTGTCGTACAGCATGCAGGCGCCTTTCTCGCCACACACGGTGCTCCAGAACAGACAGGTGGAGTCGATGCCCATGCCAAAGATCAGAGGGGGAGGGATGAAACCTGCAGCGTGAGGGGATTGGTGACAGACAGCAGGTCAGGGGGCCAAAAAGCAAACCCGATTGAGTTCACGTTGCCTCTGTATCGGCACAGACAGAGTGGTGAAGTTTGATCTCAGCTAAGGTGACGTTAACATCACAGAGGAGAACCACAAGGCAACAGAGGAGGAAAGCCACGGGCACGAAAACTGTGGCTGCCTTTGTAGGGCAGGAAAGAAACTTTTTTTCATGTTCAGAGATAGCAAGGTTTCACTGTAGATATGAAAGATCACCTACCTATCAACCTCAAGAGGAGGAAGAGAACTCCAAGGGCATAGGACTTAAGCTCTGGACTCACAGTTCTGAAAGCAGAGAGAGCAGAAGGCCACGATGAACACTTTGTGGATTTATTTCCAGTTAATCACTCAGTGTATCATCTCTATTAATATTAGAATTGATTGAAACTCCCTAACTGTTGTTGGACATTTTTTTTTAGTGGTAGTAACTTTGTAAGCAGCAGTTTGAGATTGTAGAAACAACACTGAAGGTCACCAAGCTGCAATGCAATGAATCTGGAGGTTAACGCTAATCAAGCATTTTGTTGAGTGTGGTGAGAATGAAACAAGCTGACCTTCGAACCAGTGAGCTTCATAGAAAACGTTCCTTGTTGTGCTAAATGAGCAGTTTTCTTTTTGTGAAGCAATGAAAGATGAACAGCAGCATATCTACAGGGTAAAATACTTGTCAAGGTACAAAGGGGGAGTTTCTGTGGTGTAACTAATCTCTACAACAACCAGTTGTCCGCTTGTCTACCATCAAAACAAAAAATATTTTTCGACCTTTCTTTCAAATTTGGGTTAAAATCAACAAACCAAATATCAAATAGCACATTTAGCAGTTTTATTTTGTTTTATTTGATATTTTAAAGATATATGCGAGGTAGCATCAGTGTCTCATGCGCATTACAAGTGTCCTGAGGAAGATTAGCTCCATAATCACACTGTGTTTTGTCTTTGGTTTGTTTTATTTTTAACCTCCAAGTCTTCTATGCCTTATTGGTGGTCTGTCACCTTGAGTTGAAATTAATTTGTCACTACTGTTTCATCATTATTGTACATAATACATAATAAAAATCATTTAATAGAAATTAAATCAACTCCCTTCAACACAAAGTAAAAATTATTTTTAAAAATATAAATTAAACCGTGGTGATAGCAGAAGTAACCCAAGTGAAAGCCTTGCCCTCACCCACTAGTGTCAATAGCTCCCTCTTCTGGGCAGCCGATGTAGGTCTACTTGCCTGATAAGGATGATGACGGAGGGAGTCTGGGCCATGGCTCCAATCATGCTGCACACACAGATAACACACAGGAAGGTGAGGAAGGCCTCCTGACAGCCCGGACTGGGACATTTTCCAGGCAAAGCCACAGCCTCCTCGCTGTTGCTGGATATACACGCACAGCTGCTCAGGTTCTGGCAACAAACAAAAAAAAGAGAGGGAATGACATTCAGTCTCGTTATCCTGCTGCGGTTAATTGAATCGAATCATCCACGCGTTTGTCTGAGTGTCATGGCAGCCTTGATGCATCCTGCGCCTTCACTCACTGGTTTGGTGCAGCCAGCAAAGCAGGCAGAGAGGTAGGTGACTCCGTTGGAGCCACAGACGGGACTCACTGATGCTGTGTAGCAGTTACAGTTACTGATGCACATGGGCTCAGGCCGCTGCCAAGACTGCAGTGTCCTAGGGAGGAAGTCAAAGGTCACGTTACAGGAAGAGAATATATTTGGTGTTTGTCCTCATTGCTGCTTAGATCCACTCTTCCACGTGTTCCACTGTTGCTAATGAACTGAAAAACAGGAAAGATTTTACCCAAAATGTATCAGTGACGTAAAAATGAATTATAAGGAATTCTGTATTGATGATCAATTCTTTTTTAATAGAGAATTTTGTTAGTTATTAATTATTTATACTTACATAATTAGTCATTAATTAATACTGATAATAGCCTTTATCGTTAATGATAATTATTAGGAATTATGTATTGCAAATGGCAAAAAGATCAGACTAAACAAGTTTCTGGTTTGTATTAAACAATATAGGCCTAAGCATGTGTTTTACATTAAGGTTTGGGACAAAACTAAGATGATTACTAACTAGCACATTTGCTATTATTATTATTTTTCTATTGCCATTATTATTATAACCCATTATATTGACGGTCATTCCAGTTGTATCTACGCTGACAACAACCATCAGGAAAGCAACTGAACTCAAAGCACGCTTCTCAAAGGCAAATATCCTACACCACCTAAGGTTACGCTGGATGGGAAAATACTGAACAGACTCCTCGATCGAGGGTGAATGTTTCCTGGCTTACTCGTTACTGTAGGCGACCGTGACCCCCGCTACAGGTCCGGTGTCACAGCCCAAGAAGAGAAACGAGACGTAGCAGGCTGTGGACACCAGGTTGACCAGCATGGCCATTCGGACGGCACCCAGAGCTGACAGGTTGAGCTTCTTCACCAGCAGGCCCCCGAGGAAGATTCCCAGACAGGCACAGGGGATGGCTGTCATGCCTGCACAGGAGCAGACAAAGGTGTTGCTCTAGCATCACTCCAAGGCACAGCACTCCAGCATTGTGTCCTTATCCATCAGTACTCTCTCGGTTTCCACTCTTTACATCAAGTCAGACCAGTGAATACATTGCACCGTTGCTTTCACTGTCAGTGGTGAACGTTAACAGCATGAAGAGAAACTGCACGAAGCCTTTTTGTTTGCAAAAACGGATTTAACAATACAAAAATGTATTAAAAAATAATAATAGTAATAATGCATTTTTAATTTATTTTATTTTTCCTTAATTCTGCAATTACTACCTGTCTAAACTAAACTGTTTCAGGGATCTTGATGGACCTACCTAGCAGCTGATTGGCTGAGGATGTGGTGAGGTTAAACTGCTGCTCCAGGTACTTTCCCAAGAAAGCAGCAAAACCAGCAACCACAGCGATCTCCATGCAGGCTGCCAGTGTGATGCAGCTAAACACTGGATTAGAGAGAAGGTGCCTGGTAACCCTGGGGATGACTGGGTTGGTGGAGAATATGCATAGAAAAAAACAAGAAATAAACAGTTCAATTAATTAATCTAACATTTCTATCTTGTTAATAAGGCATTTTACTTCATTTGCATTTTCCATTTGACTTTTATCTCACCTCTCAGGTGCTGACAGACTGAAAGTCCGCTGTTGATGTCAAAGCCGTGGATGGCTGATTTGGGTTTGGTTCCTTGGTACTCCATACTGAGGGAGGTAGGCAACATGGCCTGCTCACTCTCCGCTCCGACATCCATGTCCTGTTCGTCCAGCGCCTGGGGGAAACCAAACATGAAGAGGGCCGACAGGAAGAGTAAGGCACCGCAGAGGAGGAAGCCGCCCCACCACGCCCCAATCCAGCGAGGGTCATCTGGCGTGATGTCCAGCGTAGCTGGGGAAGAAAGAAAGAAATGGTAGGCAAGTTGCAAGTAAAGTGGGCTGCAGGAAAAGTTGAATTTGGCTACAGTAATCTATGTAATATCTTAAAATTCCATCATCATGAAAACAAAAGTGTCATTACTGTCTTAAAAAAAAGACAGATGTGTAAAATGTTTGGACTCACTGGTGTCAATGAAGACAGCATCAACGTAGACTTTGGTACAGACAGAACCCAAGATGAAGCCACAGGCAGGGCCGAACACTAACGTTGAAAATAAAATTCCTGCAAGACAGACAAGAGAAAGGTCACCTCAAAGCTGAGAACATTATATGAGCCATTAATTACAATCAAGTGAAATGAGGTACACACTGTTGCAGCGCACCTGCTGAGACCAGTTGTGGGGCATTCACTAAAACATGATGCTAATCAACAATTGTATTTTCTCAGATATCCAGCAGAGGGAGGCATTACATCAGAACTGCTACCTGAGCACTGGCTCCACATCTGGTAACTGAACCCTGTCTAACCAATGGACGACTGAATCTAACCCATTCTATTACTTTCGCACGTTTTCTATTTAAACATTTCATTTAAACAAAGAGGTATAGTATTTTATGTTTCCTTATGTTGATTTGTATTCACAGCATTTGCAAAATCGTAATCCTCGGCTTGCACGCGATCCTTCACGGTGTGTGATTAAGATTGTCTTGCAGGCTTATAAACATAGGAGAGATGTTTATTTAACCCTCCCTCAATCCTCCCCCTCCCCCATCTCCCTCCTTGAAATAAGAGAAAACTACTGGATTTGTCACAGAAATTGTCAGGGCAGAAGCTGTGCGGGCGTGAGTATCTGCAACCCAGTTAACGGTGCTGGTGGCCTCTGTAACCATAGACGTGAGCTCCATTAGGCTGACCGAGAGTAACCGAGCACAGAGAGAGAGAGAGAGAGAGAGAGAGAGAGAGAGAGAGAGAGAGAGAGAGAGAGAGAGAGAGAGAGAGAGAGAGCTGCTCGTCCTCTTCACGGAGGGATGTACTGATTGCTGCTGTTTGTCACTGCTGCTGGGTGAAAGATGGCTCCTCTTTTCCAATCAATGTCCAACCACAGTCGATATTGACCTGAGAGAATTGTTTCCATATTCATGATGAGAAAATGTAATTTACATAGTCAGCCGAGTGTTCCTCTGGATTTTGAATATAATTCGTTAAGGGACTGTGGCCAGGAGACTCGCTAGCGGGACTCGGGTCAATCTTGTACGTCCACTTGAAATTGAGAAGCGACAGACGTCCTGGACCTGCAGTTGATTCTGCGTTTCAAACGAACTGGTGAAAGCAAAAGTCTGAGGCCCGTGTTCAGTGAGCGTTCGCTGGTTAAAAAGTTCTGACTGCGGGGAGACAGAGAAAGAGAGCTTGACATTTGAGGTCAGTTGCACAATGTCATGGAATCCAAAAGGAAGGAATCTACTAACACTTCGAGGAGGATCACAGAAGACAGCTGGAGTGAATAATCTGACAACAATTTTCCGAGTGGAAAAAAAGGCCTCCACAACATCCAGCCAGCCCAGTAAACAAATGTGGGCGTGTCATCAAAGCTTTCTCTCTTATTACTTTCAATACACGGGATTCATACCATTTGCATGGTGGGAAAAAAAAAAATGTTTACTCGTGAAACCAGAAAGGTGCAGAATGCAAATGAACAGATGAAATCACCCCCCCCCAGGAAGCGAGAGGCTCGTCTAAATCCAGGGCCGTACGAGTCATCCAGCGCAGTGGATCAAGTGTTATTGGATTGTAGAGCCAGTGCAACTGGGTCACTGGTGCTTATTGATGAGGCGACTGCTGCCACAGTAAAGTCAAGTGGCCGTGATGAATTCCAGAAGCTCCGACTCTGACACCACTGAAGACGCGACGAGGCTTCATCGTCCAAATGGGTAAAATGGTGCAGCTGACCCAGTTTGAAATCTTGAAAAAATTCATATCCTGACACCTGGCGCGCAGAAAAGAGCTATTAAAAAGAACTCATTTTGAATGACAAAATCCAAATGAGGCTCATATTAAAAAAAAAGAAAAAGTGGCTGCATGCAATATCATACGCTCCACTGAACTGTGTCTCTGATACACTCGGACCAAAACTCGCCAACTCTTTGTCTGTAGTCATTTCGGCAGAGTCACTGCTGCCCGGTGCAGGGGGGGGGGGCATCCCAGTCATGTGACAGAGGTGGTGCGGGGTTAAAGCGGCGCTGACTCAACAGCCAGCCAATGGGCAAGCTCCCCATCTCCGAGCGTGCCTTCGACAAGGATCAAATCACTGACAGGCAATGGACAACGCGACCAATCCAGACAGCAGGGCCGTGATTCAAGGACGGCGGACAAACCCACACAAAGGCACACAGACACACAGCGCAGTGAATCAGTGGAAAGTATTGGCTTGCGGTCACTTTTATCTGCTGTTTTCAAACATACCACAGCCCCCATCTCACCCCCACACCCAACAACCAGCTTTTTAGTATTCCTGTGATAAGGTGAGGCCACGGAGAGCGAATTAAAATGAAACAGCTGATGAAAACAGCAGCAATACAGGCTCCTCACACTGTGAGAAAGGAAACTGAGCTCGTCCTCCTCCACAGCCGCAGCTGCTGATCAGACTTTTGTCAGCCTTGTCCTTCCCCCGAAGCCCCCCCCCCATGCCCTGCGAGACGTGACATAACACTCGCGGCGCGCAGGAGGCCAACGACTGCGGTAATGTTGGAAAAATTATGTGGAATTCATTATTTCAAAAATCAATGTGCGTGATTAAATGTTTAAAGGATCTGTTTAACCTCTGATTGCTCGTTAGAGGCAGACTGTAAATCCCTCTGGATTCATTGACTTTGCAATAATTACACTTCTGCCTCAGCATGCTTGCAGATGAAAGCTTCAGGTGCTGATTTACAGCGCAGCGGCCACGCCAAGAGTCTCACTGCAGTGTGCGGTTAGCCGGATGAGAACGAGGAGCGATAAGCTGGCGATCCTCTGAGAGAGAGACCATGGAGGTAACTGGCAGGAAACTGCACAGAACAAAGCAAGACGTTAGAGATAGAACAGATATTTTGAAAACTGCATAAACATTGAACCAGCGTGCCTCACTTTTGTTAGGTTTGCATATTGTTGTTCCCTCACTTTTATGATCCTTGATCAAATATTTCTGTTAATATATTTTTTAAAAAAAAGTAATTTTACCTTTATCACATTTTTTATATGAAAACACACCATTTATTTATCTACTACACTACCAGCCAAAGGTTTGGACACACACTTAATGGTTTTTCTTTCATTTTCATGACTATTTACATTGTAGATTGTCACTCAAGGCATCAAAACTATGAATGAACACATATATAATATGTATTAAACAAAAAGTGTCAAATAACTCCAACAAGTTTTATATTTTAGATGATCTGGAATAGCCAACCTTTATATAAAATATATGTAACCTAACATATTTAGGTATTCAACTTTTTTTCCTTTTGCCACATTAATTCACATATCTTGATTATATATTTGATGTTTTCAGTATGTATCTACGGTGTGGAAAGTAGTTTGGACTATATCTATGCAAGGAACAGACAGAAAGAGAGGGTTCAGTTTGCAGGTCAGGCCTTCTGTGTGAGGTCTGCATGTTTTCCGCCTGCCTGCGTGGGTTCTCTGCAGGTTCCCCACCATCCTCCCACATTCAAAGACAAGCACGGCAGCTTTAATTGGCTACTCTTGTCTGAGTGTGGGCGCGAATGCTTGTTTGTCGCTCCGTGTGATTGATATGCTAATAAAGTGAGGGCTGGTCCAGGGTGCTCCCTGTCTTTGGCACGGGATCCAGCACCGACCCTCAACCCTGGGTGACAGGTGACAGATGGACAGATGATTGTTGTGATAAACGGGCGAGAGAAGCAATACTGTGTACACTGACGGACAGATAGGAAACTACAAATTCCATTTTAGTGTTGGCTGTATTCCAGATTCCTTATTTGTCCCACACACATTCTATTAGTCTTTAGCTACCAGATAAATCCTTACGTAGAGCAGAAGCAACAAAGTGCAAATACTTTGTTGCTGTGCTTGGGAAGATTTTTCAGGTATTTGTATCCATCTTTACATGAGTATTTATTTTTCTGCCAGCTTTTGCTTGCTTGCTTATTTTCTACTCCTTATATTGGAAGAACACGCTTGTCACTTTTGTGTTCGAAAGTGTTGAAAATACAAATTCTGTTAAAAGTGATTGACTTATTACTATTATAGTCGTTGTTTCTTTAAGTGGAGCTATTTGATCTAGTTAGATAGAAAACTGGATCATATTTTAGCGGGAGATTATTTTAGAGTGGAGTACGTTTGCCACCTGTGACGTAGAGAAACGCCGACTGAGGGCACAGAGCTTTAGGCTGCTGTGCATCACTCTGCAGCTTGTCTGACCAGACAATTTGACAGCTGACATTTCACCAAGAAACATCTACTAGTGACTGATTTGAAAATTTGCGAGTGGACAGGATGCAGTGACCTGCCAGCACTGCTGACTTCAACCCCACTGAGCTCTTGCATGATCAATGCCAGAGCAGCGTGTGAACAGGCTGGCTAGAGGCATGGGGGAGGGGCTTGGGGGGATGGCTGCTGTGACTGTGTATGTTTATGTATATAAGTGTATGGCTGTATGTGTATGCACACACTGGGGAGTAGTTAAATGAATAAATTGGTAAATTGCCAACTTCACCAAACGGCATCGTTTGAAGAAAGAAATAGTCAAACACAGGTTCCCTGACTTTTGGTCCTAAATAACAGTGGCATAAATAATCAAAATCAAGTTAGTCATGTTTAAATTGTCAAAACCCTGAACACATTTCACCATAAGCAAAATGACAGAACATGCCTGCATCCACCTTACGTGTCAGGCATTGTGTGACTAGGTATGTAAACAAGTATTCACTGATTTGTTCAACTTTGCATTTCTGAAAAAAAAAATAAAAAGGCAAAATCTCATAATAAAGCATCCACTTATAGACAAAGATATGCTGACGTAAAATTTTCCTTTTGCTGCAAAAGCACCAAAGATAAAAATGAACTCTCTTCTTTCTTTTTTTTGCGTTGCGTCCCAACCTGTTTTCAATAAAACAAAGGCGGGGGTCAGCCAGTAGGAGGCAGAGCTCCTTGGGCTGGTCACACTGCCAGTACATAAATTATTTCATGCTCACACCCCCATTATGGCACATTTCAATCATCAGCGCTCTGCGGCTTGGCAGAGGCGCTGGTGAGAGGTGCACACATAAAGCAAAGCAACCTGGGCTGCTCTGAGCAGCGTGTGCTGCTGAGTCACCACCCATACCTCCCTGCGCTGTCCTGTAGTGGAAGAATAATAACTCCACTGGAGTAAAAACATTTTGCTGCAGTAGACTCGCAGTCTCACAGCGCTTCATTACACGCATCAGAGCAATGAATAGAGGCTACGCGAAGCAGGAAGAGAGAGACGCTGAGCCAGCGGTTGCACTGCAGCCTTGTTCATGCTGTAGGATGCTGTACCTCACAATCACTTACAGCACCCACCAGATGTCGAGACGAGATGTTAGACGCTAGCTCTCGCACACTGTTCTGCGCAACTCGTTTCGTGCATTTTAATACTGACGCCCAATTTCCCGCCAGCTAACGCATGCCAGTGATATTTAGCCGTCAGTAGAGCTGCTAAACGTCCCTTCAAAAAACACAGTCGTCCCGTATTTGACAATGAAATGGTGCGTACCGTTTTGAGTCGAAAGTTGGCAACACTAGCCATCATGGTCTGATTTTGTGTTGGGAAAACACAAAATAAAGCTTCTTTTTTTCACCCACACCAGCTGGACATTGAACGCACTTGAGAAGGAGGGAGGGATGGAGGAATATCAGTAAACATTTGATAGATAACAACAAAGAAGGTGAACAAATACAAACAAAACAAATTGACTGCTTGTGAACTTCTCCTCAGCCATTCAGCAAAGTCCAATCAATGCAAGATCTTTGTCTTGTTTACCTATGGACCCCCAGGAAATTACACACTGTGTACTTTCTATTTGCACAGTCACACAGAGGTGGAAAACAGTGAAAGAGCAGAATATGCTGCGCTCCCTTTCCACTAAAGAAAGTGGGTAAAATGATGAAAGCTATTTGATCATGTATATCTTTATTTTTGAAAATACACAAAATGCCATTTTTCCCCTGTCATTCCTCATATTAATACGCACGCACATGCAGTGTTACCGCCATGAGATGGCAGCTCAAATATAATTATTTCATTTGTTTTAATAGTGAAAGTGAAGACTTGGCTTCCACCTTCAGCAAAAACACACTGCTAACTAAATGGGTGCTGCAGTCACAACCCTTTGAAAGGGACGGACAGAGTCTGGTCACTTCCCATCACTTTAGTGCTTGTGCTGCAGGGTGTCACTGCTGCATTAATGCGTAATCTTCTATTTCTGTATTTCTCTACAGTGCCAGCAGTCACAATCGTCTGATCTTCGAGGGGGAAAAAATGGTCTCCGTTTCCTCCTTCAAGTCTGCTGACTGATGCGTTGCTTTTTTCATCACTGGGAATTATTTTCTGGTTTGTTATCAAGTGCTCTCCGTTTATTCATGCAGCATTGATTTGCCAGGGGTGAAGAAGTGACCGCAGCAATCGTCTGCTTTGCCTGTGAGACTGTCGAGAGCTGCTGTTAAATTTTAATTGTATGGTTAGATGTTTGCCAAACAACTAAAACTGCTCGTCTGTCAAACTAAATTATGCAAGGGGTCTCTTACAGTCTTATTATACCTTCACACAGTGCCATCACCAAGCATGTGTGTACTGCATATATACACAAGGGCCTTTTTTTCTTCTGCATTGAATCAGATCAATAGTCACCCAGTTTAAGTGAGTGAAAATAAATCACAGACAAATTACCAAATCACTCTATCTGGTGAGTCTTTTTAAAGGTGGATTGCTACAGACACTAATGCCAGCTTGAGTATGAGCAATGACATTTCCAACAGCTATGAGTTGAGGTCATTTGAGTATTGCTGGTACTTTAAGCTGGCTAAACACCTGTGTTAAATCAATAAAATTAAAAGCAGACTTTTAACTCCCTAAATAAATAATAATAAGTTCAGAACTATCCTAATGAGACTAGACTTTTAACCACATGCTCACAGCCAGTTGTTATAATTGTGCTCTGCAAACAACAAACCAGCACGTCCTAAGCAGCATCTGGTGTAGCTAGCGCCACCACAGGACCATCACTGTTTCTGGACATACGTAATGTTGCAATCATGAAGCTTCTGTGCCTTTTGTACGCAAATTACAATTTCAGCTACCATTTCCATTTCCCCATGCTATGTTATCATGAGCATCTAGTGGTGTCCATTCACCACTGTGTCAACAGTTAAGAAAGGTTGGAACAAGAGGAGACTCACTTGTACCAACATGATCGCTTGGCCAGTAAACAAGAGGCTGGAGGACCAAAGACACACACACACACACACACACACACACACACACACACACACTTTCTACTGCAGAACTAAAAGTATAAGCAGTACAGAAGAATTATAATCAGTGTTGCCTTATACCTCATACATTTTTTTACTTTATCCTGTTTTTGAAATGCAGATTAACACATGTATTTTTTTTATAGTTGCGTGAATAAAATAAAGGCTGGTAATATGACAATATTGAATGAATAGCTGCTCGAATGGGCTATTACAGCAGAACTAGGTAAAGAAGGTCAGCCTCACAGTATTAGTCATAAAATGAGTGAATGTCATGAAGAAGCAAAGCCACACTCTATCTAAAAGACCCAGCATCTGTTCTGGGCTGCACTCAGGACACACGGAGGGGCTCATTGGCTACTGGGCTCTCCTTGTTTGGCCTCCTCTCTGTCCTCCTTCCTCCTTCCACCCATCCCTCATCTCTAGCACTCTGAGCGCTGCTGGCAAAGACTGTACAGATCAAAGCGTGAACAGAACAAACCGCAGGCCCCCCAATACCCTGCGAGAGATCCACACCAAAAAACACAAGTGGGGACAACGTGAGAAGCAGAGGAGGTCTGCAAGTGCACCCAACATTTCAGGTTAGGTTTAACATTAAAACAACAACAATATTGGTAAATGTAGATATATTTCAGAGATCCAAGCAGAGATGAAAAAAAAAAATCTATATGGAACGTTTCACGTCTATCCATTTTTTTTTTTTTTTTTATTGGAACATGCTCCGTCTGCCTGTCTGTCTGTGTGTAAACCAGATGGAACGACTCACAGGTCGCTAAGCGTTAAGAAAGCAGGAAGATACCGGAGCCTCTGTGTCTGTACTGTTGCCTTGGTAACTTTGGCAGACTGGCTGTAACGTGTGTTATGTCGACCTCCTGGTTTCTGTTAGTATAACCTCAGCCCTCTGCTGCTGAGGTTGGGAGGAAGAGGGGATCTTCATGCCAACAGATCAGACGAGTGACTACTTGTTCGTAGTGAGTGAACACGGCATCTAACCCAAAGGCACGTTTTTTTTGTTGTTGTTTGTTTGTTTGTTGGCTCAGCAGAGACACACAGATTCAAACAAAAAAGAAGTTTGAACCAGGGGACTTTTCAAATGTGAATATGAAAATGAAAAGCTGAGGCATTTGAAAATATAAATGTCTTATTTGACCCCCCAAAATAATCAAAATGCGTTTCTGATGCTGCTGAGACTGAGGAGTGAACCTGCTCTGCCGCTGTTCTTCCTGTTTCTCTAACACTGAATCTCGAACCTCCAGCCCTGTGGTGGCACATTCCAGGCTTGCCAAGGAAAATGATTAATACGCATTAGAAGCATTAAAAAAATCGAGAGAAAAAAACATTAAGCTGTGGCAACAAAAAAAATGACTAACTTATTTACTAATATTCGCAAAAGAGAAAAATAGAGAAATATTGAATTGTAGTACTGTTTCATATTATAAACCACAAAGTGGAAAAATTGTTTAGTGAATATTAGATGCATGGAATTACGGTATGTCACTCTGCTAAATGGCTTCTTAATCGATCTGCAGTGTGGTTAAATGGACTCCGTCCACTTCCTGTTTCCTGCATTACAGTTAATGGGCAGAATCTAATTTAGGAAACAGTGGCAGTGATGGCCACTAACATCAGGGTTCTTACACAAGCATGTTCTTCAGAAGTGTGATACAGCTTCTGTTGTGTCAGTTTCACAATGTTGAAGACCTGCCTTAGAACCTTAAACCATCTTGGTATAATGAGGGGGGGGACCCTGGCACAATGCTGTAAAACGTTTTCAGTTGTGTGGTGACCACATCACTAGCAACACTCTCCATAGAGCAATGATAATGCTGTAATGGTCAAGTATTTAGTTAGGGCTGGAGGGATTGATTTAAATTAAAGCAGAACTAAAACATCAAACAAGATGTCACTGCATCCTGTTTGATGTTTTTCATCAGTGCAAAAATTCGTAAACAATTTGACTAATAACTTTGAAAAGTAAAGATGTTCTTAGTTTGCCCTATATTACAACCAGTACCTTTGCAGTAATGAGCCTTTACTTAGAGTTAATCATTTGTCCCTGATTAAACTTACGTCCATATTTCAGAGATGCCAATTAAGAAAATCTAATGTAGATTTGTGGATACTCTGATTGCACCAGTTTCTGCTTCTCATTACTTCCAGAGAACTGGAGTTCATTTAGCTTTGATTATCTTACATTTAGTGGTTGCCTAAAGGTTTGTGAGGCGAACACACACACACACACACACACACACACAGGGTTCCATTCAAATTCCCCAACAGTCAGCATTAATGTGTTTAAGGAAGAGGGGAGGGGAAAGCCGCTGTCTGTTTGAAATCAGTGGGGTGCCCTTGAGCAAGGCAGGCTGCTCCAGTGAGGCAGCTCAGTGTAATGACGGACTTATCCGTTATGTGACTGCACAAATGTGATGGGATCTTTCAGAAACCTTTTTCAGTGGTTTGGTCAAGAGGTTCTCTGACATTCTGACACGGTATTTATATAAAGCTCATTACAATTACCTGTTAGGGCCACTAAGCTTTGACAAACACTGCATTTTCATTGGTTAACAACAGCTACTGTCAACATGCATGGTATTAATCAATAGCTTGCCTTAAAATTCAACAGTAGGTAGTTTTGTTGGCCTTCAGCTTTGCATTATTTCCCACTGAGGGGCGCTCATCGCTTCTTACCTATGTACAGTGAGGAGTCCTTTCTGTGGACGTGGTCATCGATGTAGGACACTCCCAGAGGCTGAACTGGCGTGGCTCCGATGCCCAGCAGAACCTGGGCTCCAATCAGCAGCAGGTACATCATGTTGGTGTTTGCCCTGTTACCACATCTGAAGCCAGAGTCTCGATTTTCCGGCCTGGAGTTGTTGGAGCAGATGTCTCTGCCGTCCTCAGCGTGCCACGAGTCGCCGGCCTCGTACTCGTACTGGTGAGTGAGGAACTCAGGCAGGGCCGAGAGCAGCGCCCCCAGTGCCATGACGATGCCACCGCAGCCAATCAGCCGCGGCCTGTGGGCCTTGGCACCGAAGTAGCTGACGAACAGGATGAGGGCCAGGTTGCCGATCTCAAAGCTGCTGGCGATGACGCCCACATCAGCACTCTGGAGGTTGAAGCGTCTCTCCAGAGTGGTCAGAACACTTACCTGTCAAACAAATAGAAATCAGGTGACACATGACATCACAGCAAACCCCTCCCCAGCAGTCTACTCTTGTGTGCACATCCAGCACTAATCCAGCAGTTAGCAGTGCACGGTTTCAGTGATTTTACTTCAAAAAAGAGTTTCAACCCATCGGCGAAAAAAAGTTTCCCTGAAATAATAATGAGGACGAATGGCTTCAGGTGCTACTCAGTGAAGCAGCCATCTGCTGCTTGGGCCAACAACAGCCACCTGTTCATGACAAACAGGAGCTGAGCTGCTCTAGTGGACAGGTTGCCTCCTCTTCCTCATCCACGTGAGAAACAGGCCTGAGGCGAAAATGATGTCCAGCGGGGAGAGAGAGAGAGATACACCAGTGTGATGCCTCGGGCAAGATACCTCATGCTCCTGCTTACATTTTCTGAGGGACACAAACACGTCATCGGAGGGTTTGAGTCATACGGAGGATTAAAAGTGGTGAAATTAATTATATACAAAGTCAAAATAAAATAGATTTATTTGACATAATATTTACTTAAATGTCTCATTAATTAATTAAAATTACAATTTAATACATACATTATGTGTTAAATTATTAAAGTACCAATTGATTTAAAGTAAAAATATGTAGTATTTTTTCACTAATCGAGCCATTATATCAATTTAACACTGAGAACAGCAAGAGAGAGTCTCCTCCATGATTTTTAGTGGTTGCTGGTGGTCGCAGTTTTTTTGTTTTTAACAGATAAACTAAACTAATGTAGAGGTGAAAGAGTGCCAAGCAGCATTTCCAAATATGTTCACAAGCTCTGTATTAATCCATTATCTGGAATCAATCTGCAGGAGCTAGGATCCGCCCACCAAAAATGATGGGCAAGGTTGACAGAAGTCATATGGCTTTGGTTGACCGTGGCTGGCCTTCCTGAGGTAATTGTGTAATAACACGCTGGAGGAAATGGAAATTATTGACACAATGTGTAATATCTCTAATTTCCTGATTCCTGTGAGGCCATCTTGGTCAAAAGGCAATTATTGTTTATGAATCATATGTCAATATGGTGACAGGTTCTGAGAGGGTTGGGGAGGTAACAGCTTAGACATCTTTTAATGACCTAAAAACCTGGAACTGCTGCTGCAGGTCTCATAGGAGAAAAGGGATAAGAATAAAACAAATAAAGGTGTAGTTGTAATTCTGAACAGCCGTTGCGTCTCAAATGGCACAAACAGTCTGAGAGGAGAGCGGTGTCTCCAGTCTGTTGTTCAATTATTGTACATTTTTGTGAGACACTGATCCACTTCTGTCATCACTCAGTGCAGATTGTGACTGACAGACAGTCGCCAACAATTGAATAGCAAAGAAAGATGTTTTTGAGACTGATCCAGCCAGAATGGACCTGATCTTTAACAGTTGTTGCTTAAGGGACTGAAATGGCTCAAAACCGCGGATTGGAGAGGCCGGGCAGCACTATAGACTGCAGCAGACTGTCTGACCACAAGGATCATTTTTAGGTTGGTCAAGATTAAACACACTTGTGTACATTTGTGACCTGACAAAACACACTGGCTTTGGTCAAGCTGCAACCAAAGCTGAAGAACTGACTACGTCCCTGACTCGACCAGCCTGAGGTGCCTGATCAATGGAAGCCAGTCGGCAACAGCTCAACTTCCACAAAGATCAGAATCAACACGCTGACCTTTATATATCGTACAGCGTTTATCGTCTTTGAACGCGTCTCCACCTCAAGAGTGTCCTCACTCTGCCATGGCGGATGCTCTGCACCTGACATGCAATCATTTAAAGTACTGCGCTGACAGCGATCGGGCATTGATTTTAATTAGGCAAGAGTGCCATCCTTTATATTTGTGCTGATTTACAATTCGTGCTTATGTCCCCTCTGCTGATGGACACATACAAATATATCAGGAGCTGCTGTGGAGTGGTTATGGCTACCCATTACTACATCTGCACAGATCCATTACATCTACATGAGTTTTTTTTTTTTTTTTTGTACAAGTTATGTTCTGGTTTGTGGTTCATTTTTGTATGAGCAATAATGCATGAAATGTCCCATCCTTTATATATCCCAACTATTTTTTCCCCCAATTTAAAATATTCTCTTTGATCTGTATGTTGACAACAGTTTGACCTTCTGAGGTGCTGCGACGAGACTTCTGTCAGCAACACTGTTTATTCCCTGAAGAGACAATATGTCGCCGCTTCTCCTCTGGTGATCACAATCACGCTGGGCCTATAAATCCTCCCGATTCACCGGCGGAGGGACACCGGTACAGAGTGCAGCACAGCCGGCTGCACGGCTGCATGGATGCAGCCCCTGACCAGCGTTTCGTAACCTGCTCTCAAACGCACCTCCAGTAACGCGCACACAGAATTCTCCAGCAGCAGCGTGGAGCCTGCGGCCGCTGTGACGCGCGGATGGTGCATCGCGCACATCAAGTCATCAGTCAGCGTCGCGCACTCGCTGGAGGCTGCGGTTGCGCTAAAGGTGCTCGGAATAACGTATTTGTTCGCTGCATCGCGTCCCTCCTGCTCCCCCTCCTCCTCCTCCTCCTCCTCCTCCTCCTTCTCCTTCTCATCACTCACTCACGTCCAGCCGAGAGCCGAACACCCCCCCCAAAAAAAAAAAAAAAAATGTACACCGGAGAGGTCGAGGCTCCTGCTCGGGCCGAACAACTCACCAGATAGGCGCCCACGGTGCCCTGTGCCAGCATGAGCGCACATTCCGACACCAGAAAGATCTTGATGTTGGAGAAACACGAGGTCTTCTTCTGGCTGTCGTCCTGCTCCGGGTCGTCGGTGCCGCTCCGCTCGGTGCAGATCTGGCTTTTCACCTGCATCCTGCGGGCTCAGGCTCCGGTCGGCTTGGACGGCATGAAACTGAGGGGGTCCGGTCCGGAGGAGACCATTTGCTTTTGTTGGAATTAACGAGCTGCGCCAAAATAAAGGTGTAGGGGTGGGGGTAGGACAGGATGCAGATCTCTTGGTCAGTAGCCCGCCTCTCGCCCTGAAGGCTGCTGTCCACTCAGCATCCTGCGCAGTCCGTCTGCGACCTCTCCTCTCCTCTCGTCTCCCGTCCAGCCGGTGCACTAGGCGGCTACATCACATTCAAATACGACGCAGGCTGCGCATGTGGCTGTGTGCGTGTGTGTGTGTGTGTGTGTGTGTGTGTGCGTGTGTGACGGTCCCGGTAGCTTCCCGGTGGAGGGCTGACTACAAGACGCCGTTACATCCGGGATGTTGCATCCTTACCCAGCACCGGCATCGACTGCATACGCGGTGTTTTTCTGTTTTCTCGCCGCCAGCCCGCTCGGTTCCGAGCCGCAACTGTGCGTCCTTCAGCCGGTGAACGCGCTGCTCCTCGCCCCGCCCCCTCCCGTCCAACTGCGCGTGTATGTGCGATGGTGCGCGCGCCTTTGGCTATTTTGCCCCATCGATATTGTGTGTTATTCATGCAGACCTGCAGGTATATTTTATTTTAAGGAGGGGGGGGGGGTATTTTATCGGAAAATACAAAGTGACACGGCTCCCCAGCAGCGTCACATGATCGCAACGGAGGTCTTGAACGCCTCTGTGGATGACAAAGTGATCGGAAGTACCTTATGTCGTCTTTCCGTTACTCGGGAGTGTGACGTAACCCCCCAATTAAATTGGAGTGTACAGGAAATTTGTCGCATGAATTCGCCTCCCTGCGCAGTTGCCATTTCAAAAAATTTCACAAATCAGTCACCAGACTGATGCCGTAACATTTCTCCGAGATTTACCTCTCATTTCATTGGGCTGCTAGTCCTTTCACTTTTCTTCTGCCCCTGAGCTAAATAACCTGTTGAATAATTCTGGGTAGTGCACATAAATATATGGCTGTACACTGACAATTGGCTCCTGTTCCCAGGTGACTAAATATTGTGGTCTTTGTTGATATTTGTCCTCTGGTTTAACCTCCTCTTGCATGACTTCGCTGTTTGTCTCCAGCATTACCTGCACTTGACCAGGTGATGTCGCAGTTGGACACAGTCGCCTCTGTCTTCCCCTCCTCACTAATCCTGGACAGGAACACAGACTAGACGACAGCAGGGGCAAGCATGGACTCAGCTTCACAGCCAGAAATGTTTAGAATCATCTTATTAAAGATGCTGTTATGTTAAGCTACAGATAACGGCAGAGCCAGAATCTGATTTCTAACGATGACTCTCCTGTTCTGACACATAAAGTATATAGCATAGGTTTCAGGATGAGATCTAGATGAGTTCCATTTTACTTCAACAGGCTTTAACTTTGATTTAAGTTGTGGATGGCACTTCTTAATTGGTTACTTTATGAACAAATTTCTGCTCTGCATTTTACATTTTGGTGTAAATATAACTTCTGCGATCCTGTCCTGCCTGCTGTTGCATAAAGACTCAGGAAAAACCAGGTGTGAAGCAGCAGAGTGTGGATTTATCCTGGAAAAACAAGATTGGGACACAAACCATAGCTCATTTGGAAGTCACTTCCTGGAATGTGGGCTTTCTCTGTACTAATAAAGTTGGTGATCGTAAAGTCAATAGTTAAGTCAATAGTTTTAAAGTCCATAGTTTTTTTTGGCCACTCAAAAATCCAAATAATAACAATATATATATTCCTTATAAAACATTCATTTAAGATTTGTTTTTTTTTTTTAAAACTACATGACAAAACTTTAGATAATAGAAAATAACCTTTCCCCTCTAAAGTTACTTTTTATATATGAATATATATATATATATATATATATATATATATATATATATATATATATATATATATATATATATATATATATATATATATATATATATATATATATATGTAATGCAAAATGAATGAAAGCTTGAACAATACACATTTGTGCAAAATAGTGTAGTGAAAACCACAAATTAGCATTCCTCAGAACACACACACACACACACACACACACCTGGAAAAACCCGATTGGGACACAAACCATAACTCATGTGAAAGTCTCTCCTTTTAACAATGAAAAATAACTAGGCGGCCTTCATCTGAGGATGAGAGAAAAGAAAATCAAGGTCATATCCTTCATATATAGAAATTTCCAGGTGACTGACTAAGAGAGTCATGAAAAAATAAATCCTCCAAATTCATCATCAAGCGGTGAAGAAAATCTAAAACATACAATGTTGATTAACATTTCATCACATATTGGAAACTGCGACGCGA